>JAMYCR010000014.1:13343227-13684581 GCA_028830335.1 Eucera pruinosa | reverse complement strand
AAATTAAACGCGACAGTTTCTAACAGATAAAACGAGATAACGAATATAAATGTGTGTGTGTGCAAAATTTAAATTATTTCCCAACGTAAAGAAAACATATATGGAATCTTCAAATTTGCCATTAATAATAATTGAAGACTGGGCATAAAATGTGGACTTTCCCCGTTTCCTGTAATATGGAACTTATTTTTCGTTAATTCGTATCGTATAAACGAGAGGGTAATTAATTAAATTTTATTAGGAAGAACGAATATATTCCTCCGCAAAAATTGGAAAATTATTTCTTAAAATACGACTAATTTTTTTATTTTATGTCGCAGCAATATTTCTATTACTATTCGTGTATATTACAATTTAATTAATAATATAAAAAAAATATAATATAATATAAAAGAATATGTAACATAAATAATAATGATAACAAAACATAATATATAATATTAAAAAAATTAATAATTAATAATATAAAGTATTTAACTATTTACGCCTATACTATTTATAAGTTAATAAAACTCTATGCACTAGAAACGCTTGCTGTTTTTAAGGTATCGTAATAAAAGGGTTAAGAAAACATTAAAATATCTATTTACTTATTTATTTATTATTAATTACGGGCAAAACCGCATTGCGTATGATGAAAAACGAAGAAAAATGATAAAACGCAGAAAGATTTGTGTGAATTTAATTTACACAGTTCGACATAATATGAATACATAATAAAATGTTGTAAAATTAAATGAAACAGTGTAATGCAAAAGGTAAATTTTCATACATTTTAATATGCATATGTAAATGTTGTAGATATTTATGCATTTCTAAAAAATTAGAGTTTGTAAAAAATTGTAGAATGCATACAATATGCAAAAATGTATAAAATATTCAAAGTAAATCATACGTTGGTATATTTAGGGGGCGAACCAAATTTCTATTAACGTCCAATGTCTTTAATTGTGCTTGTAAAAAATATGAATTTGCATAAAAATCCGCACTGACTGACTGCGAAATTATTCAGATGTGGAGAATATAATCTCGGTTTACGCAGACTTAAAAGCAAATCGTCTTATTATCGTGTTTGAGCCTTTTCACGTTGTCCGGAGTTTGGCGTCCGATTTACGTTACACGGTTAAAAATAAATGAAACGCTGTACACCTGTTTTCGTTGTTTTCAATTGAAAAAAAAGAAGGATGAATATATGATTGCAATATTCATTTTCAATCGGATGATGAAAAGCGGACAATGTGAAAAGGCTTTTATTTTATTATTTTATATAATTCATTATATATCGTCCATTCTTTTCAACAATTAATACAATTATACACTATTATTTCATTAGTATTTTCTACAATACTACTTTAGCATTTAAGGCTTATTTTATTAGCATTTTCATAAAACTTTGAGCAAATTCAAAATTATCAAGGGCTGATATTATCATTCCAGTAAAATACCAATTCAATATGAAAATTCCATTTTTATTGAACTTTTATTTCTGCTACGTGTAGTGTTTTTCTTCTCTAGTTTTTAATTTATCCAAACTTTTCTACAATTATCAGAATTATATATTGTTATTCGATTATTATTTTCTATAATACTATTTCAACATTTTGAACATTTTTTTAATTACCATTTTCATAAATATTGGAGCAGTTTCAAAGTCTTCAAAACCTAATATAGTCAAACCTTAATTAGTCGAACCTCTTTAACTCGAAAACCTCTATAAGACTACTAATTACATAAATTTTTATCTCTGTAGCTCGAATTCCAAATAGTCAGATCTCTACAACTTTAACCCTTTCCACTTCTATGTCGATTCACACTCGACATTTTTACATTGCCGGTTTAAATATGTATTATATTTTGCAATATAAAAAAAAACAAAGTTTACGAAAATTCCAAGACTAATTTCAACATAATTAGTGAGAAAAGAATTGTTTAAATTTTCCTATTAATCAACAGTTTGTTGAAGCACATTTTAAATAAAACGCTTAGAATAATAGAGAATTGCAGAAACGAAAATTAAAAATTGAAGTTACTCATCGTTGCCTTTGTAACTCGAACTTATAGCTATACATATTTATATATGTCATATTTTGTCAAACGCACGAAAAATATGAGATGAAAGTTACTATTTCTGTATCTCTCGTAAATCGAATATTTGTATGTTAAACCTCTGTTATTCGAAAATTTTGATAAGTTAAAACACCTCAAAAATTCGGGTTAGGGTAGATATCCCAATTACTTTAAGTTTATCGCGCAACTTCATTTAATTATTTTAGAAGCTCTTTAACCTACGAATCGTTCCCGTTTAGAGAACAACATTAGTTAACATCTCTTTTATTTATAACGATTTTTTTGTATGTTAAATATGATGTATTAATTACTAATTCATTGAAAATATATAACAAAGTCCAGTGTCCCTATTACTGTTATTTGAAAAGTTGTCACTTAAATGGAAATGATCCTTACGTATATTAGCACGTCAGTTTGTACGACAAATGGAAGATAAATCATAAAACCACCGCCTTTGCAGTATTATAAAAATTTCCATACTTTCTACTTACTGTACGTTAGTCGTATTGTTATATGCTCAAACGACACATCCACCTCGTAATATTCATTTGTAAATATTAAATATAAACATATATGCAATGTCCATGTGTTGTTAGATAAAAATGAAGTGCAAATTTGGTATTGACATTTTTTTAGTTTTGTTACTCTTCTTCATGTGTTATTTCGCTATTAAATAAAATAATTAAAGTGACAATTATAAGAACACCGACAGCAATTGGGACATCTATCGAGGTTCGGCTGTATTACTTTGTCAAGAAAGTAGAAATTCCATATAAAAATTATTAGTTTTACGGAATTTGTATTATATTTTTTATATCCAGCCTTCCGTTTATCGAAATATATACCCAGTGATGAGATTGATTACCACTTTGATTCCGTGTAATATTCAATTTATTCAGGTGGAAAGGTTCCACGCCTTGTTGCACCCAGCATGCTCACTTGGCCGGCTCGGCAAACGATTCGATCGCGTGAGAACTGATCCACTCTCCTGCTAACCGAAGCTACACCCCGACGATGGTCGCGTGACACGCACTTGATGTTCAATGGGGATGCAATAGAGTTACGGTTAGATCTTTGAATGTCATTATCTTGTTCCGATATTAGAAATAAATAGGGGTAAACGATACAGTGAATAGCCATTTAAGAAACAACGTCGCTTAAATAACTAATTATTAACCCCCATACATTCCTTATTTCGACTGTACACTCACAATCTTTGGGTCAGAGATGACTCACATTTATGAAATTTATAATTTCAACTTTATAATGCCATAAAAGAACTAAAGAAACATAAAAATAACAAGCCACTGGTGCTGCCATAGCTTTAATTATAAAAAAAACAGTATATTAAGCCAAATTATTTATTTACAATATGTTTTATACGCAAACCCATATTCTTATACGACCATAAAGAAATCGTAATCTATTAGGTGTACAAATTAGTTCAGAACCTTTGTATCTGTTATACAAACTGAATTGCTAATGTACATATGTAAAAATTGTTTCGATTTAAATGACAAGTTTTCAGGTGGCAATAATAGGGACATTAGACTTTGTTGTATATTTTCAATTACGTAGTAATTAATTCATTATATTCAACATATAAAAAAATGTTCATAAATAAAAGAAATGTTGAACAATATTATGCTCAACACTGGAATGATTTTTGGGTTACATAATTTTTAATGTAGTTAAACAAAGTTACGCGATAAGTTTAAATTGGCAGTAAGTGGTAAATCTAACCTATGTGTTCATATTTATTACAAAAGTAGTATTCTAACTAAGGTTGTTCAGGACTAACTAAGGGTTGTTCATCCACTCCCCTCACAGAAATAGGTTTTGAAGCTGCTAATTTGTCATCATAAAATAATTTATTCCTTATGGAATAAATTCTGTAAGAACTTCCTTTCAGATTTCAGATTTTCTAAACATTCATTTAAACGATTCGGAATAGTTTAGAATTGATAAGGGTGACTGATGACGAGAGTATCATTCATATAGCTAGCAATAACCTAAATTAAAATAGTAAGTTTTATAATGACCTTTAAGATAACAATGTGATTTGTTGTAACACATTTTACAAACTATAAAGGACGATTTCGTCCATTAAACATGAAAACAGGATAAAATAAAAAAAACACGTATCTCTTACTTTTCGGTTCGGTACAACAAATCGAAAAATCAAAGCAACTCTCTTACCTATAAGGGTAAAATTACATAAACAGGTTCAGGAAGATTTGTACATTTACAAGGATAAGTAAAATTTGATTAAACGAATTAAGAATTTACAAGAAACATGCGCGAATAAGCGAAATCTTAATTTTCTTAAATATGGTCAATCATTGTCTGGGGGCCAATAAATTTAAAAAGTAAAACCCGGACGAGAATTATTATATTTTGCTAAAACATATGAATAAAAAGGTGTTAAAATTTTATAGAACTCATGAGGTGGATTGTTAGCGAAATTGAAAAATAAGAACAATGTTTACCTGAGAAATTAACGTATGGAAATAATGAAGAGTAAAAGATGTAATTCAAATTTAATGAAAGAGGAGGACAGAGAGGGGACTCGATAATTGGTTCTGAAAAGTTGAGTGTCTTCTGGCTGTTCGCCACCCTTGTTGCACCCTCTTTTCCAGGTTAATTCATCGTCGGTTGGCTACCTGGACCACCGCGGTATTCCGACTACGGGCTATGCATTAATTCGGAAACGATCTCGCGGGAGGAATAAGGAATGCTGTCGGTGCTAACTATCTTCCGTATCAGCCTCTCTTTGAGAAAGCCACGCTCGGATAATTACTTACGAGAGAGAGAGCTGTGAGCAATCCTTTGCTTCGTGACTCCCTTCAAAGAGAATTGAATGCTGAATTTGAAGAATGATAAAAGAAAATTTAAGAACGAAATATTGCGAAAAGAATAAAATACCTTTGGAATTTTTTACAACAGGATTGCCGTAAACGTGGCAAATTGAAATAAATATTATATATAATAAATTGAACCTTAAACAAAAATTGTGGTTTGAAGAAAATAATAAACATAAAATAAATAAACATACTATGTTTAAGAAAAAGGTATTATCCATATCAAATACTTTTATATACATCCCATAGAAAGTAATTATAATAATTACGAAGTTTATGATTATTTCGTTTTTGATATAATATAAATTGAATTATTTTAATTATTTTAATTATACAATTCGCATTTTTAATTATCGAATGGTATTATCAGAATTATTAATTGTACCAATGAGTAATCCATTTCCTTTTTATTTAAATAAGCATATACTTTGAACAAAATCAGACATTTATTCTATTTTATATGCAACTGTTGTTATTCAGTAATGCTTAACGCCAACGTTCAAGGAATTTATATGTGCCTATTTGAATTTTTAATAAAAATAAATTTTTCAACTCACTTAAACATAGCAGATTACTTATTAGTACATCTAATAATTAACAATCGCGTTTAAATAGATAACTTCCACAATGGATCATTAAATCACGTCCAAACTAAAAATTTGCAATTAACATTAAAAATTAGTTTTCCCATTTCTGATATTTAATTAATAATATCCAATTTCAATACTATATTTAACGTTTCCAATATTGAATATTAAAAAAATTCCATTACTCTACGTTTCTCAATCTATGTTAACCATTCCATGTTCCATTTCCTCTTCCAAACAAACAGCTCTTTAAACAATACTTCTAATAACACTTAGGTTCAGTATACAGAGACATGGATTCCTTGCATTCAATCACCTCTAAAGTAATCAAACACCACGACCATGGGAATAACTTTGGACTCGAGGCGTTCGTGTGACCATAGAATTGATCTGTGAGGGTCCTCCAGAGACTGATCGCTTTTGTGAACTTATAAGGCGACTTTAAGGATAAAGGGAAGTTGTTACCGAGCTTGAAGAACGAGAAGAATGCTCGGAGAAATCTTTGGAACGTGTGGTTTCCGCCAAGAATCCTCTCTGTATTATATTGCTTCTTAATGTTTACCTGGGGAGTTTAGATTTGGGAGTAGCTGTTTGACGAAGCTTGTTGACTGTGCTTCGAGAGTTTCCAAGGTGTATAGTAGTTTGGTTTCAGTGAAATAGCCGTTTTGGGGTTTAGGAAGTAATAGACGTTGAGCTCGTAGTACTCCGTTAATTCAAAGAGATAAGATTTAAATCAAATTTCTTTAGCAGAAATTTAATTCGCAAGTGAACGCTATGAGGCTTTAATCAATATTCAATTGTGAACCCTTTGTACACGAAATGCGCACCTGAGTCACCACAGTGAACTAATTTTGAACATCCTCGAGTGTAAAAGGTTAAAGTAAGATAATTAAATATCTCAATAATATAGGATTCATTTGTTTTTAACCGTAATAATTAATGTAATTAGAAAGAGAAATTATTATCACGAAATATATGTAATTATTTAGTAATATGAATTAAAGTAATTATTATATGGAATTGAAAGCCATTAATCGTACATTATTGTTTTGTAAGTAACATCGACATTCACGCAATATATTTTGCAGAATTTCTTAAGCTTTTGTTAACAACACTTCCTAATTTGTTAAAAAAATATTTTACTATATATGTTATTTGTATATAAATTATAATAATGCATTAGTACAATAATATATACATTTAAGGTTAAATAGAACGCTTGAAGTTGCATGAAAATTAATTTCTCTATTACAAAATTATGATTTTATCATAATTAGGTAGTGGTAGTCATTTTTAGGTAGTGGAGCATCCACTCTTAGATTGTCCGTTTACTGGGATATTCGCATAATTTCACATTTTCATTAATATACAGTGTCTTCTTACCAAGTGTTCGATAGCTTGGGGCTATAATTTTATAGAATTTTTATTTCTATACTCACGAACATTTAGCTGTTAGAGACACGAAACTCGAGCCTTGTCTAATCTCTGCCGTAGTAGAATAGAACAGCAAATGAAAGATAAAGAAAAGAAAACAGTCGGAAAAGTGCTAATACATTATAAAATTAGAACTTTTTTTATTTGGATCTCTTTCTCAGGTAATTTATATAACATACCAATGAGGTTTTTATGATTAAAATGAAACCAACCATGATACAATTTGGGCTACTTTTCGTTAACACTTATTAGATAATTATTCTTTTTTTATTTAGTTTCTGACAATTTGCAAAAATCGATTGTGTCTAGATAAGTACATAATTTGATAATGTAACGACATGAGAAATGATGTCATTAATATGATATACAGTGACTAACAGAAAGTATTCGTACACTACTGTATCTTTGCGTTTAAGTATCACTTAGTTAGATTTAACTATACCAATTTTTTATGATTGAACGTAAATGTAGTCATATAAGGTATTATAAAACAATAAAAAATTTATCAGATTTAAATCTGGTTAAGCAGTACTTAAATGTAAAGATACAGTGGTGTACGAATACTGTTTGTACGCACTATATAATTTACGTATTATCTATGGGCTACATAGGTAATTCACTCGAATGTAAGCAATTCCTTCTTGTATAAATGTACTAAATTCCTGTAAATTTATGCGTATCCCGACGATCTGCTTCTTTATCACCTTTTTCTTTCCTTGCCTCCTTTATTAACATTTTCACACTGTAATATGTAAATGTAATCCGAACTACGTCGTGTTTAGTCTTATTTTAATCCGAAAAATTCGGCCAACATGTTGAAAAAATTCATTACAAAAAAAAAATGAAAATAAAAAAGTTTTTATATTGTATTGCTACACGGACAAATTGTAGCAGCTATTTAACTCCTTACTTTATAATAACGAGTCACACTCGTGGTATATATTGTGCTTTAAACGTAGTAATAATGCACCGTATTTGTAATAAACTTTAATTTTAACTACAACGATAATTTTAGTTCATAAATTTAATGATTATTAAGTATAAGTTACATGTAACAGTTCAGTGTTTTGCATGCAATAGAATATTATAATAATAACGCTGTAACTATGGTCAAAACATTTCTCTCGTTTCGTCCTGTTAAGCGTAATTTTTGCACTAGAATGTTAAAAATTCAGAAAGTGCAGTTAGTCACTTTGGTCCCGTGAACAGCTCATAGATAAATAGATATTTTATTAATTCCATCCCTTAAGACAAAGAGACGGACTTGGATAAGAATTATTACTTCACGCATTCACACACATCCTTCCATATCGTTTATCTCTGTTATATTATCCGTTCGATTATACACATTCTTTTCCTATTGCTGCTCTCCTTTCCTCTACACTTTTCAATCGTTTCACTATCCCCTCGTTTTCTCTGCCCTCGACTACGTGTGCTAAAATATAGGCACATCCATCTACTTTCTCGCATTTGTCTACTAAATATTTTAGCGTTCCGTATTGCCGGTGTGAACGACTTATACAATACAACATATCGGTAATGTTTCCGGACAATACGTAGTATGTACCATTGGATGTAATACAAATCTGTGGTTGGAGTAGGAAGGGGAGTCTGAAATTACGCGGATTTTCAATTACGCGTTACATCAATGTTCCGAACCTCTCCGTACTTTGAATGACACCTGTAATTTCATATTTCATTAACCGATTGCCTGTTTACGTTATTTTTTATTTTTGCAAATGATTCAGCCTGCAAACAATTAATTTCCCGTTGCGTTTGCAACCTTGTGTTAAATGTTTGTTCTAATCGAGCGGAGATGTTCGCGCTGTACTATGTACTTAAATCATTGACTAAGAACAGGATAGACCACTTATCCAATGCTAATCTTTGTCACCCGGATTTGGGGCTCATGAGCCCCAAATCCGTTTTCATTTTTACCTTTTCGATTGTCTAAAATGTATAACTTTTGCGTTTGCTCTTATATTTTGTATGGTAAAATACTTTAGAAGTGTTTACATTCTTTGTCAGATAATAAAACGAAAGATATTCTTCCGAAAAGTCTGAATTTTTAGGTTATCGGTATTTCAGAGCATGTGACACGAAGTCCCATAAGATGATCGGTCTATCCTGTACCTCGTCTGTGCTTAAACTACGAAACTCGTTTTCGATACCCGCTTGGTATAATACGCATAACGTGGTATTCGTCGCACGGCAAAGAGAGACGCGGCTCACACACGTACAATTAACCGGGTGACTGCCCCCGCAAGAAGTATGCCACCGGGCAAGCCAGCGCCGATCGGAACAAGAGAAAAACCAGTGCACCTCATGAAACGACCGTGCACATCGATGCACGAATTAGCGCTAAATTCAACACTTTGTTACTTTCAACTCTTTGCATATGCTGCGCCCCTGAATCACCAAAATGAACCAGTTTTGAAAACTATCGAGTGGAAAGAATTAACTTTATAAACTAAAGTAGGTATTTCATTTGAACATAAGATTATGTATATTCATTCTGGAAATGGTAGGTATGTAATATACAGGGTGCGTGATTGTATATAATATATCAATCTGCACGAATTTTGTAGCCACTTCCAATGGTCTGACAAAAAATGTTTCAAACAAAAGTTGATCCGTATTAAACAGGCAAAAATTGCAATTTTCAAAACAACAAGACGAAATCGTTTTCAATGAAGAATTAGAATTATCATGGTATTTTTAAATGGAACTATGTATTTTTAACTTCACAGTGTTGCAAACAGTACCAAGACGAATTCAACGATCTACTATGCTATAAGGTTGAGATGATCATTTGTTAAATAATCATCATAAATTTGTTGAGGTAACGTTTGATCTAATGAATATGTCACATCGACGCGTTGCGTTTAGACGAAAACAATTGAACGTAATATTATGAAACGCAATTCGAACATTTGCTTTGATTACTGCATGTACAATGTGATGTGATGTATGTTATCTCAAACTTATAGTATAGTAGGACGTTGAATTCGTCTAGATATTGTTTACGACACTATGAAGTTAAAAATACACGGTTCTAGTTGAGAATATCATAATAATTTTAATTCTTTGTTGCAAACGATTTCTTTTTACAATTTCGAAAATTGCCATTTCTTGCCAGTTTAATATAGAGTAATTTTTGCCGAAAACTTTTTTTATTGGATTACCGAAATTGGTTGAAAAATCGTGCGAACTAATTCTTGATGTACCTTGCATGGAGTGCATAAAATATACATTTTCTTCTTCATAATATAGATATGAAATATAGAAATGTGCCAAGTGTTTTATATTTCTGGTCAGCACTGTGAATCAAATATTACAACTGTTAAAATTTGTAAAACAAATTAATTTTTTGCAGAATTTATAAAACTTAATCGACGATTTCATGATTTTAAAATGATTAATCTTGAATTATTAATATTACGAATTTTTATGTATTTATCTGAAAATTAAAATTCTGAATGCATATAATTTGTAAAAAATACATCATTATTAGACTGAGGGTTTTTATTCAGATTCATAATTTGAAATACACGATCAGAGCAAATAGATCCAAATAAAAGTCCATTTCACCTTTTAATTGTAATAATTTGTGCTTTACTTTTGGGTATTTTATAAATTTTTGTATATAATCTGCATCTTACACTTTTCTCCACGGTGAAATTCCCCATAAATGCATAAAAATCCGCAGTCTAATCCTATTACTAAAAGAGTGAAACAAACCCCTATTAGGATTCTATTTGTGTAATTTTGTTTGTGAAAATATTAATTTGCATAAGGATCTGCAGTTTATTAATAATAATTTATCATACCGTAAAGAATCAAGTAGAAATGAAAATCCGAGGAAACAATTTGTCATTGTTTCCCAATAATTGTCAGAGCAAAAATACTACGCGACAGTCAAAGAATCTTGCAGAGGATAATGGAATGTTGTCAGAGAAATAATTACGTAATAATCGTATCATGCTGGCTGTTCTCTGGCAGAAACCCTATGACATAATAAATTTTCCCCATTATTTGTTCTCGACTGCATTGAGGTCACTACGAAATTATTAAACTCATCCAGAGATACAAGTGTAAAAGCAGCAAGGAACAATAATTACATTAAAAATGGAGTTAATCCATTGTTTCAACCAACAAGTAGCATTCTACTTCTTTCCAACGCAACATGCGAAGTTAACCCAATTCTTCCTCTTTTCTACTATACAAACACACAGTATGTTGCAATTTTACCCGCTAAACTTCAAAAGCCTAAACTGCGAGTCAAAGTAGGGGAAAATATTGTATGAAGTTTTTCCAGTAAAATAGTTACTATGGAGTTACAAACAAACAAATTGCTTTTGTTTTTATGAGTAGCTCTAAAGCAAAATATGTGCAGTACAAAAATAATTACACGAATTAACTCTTTGCACTCAAAATCTTTTTTAATAATATCGTATAACAGCAAGTCCAATACACTTTTCGGACTTTTGCGAGAACTGAATGTGATATGTGTAGTATTTAAAAAAGGATAAATCTACTTTTATCGGAGAGAAATGCAAATTGAATTGGCAAAAATAAGATTAGAAAAACTTAAACCTTGAGTTTTGATAAAATTTATTATATAATATAAAATATAAATTTATATATTTTGATAAAATAATAATTTATAGCGCAGCCAATGGAGTGCAAAGAGTTAATATTACGTGGTTATATGCAGAGCTATAAAAGATCTCTCAAACCGACGCGAAATATTTGCGGCGACAATGAATTCGTGGCGAATCGAGGAAACAGGTATACAAACTGATACTGGTGCGAAGAGAATGCCATGAAAAATTCGCTAAGAATGTTTCGCGTCGGTCTGAGGGATTCTTTAGTCTTGACGACTTTATTGCCTCGAAACCAGCTCGATTCTTTCGTGAAGGAATTTAAAACTTGGTAAAAAGGTGGTATAATGTTATACAAAATCAGAGAAAATACAATCCTTCTCAAATGTGTTAAGACAGTCATTATGTTGATGGCTTTATGCACACATATTGTATTTTCACTTTTAGTCATTTCATGAAAAACAGATTCAGAGGTTTAGTGGTATTTATTATATATAATTGAATAAATACTTGTTTTGTTGTATGATGTTATATTTGTGTAACAAATATTAAAGAATGTATTTAAGTAATAACATGAACTTTATTCTATAGAATTATTACAATAATTCGATAAAAATATATATAGAGGATGGACATACTATCTTGACGACTTGTGTAAGTACATTTGTTGTATGTGTACCTTTGGTGTATTATCATTTCGCAATAATAAATTAGAACACTACTTTGGAGTGTTAACTTTGCAAAATAACACAATAAACTTTCGCATTTAAACGTGCATTACACAAATGAGATTAGTAACAAACTGGCATTTTTAAACCTACACATTATTAACCAAAATGAACCGTGACATTTAAATTTATTGTTAACAAGAATGAAAATAAACTTTGGTATATAAGCTGACATAACGGAAATAAAGTAATGAATATTGGTGACTAAATTTTCATAGCAAAAACACATGTTTTAAATGTTCTTTGCCATGGACAAATAACGTTTCTGCACTAGAAATAATGCATGCAAGGACATACGACGAATACAAATTCTATTTTAATATATTTTCTAAAATAGATAAATATATGTAGGATCGGGACGGTTGAATAGTCGAAATTTGTAGAATGCTCGCAACGTCCACTTTCGCTCGCGGTTCGGTAACGACTCATTGAGATACGACGCCTCCGTGCTTTTTATTTGTTTTTCGTATCTGGAACCTTCGCGATGGCAACGGCCAAAATGCTTCCAGAAACATCATACCGCAACGGTCAAAATGCTTCCAGAACCATCGCGTCGCAACACTCTCACTCCCACATATGTATATGTACATATATATTTATGCACCGTAAGAGACGACCAAGATTTATTTAGTGCATATCGTAACTCAAATTTGACCAAAAGTAGACATACAACATGTGTGCATTAAATCATCGATATATTAACCCTTAATTAGGGAGGAATCAGGTCACTGAAGCACAGGAAGGAAATGCATTTAATATTTCACTGATAGTTCTTACTAAATAGTAAGTGTAGTCCAAAATTGATAATTTACATTAAAATTACATTTTGTGAAAATAACGATTCTAGGGTGTCCTAAGAATTTTGAGCGACAGTGTATCTGTATGGTAACTCGTATTTAGTAATACTGTACAGTAGAGCCAAAGTAACGTACGTCTTCTTCATCATTTATTAGAAGAGCAAGAATACGATGGCGATCACGCATTTTTTATAGAAAAACAATTAAACAAAATTGGTAAAATAGGTTTACGAACAATTTTAGAACCTTTGGCAACTTACGAAATTTTCTGCGTTACCTTTCTTATTCTCATAAAGGACTTGATTCCAAATACGTATGTTGTCTTTACTTAAGATTCGAAGTAACCTAAATCCGTTTTTGATACCTCTAAGTGAAGAAAATGTAGTAATTCGTATATACATTTTAATTTTGAACATTTTTATTTTATTACGATTAATAGTATACTGGTAACTAAAATTAATTTAATGCTAATTTAAATGATAAATTATTAAAATAATATTAAAAGTATATTATATTTATACGTTCATCTAATATGAACAAAGCGTATTATAATAATATAGTACAAATAGACAAATACATTGAACGCAACACAAAAACGTAAATTAAGTTCAGATGAAATATTTTCTTACCTAATTTTAATTTGGAAAGTCATTTAGAACATAATCATTATATTTCTATTTTACTATTCGCAATTGACTGATCGTATTATGAGAAATAAATAGAGTTACGTTACTTCATGCAATTCAATTTCGAAGTTGTTCATACTGATAAATTTTTGTTATTTAACGCATAATATAAATGGCTTTCCATTATTTTAATAAACAATAGGAAATGTAGCTAAAATGTGGTTCAATTACGATAAATTGTTTTGCTCTCAGCTACAGAAGAAATGTCGTTTAATAACAATATTTAATAATAAACACCCGGTTACCATATTTCATTTTGCGTTTAATATCTGTGTATAATTACTTAATAAGGAGTTCACGGGCAAAGTGCATTTTACATTTTTCTCTCACTGGCAGATTATGCTACCGAAATTTGACGAGAAAATTGGAAATGCCTGGTATAATTAACAAACAAAAAGTCTCGCGAATATTGTTCAGGAGGGGTGTATTCAGGGGGGAATCAAATAATTCGATGCAATCGCCAAAATCCGGTTAACAGCTAATTAATTTCGCGTTATTACTCTGCTCGACGCAATTAACGCGCACATGAACCGAGTTCGTCGCTTAATTTTAATCGAGGAATATATTTTCTCCCCAACGTGTTCGCCGCGATCGTGGTTGCTCCAATTATAGAATTAGTTAATCGACCTGGTATCGATGTCGTGAAAGTAGTTTAGCCATTTTCGCGACGTGCTCGCGTGAAATTGTACGAAATCGCGCTATTATGGGTTACAAGCTTGCGATTCGTGTTATTTGGAAAATTTACTAGCGGAAGTTGGTTGAACTAGTTATGTCGTTCGATCGACATCATTCAAAACTGGTTTGCTGGACTTTGTGATGGATTACTGCTGCCGCCAAACGGATGGTGCTTAGGAGTTATACTCGAAACTTTGATTATATGACTAACAAAGGAAAGACTCTAAATGTCCGACTTTCATTTTAACGTTCTTTTGCTGCATGATAGCATACCGATTTCTGTTGACATGGGTGAAATATTAAGCGTATTTACTTAATAGTTTTAGCGATACAAACTATTCAAGTTACATACTTGTTGAAGAACCGTTAGTGCGGCATACTTAGGAAATTTAGGAGCACGTTTTTAATTTTGGTGACAGAAATGCGAAATTGCACGATCTGTTACAATTAGTGAGGCGTAGCTGGACAATAGTCAACGACGCACACGTTGCGTCGTCCATTATTTAATTATTGCGGATCTAGACGCGCGTTTCTAATTTTGGCAAGAGAAATACAAAGTTGCACAGAGATTTGCGATCTATTAGCGAGACATACGGTAGATGTCCCAATTACTGTCTGTGTTCCCATAACCGACACATTAATTATTTTATTTAATAGCAAAGAAACGCGAGAAGAATCGTAAATAAACAGATTTTGATACTAAATTCGGACTTCGGTTTACGTAACAATACAAAAACATTGTATATTCGTTTACACTTAATATATAAAAAATGGATATTAGGAGGTAAATGTGCTGTTGACCATTAAAACGTGACCAATATAATTATAAAGTATGAAACGTGTCATAATTCAGTAAGGTAATACGTTTACTATATATCTTGTATCTGTTACACAAACTGACGCGTTAATATATGTAAAACGTGTTTCTATTTAAATGAAAAGTTTTCAAGTGACAGTACGAAGGACATTGGAATTTGTTGTACATTTTCAATTACGTAGAAATGAATTTATTATATTGAACATATAAAAAAATGTTCATAAATAAAAGAGCGGTTGAACAATATTATGTTCAAACCTGGAACAATCTTTAGGTTAAATACGTTCTAAAATAGTTAAATAAAGTTACGCGGTAACCTTAAAGTGGCAGTAATTGGCACATCTACCCCAATACTCTTGCATAATTTACTATAAAGAAAGGGTTAAATACTGTATGCAATCTTTAATGAATGTTACCCTTAAAAATGTCGTCTAACTGTAAAAATGAATGGTAATTTATATTCATTCGTTGATGTTCATCTATTAATTGTATACAAGTTTTTCTTTTGTTCGCATGTTGTTTGATTTCAAAAGTAGGAAATTGTAAAGGAATGGAAATTAAAAAAATGTAGAAATTTAGAAGTTTAAAATACTTCAGGTTCAAGAATTGTAAAATTCGAAGTTGAAATATTTGAAAAATTCAAAAATTTGAAATGTTAAAAGCTTGATAATTCTTAAATTTGATAATTTCATAAATTGTAATTTTAAAGAGTTAGGATCTTAAAAATTTGTAAAATCAAAAAGATTGTAATTTTCAAGGCGTGGAAATTAAGAAATTTGGAAATTTCAAATGTCTGCAATTATGTTTTGAAAATTTGAAAATTGTAAAAGTTCAATATTTCAAAGACTTAGAAATCGAATTTAGAAATCCCAGAAGTTTAAAATTTTAAAGACTCGAGAATCCTAAAATTTAAAAATTACAGTACCTTGAAAGGTTAGAGATGTAAAATTTTATTGTATTTTATTTTACGGATCGAAATCGTAAAATAGGACAAAATATTTGAAATTTCAAAAGCTTGCAAATGCTAAAATTTGGAAACTTCCAAAGCGGGAAATTTCATAGATCAGAAAATTGGTTTATACGTTAATGCGCATACCAGAATACTTAATGGTATTCCATCTATATTATTGAGTAAATAGCTGCAAGATTAATTATTCATATAATTATTGATCGTTAACATATGAAATGTAATGCAATTTGAACCTGTATTTAGTTCGACCAGTTCCATTAATCATTCAAGTTTACACCTACACCTCGAATATTTTGTGTAGTACACAACATTCTTAAGCTGCAAGAAACAATTCCGCCCAGAAGGAAACTAACAAATGGTAAACAGTCGAATAACGCGATCCAAAGCGCAAACCGAACCGAAAATTGAACTCTATATATTCTAGAAAATAGGGTAATACTTAAGCAATGGGTAATGTTAGAGATTCTTTAAGTGAAGATTTACGACAGGGTCAAAAAAGATCTGTTATTTGTAACTTGAAGTATTTAGAATTGTGCCACCTGAGTGCCAGCCCCCCGATGGCCTACTTGCCTTTAGGTTTCCTTAGAATTAGATGGTTTGTAGGTTTAGCAATCGTAGCTGTCTCCGTCAATAACTAGTACCCTGCCATAAATTAAAGATTCTTCAGGGTCCTGTGACGAAGATCAGACGCCACGCAATAATTCCTGTGGCGTAGGCCAGCGCTAGCCCTGGGAAAGTTCCCCAGGGTTGACCAAAACTGCCGTCCACCTCCCTAGAACCTCATCTTCCCCTCCAGAAAGTAACGCGCTAAGGGCGCACTGGAAGGGATGATACGAGGTTTTAAATAGAGGCTTTTCTTATGAAAAGAGATTCTTTCCATTAGAGTTTAGAGGCTAGAGTTCAGTCTAGCCAGTCAGAGCTCAGAGAGTTCATCTTAGCATTTCACAAGTTCAGTTCATCCATGCAGGGAACAAATATAAATAGACATATATATGTACACACTCTCATTTACACACACATATATACACACACGGCACTCTTATAAATAAATAAGTTATTCAACAACACTGTGTCCTCAATTACTTGGTCGCAAACCATTATTTCGGTGGTCCTTCGAGAAGAAAAATTAGACGGCAGTTGCTGTGCAATATTTGGGTCAATCAGGACCCCAACAGGTAAATTTATCAATACATCAAGTTTCAACACGAACGCTATATTGTACCTTGGATACCAGCACATTTGAAAAATAGTACTTTGTTATATTTCATATAATATTGAAAAATATATTTACGTTTTTTTAACGAATTTTATTGAAAAGTTGAAACAAAAATAAGGATTTCATTTACACGTATTCATCCGATAAGAAACTTCGGTTAGAAACAATTGGAGGAAGCAGTTAAGGAAATCATAGGAATTACTGGAAGACGAAAAAACAACTGTAATTCGGAAACAAAGCCATATCGGGCATATGTTCATATGAACTTTTTTACTTATTGTAGTGTATTGAACAACCCCTGAAGTTTTGCCTACATGTTTTAAAACATTGTGAATATGCCTACTAAATTTGTTACCATGTTGACTCTTTCACAGTTTTATGCTCTATGCAAATTTAATGATGTATCCCATGTAGCGGGACTTTGTTGTATCAAATTAATGAGGATTTCCGAATCCACTTCATTAATGCGTTCGAGTTGATCTTAATCATACACATGTCGTACCTTCACTTAAAAAAATTGACACAACTTAAAAATTGTAATTTCTGAGTTATCGTTATGAGAATATTGCAGAAGCATTCTTCGATCGATCACGAAACTCCCATTTATTTATTTCCTTAATTGCGCCACTAGAAAGCAATTATGTCGTAACTCAAAATAATTGTAACCTACATATGTATGTATCGGAGAAGATTATGAATAGTATCGCAACTTAAAAGCGATAATAATGTTATAGGTATTGTAAATGCGCGCGAATAGCGAGAGCGAATGGAATGACGAAGGAGCGATGAGTGCTAGATGATGTAAGAGAGTGAGAAAGGAAGGAAGAGGAAAGAGAATAAAAGTGCATGAGCCGCCGGAAAACGGGGAATAAGTAGAAGAGTAGAAGCGAGAGAGATTTTGAGCCGTACTAGTAGCTGCGGTCCGTTCGGAACAGCCTGTATTCAGTCGTATTGTACCACGTTTAAATATATCATTCTTTTCTCATCTAACAATAATAATAATATTAAATTTTAATATTAAACATTAAAAATAAAAAGAAAAGAATTTGATTTATGACCATTATATACATATATTAAATATATATATTGCTATTTGAGTACCAGTATGCTTTTGTTATTCTTATATAATATTTAATTACATTATATTGCACTTCATGTTGTGCATAATGCGATTGCCGTTTCTATTACTGACAAAACTAAATGCCAAAAATGACTGATTCGGTAATTTTGTCGTGCACGAACGTATATAATTTAGATATACATGGTATTACGCAAGCCGGCAGAACAATTGATTCAGCAAATGATCGATTTGCCATAGCGTGAATGTAACAACTTGTACACATCGCAGCGAATCGATGAATTCATATATTTTAGAGTTGAACATGTGACGAAAATGTAGAAAAGTTTGAACGCTGCTTTCAGTTATTTCTGATTTGGTAGAATAACCGAATTTGTTAAAAAAATCGTATCAGAACGAACCGTTAGGGTAGATGTTCCAATTACTGCCACTTTAAGCTTACCGCGCAAATTCATTTTATTACTGTAGAAGTTACTCAACTCCATAATCGTTCCGATTTGGAGCACAACGTTAGTTAACATCTCCTTTATTTATGTTGATTTTTTTTGTACGTTAAATGTGATGTGTTAATTACTAATTCATTGAAAATATATAACAAAGTCCAATATCCCTATATTAATGTCATTTGAAAAGTTGTCATTTAAATGGAAATGATCCCTGCATACATTAGCAATTCAGTGTGTATGACAAATAAAAGATAAATCGTAAAAGTATCGCCCTTACTGAATTACAAAAATGTTTACACTTTCTAGTTACAGAGAATTAGTTGCGTTTTTAAATTCAAACGGCACATTCACCTCGTAATATTTATTTGTAAATGTTTAGGCCTGCCATAGAATTAGATTGTATTATTAGCATTCAACTAGAAATAAGACTGTCGCCCCGCGGCCCCCCCCCCCGCTTTTTTACACCCCTCGCTGCCGGGACATCTGCACTTCCGTGGCGGCCATAAACTCATGAAGCCATAAAGACTCCGCGACTTTCATTTTAATTTTCTATCTATTGTCCACATTAGTCTTTCGAGTTTTTGCATTTCTAATTTCTAGCCCGTTACTACCAGCATGTTTTATTACGGTCAAAGAGCTTCCCGACTTTGTTGCTTGCCACGGTCAAGGGTCTAAACGCGATGACTCACTCCTAGCGGTGTTCTTCGGGAGTGGAAGAACCTATTTTTCTACAGGGCATTGATTTCCCCACAAAATCCCTTCTTCAATGAAAAATTATTTAGCCAATTAGCGCGTTTTCACCCCGTCAAGACTGCCTCTGCGGAGGTGATCTTATACCTGATTTTAGACACAACAAGCAGAATCGCAATAGACTTGTACACGAAACCACAAATAGATCGTAGCAAACCACATAGTGTCAAATATATAGTGATCAAAATAGATCAAGAGTTAGTTCTTTTTCCTATCCTTCGTGCATGAAGGAAGGTGGTCCTTCGAGAAACCCATTGTAGGCACATACGTGCAAAACGCCTACCAAGCTCGACGCTGTTAAAGCATCAAGAGCATTTAACAGTAAATATTACATATAAACATATATACAATGTCCATGTGTTGTTACATAAAAAGAAAGTCCAAAATTAGTATTAACATTTTTTAGGCTCGATTCTTCGTGCATTGGTTCGCTATTAAATAAGATAGTTAAAGTGACAGTTATAGGGATACTGACTGTAATTAATACGTCTACCCTAGGCTCGATGCAAATCAGTAATTTTTCGCCGCATGATAAATGTTTTTTTTTATTTTTCCAATTGAAAACAACGAAGACAGATATGCGGTCGTGCAGAAAAAATTCGCTGGTCTTAATCGAGCCTTACGGTAGGAACATATTTATGTTACGTCACATGATAGCACTTAATAACACGCGAGATTCGTAAAATGTGATACTGCACCTTTCTTTGGTTTTCTTGGTAACAAAAACTTATTCGAAAACAAAATATAATTACGTCAAGTTTTTCACGCCACTACACGTATTTTCGCATGAAAACATGATATGGTAGCAGCTCATATCACGTGATGTGACATGAATGTGTTCATGCCCCTAGAAACAAATTACAGATTTTCAAACACAATCCGTTCCAGGATATGATTCGAACTTTCAGTTATTCGAGTTTCGACTTCAGTTTTCTAATTTGAACTAATGTAAATTAGATTAATCTGTTCTAGACCCTTGAAGTTTATCAATATCAAATTCGTACTTATTGATGAGTTCCTTTTTCTTTTCTATTTTAGAAAATACAACTTTTTTTTAACATTTCTAATTTTATCATCCTTCTTTGAAATCATTACGAATGGGAATCATTTAAAAAACTACGTTAAGTGGATATAAAAATAAGTAAATGAGATAAAGAAAACGTTTCGAACTTCGAATTTTCGTTCAAATTTAGAAGTTTAATAGTACAGTTGAAGATAAAATGATAATTAATTACAAATGCAGCGCATATTTATCGTATTTAACCTCTTACGCTATTATTATTTTATTACCTACACTTGATAATGTTAGCTAATCACTGCTTTCGTATCATGTTTCATACAAATTATTTGGATATTATGGACAATTTTTATTTAATAATCCCGAATATTACAATACAAAGCTAAAATTAGAGTTCAAATTAAATTTTATTGTGAATAATGTGTACTTTTGTCGGATCTGCACCATAATTCATTGAACGAGTGTGGCTCGTTGTTATAGTGCGAGGGGTTAATCATTGTTTGCATGAGCCATACTCGTCATCATGGGGCACGTTTGTCTGATTTACCCCTAAGGCAAGGAGTTACTATAATCACAGACGAGGTATAGTATAGACCTATCATGCAATGTATTTTTCTGTCGTACGGTTCTGGGATCCCCAGACTCTATTACCATTTTCATTTTGTACCTTTTCGATTGCGTAATAACTATAGCTTTTACGTGTGCTTTTACATTTTGCATGTCAAGATACTTTAGAACTGTATACATTCCTTTTGAGATAATAAAGAGAAAGATATTCTTCCGAAGGTTCCGATTTTCTTAGGTATTATTATTTTATACCATGCGACACGAAGTCCCATAAGATGATTATGGTTTATTCTGCACCTCGTCTGTGCTATAATATGAGAATGTCATTTATCATAAGACGTAATACGCGTAAGCTGATAGCTCACTCTTCATGGAACCCTATTTTAACACTAGAACTACCAGCAATAAATTATACTTATTTACACCAAGGTGATTAAAATGATAGAATGTTTGTAAAAAAATATTTAATGCAAGGAAATTAAATCTTCGTTCACACTGTGTACAGAAGATCTCCAGAAATCTTATGAAATGCACTGTTGTCGGTTCGTATAATTTTTATAAGAAATTACAGATGGGTCATTTTGATCACCTTGGTGCTGCAGTGTTAAAATCATACTACTCACAATCAAAAATATAAAGAAATAACTTAGTGATAATTGCAAAATAAAATACTTACTTTTCAATTTTACATTTATAACAAAGTTGAACTAAGAAATGTATTGGGTTACAAAGAAAGTTCGTGGCATTTTTGGCTGGATTTTGAAAGAATGTATCATCTAGTATGAATCAGATACGCTACTTCATCGATTTAAAAAGATGCAAATTTCTGGAAGCATAAAATATAATATATATATAATATATATATAATATATATATAATACGATCATTTACTGTACAGCATTTTAAAATGAAAGTGCGAGTAAACCTGTAGGATCTTAAAGGAGCATAAAAATTTACAATCGACAAAAGCTGTCTATAATCAATTAAACCATTAATAATCTTCAACAAGAAATTTGTTTAAATGCCTTAGAACCTCAACTCTATGATTTTCTGTCCAAATTCTTCTAACGAATAATTCTCTACGGGCTTCGTTGTATTTAAATTGCAACACAATTATTCAAGATTTCGACGAAAACAGGTTTTGCGGAAATAATTTGCAATTCAGCAACTTTTCTCTGTTTCCCAGTGCGCTTTGTTCGACAAATAAATTCAATTTCTTCGTCCCTATTCCCTCTATTTTGCTTTCCTACGTGGCAGACACCCGGGCACAATGCAACATTCTTTCAGGTTCAGCTCCGTTTATTAGCATAATTCGATAGAAATCGAATTCCAGGCAGCCAGACATCCCGGAAATGCAGCTAGCCATGTGTGCATTGTACCAACACCCGACACCACCATTAAGCCTTTCGCAAGAATCCACTTGTTTCTGAACTGATAGCCTAATTTGATTCAGATGAAACAATGCAGGGGCGAGATTAAGCTCACCTTGGGACACTCAGCCTAGCGTTTTAAAAGGCTACAATTTAGGTAAAAATTTACTTAGGTAAAAAGCTGGGAATTAGGCTACATTTTGCTTATATGTTCAATAAAAAGCTAAAATTTAGGTTACGATTTTATTAACTTTTAAGTGATTATGTCGTATACGGTACCTTTTATAATAATTCGAACGACAGAGATTTTAATGTAAAAGATAAGTAAATATTCTATTATTTTTAGCACAGGATACTTCTTATTAGAATAGTTAACACTGTTTTTTCCATTGTTAATCGATTGCAGTTTTTCGTATTTTAAATTTAAATTATTAACAACTTTCAAGCTTTTGAATTTTGAAGGTTTTGAATTTTCATGCACTTGACGTTTCAAGCGTTTCGTTTTTCAAGCTGTTGGAAAAACAAGTCTTTTAAGCCCTTGAAATTTTTAACGGTTGTATTTCTATGCCTTCGAATTGTCAAATTCTTCGATTTTTGAGCGTTTAAACGTTGAAGCTTTTAAAATTCCGACTCTTCGGAAATTTGATCGAATTTGGTCCATTTTTTTGTTATTTTGCTTCCGGGTTTTCTTATTTTCTATTATTCATTTTTATTACCATTTATTTTATTATTTATTACTATTTATTTTTAGCTGCTTATATATATGTAAATCGTGAATATTTTTCGAAAATTTTGCAATTTTAATAAATAACGTAAAAAAGCTATAAAACTATGAGTAATGAAAAATTGTAAAAGAATTAAGAATCTACAATTTTTCTTTAATCTATATCTGCAAGTTTATATTTATAGGAACGTAATAACAATTATTTTTATGGGAACCTTTGATAACACTGTAACATTGAAATTATGCTGCTAAATTTAATCGGTATTTGCAGTAACAATTTACGAATTATATATCTTGAAAGATAATCCGCGAGTTTAACATACAGTGTGGCTTGAAATGGGAGGACATTTATGTTCGATATGTGCATTAGGGGAACGGAGCATTAGTGTGATCCTAACGACGCCATAAACGCGATGGAAAATACATGCCGGCTAATAGCAAAATTATACCAAACCCTCTGACAATGACATAACGCCCAGAACTTTCGAAATCACCTTTGCTTTTTTCTAATGGCAAGAACAATACTTTAACGGATAGTATTCTGTTCCCAAACAGTTTGAAGAACAATACACGATACAAAATGATAATTAAAAAAAGCACTGTATTGTAAATTACACAATTCGTACGCGGAAAGTTACGATAATTTAATTTGGGCAAAATATACAGTCCAAGTTACAATGTAAAGTTCACTCTTGTAAATTTATAAGATTATAAAAATGTGAAAAAAATACGATCTTCCATTTAACATTTCAATTATTTGATGGATCGATAATTCAAGAAGAATTTTTACTGCAAAATGCAACAGAAAATGCACTATCGTAAGTTTAAAGAATTTCTTTGAGAACAGTCATAATTTTTCCATTACATTTGTTATAACAATTTATGGAAAAATAACCCGCGATCCAAAATGTAATCAAGATGTTCGTTGTGTAAAATTGCTGATCCTGCTAGCTTAATTATTTTGCAACCGCATTTTTTTCAGTTTTGCTGAATATCCACGAGATATTCCAGTGTTTGTATCACAATTAGAAAAAAACACACGAATACGGAGGAATTTTTCGCGTTGCCAGCAGGAAAAAGGGAATGCTTAAATATCTGCCGGCCATGGTCGCATTTAGCATAACGCATATTCTGTTAGCGGAATGTTTGAATTTACTAATTCATAGAGACACGTATGATATTCGGGCCCCGCGTAGCTTCGTTGCATTTCACGGTGCCGTGACCACATGAATTTTCATTATTAGCCGGAATTTTTGTACGTTGAATATTATAACTGTGGACGCGTGAAATAACGCGTTGTGTAACCTCAAAATCGGAGGGAAACGACCAAAAATGGTTAAAAACCGTCTCACCACCAACTGATACGTATTCGGATCTTTTACTGCAAACAAATTACTCTTTTGGAAAAATATTACTCTGATATTTCAGTTTTATTCGATATTTATAAAGGATAGTATTTGATGAAAATCTCTTGCAACGATTTCATATTTAATTCTTATCCTTATTTTTTATGTGAGCGCAAAAATTCTGTCGGTTTTGAATAATAACAGTATAACTATTTTTAGTATTCTTTTTTTTATCTTCTTCAAATTATTTGTTTATTTATTATCAAAAAAGACATTTATAGATACTTTGTAATTCCATTGCAAGATTTTAATCATTGGAAATAATTTATAGAAACTAAACATTGAATACTACAAGAAAACGCTGTATTTGCAATTTGGTGTATAGAATTTTTATTTTAATCTTCTATATCGCTATACAACTTAAAAGTTACATATCCATATATTTAAATTTATCGAATTTTATCTTATTTACAGATCGCTGTGCTGCTGCACTTTATTTCTTTACTGCTGTATTAATTCCAAGCAGTCATAAAGTTCCTAATTATTAATTTCTGGTTTTCAGATTTAAATTATGGCTTCAACTTCATTATAGTTTCTTTCGCTGTAAATGTAAATTCAGAATCACAGAAATAAAATTAAAGTAATAAGATAAATAGATAATTTAACATAATAAAAATTAAATTAAAATAATGAAAGAAAGAATGACCGGTTATGGAGGGTTAAACTTTTTGTGAGTATATTATTTTAGTGATACGTTTTGTGGTGGTCTTCAAATTTAAAATTATACACATGGAATTACAGTAATAAAACAAATTGCTAATTTAAAATAATGAAAGTGAAATTAAAATAATGAAATAAAAGAGATTCCGATTACAGAGAGTTAAATATTTTACGAGGATATTATTTTAGTAGTTTTTAAATTTAGAACAGTAAACATAAAATTAGGATAATAAAATAAATAGATAATTCAAAATAATATCACTAAATTGGAATAGTAAATCAAATAAAATTCGAGTTCCAAAGGGTTACATTTTTTCTAAGAATATTACTTTAATCACACATTTTGTAATGATTTTTAGATTTAGAATAATAAAAATAAATTTCGAGTAGTAAATTAAATAAAATTCAGGTTATAGTGGATCACATTTTTTGTAATGATACTATTTTAATCATACGTTTTGTAGTAGTTCTTAAATTCGGAATAATAAACGTAAAATTAGAATAATAAAATAAATAAATAATTTAGAATAACATCACTAACATGAAATAATAAAAGAAACGAAATTCAGGTTAAAGAGGGTTACATTTTTACTAGAGTATTATTTATTGATATTTTTTGTAGTGGTTCTGAAATCTAACATAATAAAAATAACATTAGAACAGTGAAATAAATAAAATTCAGGTTATAGAGAGTTAAATTTGTTCGTGGGTATTATTTTAGTGATACGTTTTATGGCGGTTTTTAAATTTAGAATACCACGAATAATCGTGACGCTAATTGATCAGCTGATGGGTTAATTCGTTAAAGTAGGTATAGAAAGAGCTTCAGATGGAGTTCTGTACCCGTATCTCTGTTGATATTATTAGAGAGCTTCATTATTTTGATGGTTCGTCTGTACTTTCCGGGGAACTATCCCCTAATTCCGCTTATTACGTTAATTTGGTTGAATGGCGGCGAAACCTCGTGTCCCGTAGCCTTTCGGTACTTCGCTGTAATTGATTATATATAGGATGGGCTAAGAAAGGCCAACAACTTCAGTGATAAAGTATGGCGTTCAAAATAAAAGAAGACGGCAATAATCAATAATATAAAAGGAAAAATTGCACACTTGCGATTTTAATCCCGGTAATTAGTCCTTTGCGAAGGGGACTTAATAACACTGAATGAATTTTCGCCCAATTAACCTCTTGCAGAGTGGGCTTAACGAATTCTCGTCCAATTATTAGGTAGCGGGAAGAATTCGTGCGGATTTATAATAAAAGATTCAAGTAATGTGAATTTTGTTCGAATATAATCTTATTTGACAAAATAAAGAAGTTGATGTAACTTTAAAGAAATAAATAAATGATAATGGACAAAATAATCTAATATTATTATGATTGTTTCATTATTGTGATGAAATATTACATGAAGATTTTAATTTTCTTTGAGAGAGAAACTGCGAAAGCCTGTTTCGGTATCTAATATTAACAATAGCGTCTAATGACATTAACTACAGTTTTCAGGTTTCAATAACGATATGTATCCAGATCATTAGATTTTTGATGACATTATTTTCATGGAGTTAAGAAAAGAGAAATAAAATTGGGATTGGTATTCTCGTAACCTGGAAACTACTAACCTCTAAAATTTCGAGATTTCGAAAGGGGTAAGCAACAAAAATTAGTAATTAGTACAAATGAGTAAATAATAATTTGTACAAACAGCGAGAATATTGTTAGAATATGAATTTATTTAATTAACAATGCAACTGAGGTTGCATTTAGATTTTAAATTCATTTTAATTGGTACGATTTCACTGTAAACGAAAACATAATTCTTAAAACTAAAAAGATATAACTTTTTGCAACGTTAGATAAGTTGCGAATAATTAGCTTACAAAGTTCTTTCGCATGTTTATTTATTCAAATTATAACTACATTCAAGTTTCGTTTAACTATATTCAATAAATAATTTGATTTTCCAACCGGTATTTGTTAAGATTTTTATTCCTGCCAAAATCTTGGAAACAATGAAAAAAATAAGCATTCATGGTTTCGAAAGTTTCGCGTTTCGAGAACTTCGATTGTTTCTCGTAGCATTTCGTATCCAAGTTCCCGATTCGAGTATCGCGGATATGGAAATTAAGTTTCGACCGATCAATTTACACCAATCCTAAACTTCAATCTTCCAACGACTCGAATACCATTTATCATCCCACATGCCACGTATGTACATAATTCGGCATAAGAATGGGGCTGAATGGCCACGTCCCACGACGATTAAAAAAATTAAAGCTAACTACGATGAAGGTGCACTCATCCCTGCGGCAACTGAACAACCATATTCGAACGTAACTCGAATCAATGGAATAATGGGTCTAAGGGAAAGAAGGGCTTAGACGCCCCTGAAAGGATATCCATTATATCCGTCGTTGGTCTGTTTAAAATTACTGACTGCGCTCAGGCGCATTCCGCGCTAACAGACACTGGGGGAATGGATGATTGTAACGCCATGGCCTGTAGAATGACAATGTAGGAGGACAGTAATCACGACAATGAAGGAATAACTGCGCCCACTGTTCGTTGGCTCGTATAACGAGATTGCTGATCACGATGATCGCCACCCCGGGCTTCTGTCCCCATATACTACCACTTCTGTTACGAACAGCTATTAATTAACTCGAAAGAAGGGGGCAGGAGTTGCGTTTGTACAGTTTGAAATCACTAAGCAGCTGAATTTTTGCGTACCTTTTTCTTAATCACAGGGCAAAAATTGGTGTTTGTTGGGTGTGATGGGTTAATTGGGTAAATGTAATAAATAGGCTGCAGATTTTGATGCACCTTTTACGCACGGGGAATTGAAATGTGCGAAAAGGCACAAATTGCGTGTGATACGGAAAAATATACGAATTATTTAACCCTGCTGTTCTCTTCCCTTAACATTCACATTTATACTTCTTCGATTTAGAGTGAAACGATGATATAATATAGTTAAAAGAATTTAGAATTATTCTTGTTTGTATGAAAAGTTATAAAGATTTCCAATACGTTGAATATGACGAAAAAATATTTAGAAACATTATACCAAACAACATATAATCTTCGTATTAAATCATATAAACCCTATGAGAACAACATAGTTAAAGTGAAGTAAATATCACCCTCTTTCCATAATAAAACAATCCTACATTTATGCACTATTTCCTTAATTTTGTTAATAAAAACATGAATTTCCTTAAAGCTTAATAAATAAAAAAAACTCCGCAGTTTAGTAGTAAAAGATAAAAGAATGTAATTTGTAAAATTCGTATAGTTCGCACATTTGGTATGGCACATTTCGTACATTTCTTATATATTTTGTACATTTTTCATATTCATATATTTCGTATATTATTTTGTATATTGCTTTGCATATTATTTTGTTTTTTATTTTGTATATTATCTTGTGTAGGGATTATTTTAATTAATTCCCACGTGGATGGTCTTAAAGTACGGGGAGATAGAAATGTCTCTTTAAACGACAAATAATAGTATATTAAATAATAATCAACAATAACGCACAGTTTCTCTCACTCGGAAAATACTATCTCACTACTCGCAACGTCCTCTCTGAAAATTCGCTCTACACTCTCGCAACCCACGCTTTCCACGCATTCTCTACCCTTGTACGTATTCATTCTCTCTCATTCTACCTCTCTGTTTCTCTCACTCATCTCAGGCATTCGTAAGATTCGGTCAGTCACTCTTCTTCGTTCACATGTCAACTCAATCGCTGCCTCAAACACTTTTCATTCGCGTCTCATTGTCAGCCAATCTTTACTAAATATACGCCGTTCGCTCAGCAATCGCTCTAGTCTAAAAACATTCATACGACATTCTGTCTCCCACACTTGTATATTATTTTGTGTATTATTTTACATATTATTTTGTATATGATTTTGTTGGATCCCGGTAAAAGAATCGAGTACAACTATTAGCCGCGAAGAAGTTTCTTCGAGATTTTATAATAGTTTCGTTGATGTTGGACAGAGTTGTCGTCGAGACGGGTTTTCACTTGAATGTAGCTGTTAACTAGGCTTAATTTAAGTGGGCTGCTCAGGAAATATATATAAGGTTGGATTTTTTGTAAGGGAGCCGGAGAAGGGATAGCGTGGAAATAGGTAAGAGTCTATGGGTTTAAGGATGATGCGTAGGATGACTGAGGTTCGCAGGATGATGCATAGGATGACTGACGGTACTTCTGAAGGGATATTGCTCTAGGTGATATCTGGTTATCAACAGTACATATTTTCTTAATAAGGTAATCGGGTGAGTATCCAACAATTTTGTATATTTCGTATATTTTATATAATTTCTAAAATGTTTAATCCGTTCGATAAAATACAATAGTGTACCAATATTTTTCGCAACTACCAGAATTTCACACGTCAATTAAATCTATAATCAAATTTGGAACAGTATCACCTTGAAAAATGAATCTTAAGATTGCCAAAGTCCTTAAAGTTTTTCTTCTTTAATTTCACTAATTATTCTAAAAATTTCAAAAATTCATATACATGATTGCTAAAGCGAGATCCGCACTTGCAACCGTTATAAGCTCGAAACACTACGATTTCGGCGACGAAAATGTTAATTAGCGTTGATCGATCGCCCGCGCCTATTTATCCGAAACCCGATCGCCTTTAAAACACGATGTAAACCGATTTGGATGAAAAACAGCTGCTGATGGTTGAAACACCGTGGCTTAAAATGCAACGCGGTGTATTTGGTCGTTGAAACCGACCACAAATCAATATTGAACTGAAACGACATTGTATCGATGGTTTTATCCAATGAAATTTAGAGGGCTGGGATAGGGGTGTGCAACAAACGAAATCATGGGACCGAATGGCGGCCAACATGGATTTTTAACAAATTGGAAGTGACCTATTCTCTCTCTGGTTCAGAGCAAATATTGTGTGTTTGGAGAAATTGAATGGACGTGTATATCAGGTTCGAATAAATCGCATGTGGTGTCGTTTGACGCCGATCCTATCTAGAGTAGGCTTGTGTTTATCTTGTACAACATGATTGATGATATGGAGTGCGCAGTGCTTGTTCGAGCGCGCTGAATATGAGTACGAAAAAAAGAGCCAGAATGACATTGGAATACGGAATTTTGATAAGTACTATTTTCGAATTAGAATTTTTCGGATATTTCTTGTCGATTAATTTTCTAATTGGATTGAACAATTGCGAATAAATAAAGCAAAGGTTTATGAGTAATATAAAACATATAAAATGAACCAATAAAAATTATCATTTTGAACAGGATTGGGAATATTATAGTAAAAGAAAAATTTTATTTTTTAGTTATTTAGTTATTTAGTTATTTAGTTATTTAATTATTTAGTTATTTAGTTATTTAGTTATTTAGTTATTTAGTTATTTAGTTATTTAGTTATTTAGTTATTTAGTTATTTAGTTATGTAGTTATTTAGTTATTTAGTTATTTAGTTATTTAGTTATTTAGTTATTTAGTTAGTATTTAATGTTTTCTACAATTTAGATTTTTACGTAAGGTAATGAATAACTTGTATTTAATACATTTGATTTTTCGTTTCAGAATTTTAGAAACATTCAAGGTGTTCAGTGTTCAAATATTCTAATATTTTATTCGTTCACTTTGAATTATAAAATGGAAATTAAGTTACCATGGAAGGTACTAACCCTTTCTTTTATTATTAAATATATACGTTAGTGTTAATTTCAACTTTTTAACATCATTAAGTAAGTACATCGTTGAATTTATACAAACTTTGTATTGAGCTTTTTTTAAACTTTTTGAGAAGTTCAAGAAATATTCGTAATTTTAGAAGGAATTGTTTACATCATTAAAACCCTCTCATCCCTCTAAAAGCAAATAATTGTACGTCTGAAACTATGTAAGTTAAGCAAATTCTTGCAATGTCGTACATTTTATAGACTTTCTAAATTAACCTCTTCAAAATCTGATTTCTTTTTTAAGCAAAAGGAATTTGAACATAATTATATTATTGAAACAATAGAGAATTATATTTTATTTCAGGTCTTTCAATAGTTGCAGGTAGTATATTACTTTTTTTATAAATATATGCTCAAAGCAAACGCGTATACATGATTGCAGTCACAGTTTAAGTATTTTAAATGAGATACTGAAATAGCAAAACAGTGTACATTATAATAGTATGCATTAGATCTGATGGAGTTAACATATTACTTACTAATTTCATTTTGTCTATAGTTGAATTATCATTAACACTATAGAAAATGAACAGCTGATTTATAGAATATCAGTAGATGATATTTATCAATAAAAAGTCAATCAATTGACTCTCAGTAGGTAACATGTTAATAGCAAATATTGAAATACTATATTCAATCATTTATCTGGTTTACAGAGTAAAAAGAAAATTAGAGTTAAAGTTAATTAAATGTTATTAGAGAATTGAAATATTAATACGTAAATTTTATTTCAATTAGAAATTGAAATTACAACCCTTTATTGAGTTTATGCGGTGATCACAATAATACATTAAAAATTTAATATAAATTTATGCATAAGAGGAATTAAAGAAGTAATTATTACTGGATACGAGTGTGAAGAATAATAAAGTATAATTTGTATACTTTAAGCAAACAGCATTTTATGCCATTTCCGAATTATGCCCGTAAAACTTTACACTTTATCTCATTTACTGCAGCAAAATACACAGCGACGAGATGTACATTATAAAACTCGGCTTCATGGAAAAATCTCATCACTTTTATCTGTAAGCATGAAATTTTGTGATGAAAGGGAGCCAACGTCATCCAAAAATTGCAACTTTTCAAATATAAGATCGCCAGACGGTAAGAAATTTAGACCTGTTTCAATATGATCTCTGTAATTACGATCTTTTTAACGTAGAAAATAGTTCCAGAGCGTTTTAATGAAGTACGATACGTTACACGACCTTACTTTTTGAACTTCTGTTGCGTAACATTAAAAAGATCTACTTAAATGAAACTTTTAAATTTTGTCTAGTGTTCTACAGTTTAGACTAGAAAAAAGTTTCTAATTATACTTGAATAATATAATAGCACGAATACGAAAAATTTATAAAACACTTTAACCTATTTACTACTAAAAAAAAAAAAAAAAAATATCTAAAAACTTACTAACCTCAGTTTTGATGTTACCAAATCAAAAGCGCTTTTTCCTATATTACTTGAATCATTTAAAGGGGATAGGGGACAAAAAATACCTTCTTTTCAATATTCTTTAATAGAAAAGTAACATATTTTTCATAGTTTTTACCTCGAAATAAGCTCCGCCCCCTTTGATTTTATAGAGTTAATACTACAAATAATATAAACAACACTATAAAATATAAAATTTAATAAAATATTATTAATTACTACTACTGTAGTATATTACTGATATAATAACATAGTGTAACATTATGCTAATGTATGATACAATAATAATATAATATCACAATATCTCCAATAGAAATCCAATACCATATTAATAATTAATTATAGAATCTAATAACATTCTAATATTATATCATTTTCAAGATTTTTTTTTAAACTTCCTTAGACTCACCCCAATTCGGCATTCAATTACAAACGTATGAACTCCATTCTAATTACAAACGTTTATGTAATTTTCAAAACTATATTTCTTTTCACTATTCTGAAGAACCACAAAATTCGAATAAAGAGAAACAGGAGCAATAAAATTACAAAATAAGTATTTACATATATTAATAATAATATCAAATTTTTATATATATGTATTTTATATATATTATATATATATATATATATTATATATATATATATATATATATATATATATATATATATATAAAATACATATATAATAAAATTTGATATTATATTAATATATGTAATACTTATTTTGTAATTTTATTGCTCCTGTTTCTCTTTATTCGAATTTTGTGGTTCTTCAGAATAGTGAAAAGAAATATAGTTTTGAAAATACATAAACGTTTGTAATTAGAATGGAGTTCATACGTTTGTAATTGAATGCCGAATTGGGGTGGAGTCTAAGGGAAGTTTAAAAAAAAAATCTTGAAAATGATATAATATTAGAATGTTATTAGATTCTATAATTAATTATTAATATGGTATTGGATTTCTATTGGAGATATTGTGATATTATATTATTATTGTATCATACATTAGCATAATGTTACACTATGTTATTATATCAGTAATATACTACAGTAGTAGGTAATTAATAATATTTTATTAAATTTTATATTTTATAGTGTTGTTTATATTATTTGTAGTATTAACTCTATAAAATCAAAGGGGGCGGAGCTTATTTCGAGGTAAAAACTATGAAAAATATGTTACTTTTCTATTAAAGAATATTGAAAAGAAGGTAATTTTTGTCCCCTATCCCCTTTAAATGATTCAAGTAATATAGGAAAAAGCGCTTTTGATTTGGTAACATCAAAACTGAGGTTAGTAAGTTTTTAGATATTTTTTTTTAAATAAGCGAGTAGTAAATAGGTTAAAGTGTTTTATAAATTTTTCGTATTCGTGCTATTATATTATTCAAGTATAATTAGAAACTTTTTTCTAGTCTAAACTGTAGAACACTAGACAAAATTTAAAAGTTTCATTTAAGTAGATCTTTTTAATGTTACGCAACAGAAGTTCAAAAAGTAAGGTCGTGTAACGTATCGTACTTCATTAAAACGCTCTGGAACTATTTTGTACGTTAAAAGATCGTAATTACAGAGATCATATTGAAACAGGTCTAAATTTCTTACCGTCTGGCGATCTTATATTTGAAAAGTTGCAATTTTTGGATGACGTTGGCTCCCTTTCATCACAAAATTTCATGCTTACAGATAAAAGTGATGAGATTTTTCCATGAAGCCGAGTTTTATAATGTACATCTCGTCGCTGTGTATTTTGCTGCAGTAAATGAGATAAAGTGTAAAGTTTTACGGGCATAATTCGGAAATGGCATAAAATGCTGTTTGCTTAAAGTATACAAATTATACTTTATTATTCTTCACACTCGTATCCAGTAATAATTACTTCTTTAATTCCTCTTATGCATAAATTTATATTAAATTTTTTAATGTATTATTGTGATCACCGCATAAACTCAATAAAGGGTTGTAATTTCAATTTCTAATTGAAATAAAATTTACGTATTAATATTTCAATTCTCTAATAACATTTAATTAACTTTAACTCTAATTTTCTTTTTACTCTGTAAACCAGATAAATGATTGAATATAGTATTTCAATATTTGCTATTAACATGTTACCTACTGAGAGTCAATTGATTGACTTTTTATTGATAAATATCATCTACTGATATTCTATAAATCAGCTGTTCATTTTCTATAGTGTTAATGATAATTCAACCTATAGACAAAATGAAATTAAGTAAGTAATATGTTAACTCCATCAGATCTAATGCATACTATTATAATGTACACTGTTTTGCTATTTCAGTATCTCATTTAAAATACTTAAACTGTGACTGCAATCATGTATACGCGTTTGCTTTGAGCATATATTTATAAAAAAAAGTAATATACTACCTGCAACTATTGAAAAGACCTGAAATAAAATATAATTCTCTATTGTTTCAATAATATAATTATGTTCAAATTCCTTTTGCTTAAAAAAGAAATCAGATTTTGAAGAGGTTAATTTAGAAAGTCTATAAAATGTACGACATTGCAAGAATTTGCTTAACTTACATAGTTTCAGACGTACAATTATTTGCTTTTAGAGGGATGAGAGGGTTTTAATGATGTAAACAATTCCTTCTAAAATTACGAATATTTCTTGAACTTCTCAAAAAGTTTAAAAAAAGCTCAATACAAAGTTTGTATAAATTCAACGATGTACTTACTTAATGATGTTAAAAAGTTGAAATTAACACTAACGTATATATTTAATAATAAAAGAAAGGGTTAGTAACCTTCCATGGTAACTTAATTTCCATTTTATAATTCAAAGTGAACGAATAAAATATTAGAATATTTGAACACTGAACACCTTGAATGTTTCTAAAATTCTGAAACGAAAAATCAAATGTATTAAATACAAGTTATTCATTACCTTACGTAAAAATCTAAATTGTAGAAAACATTAAATACTAACTAAATAACTAAATAACTAAATAACTAAATAACTAAATAACTAAATAACTACATAACTAAATAACTAAATAACTAAATAACTAAATAACTAAATAACTAAATAACTAAATAACTAAATAACTAAATAACTAAATAATTAAATAACTAAATAACTAAATAACTAAATAACTAAAAAATAAAATTTTTCTTTTACTATAATATTCCCAATCCTGTTCAAAATGATAATTTTTATTGGTTCATTTTATATGTTTTATATTACTCATAAACCTTTGCTTTATTTTATTCGCAATTGTTCAATCCAATTAGAAAATTAATCGACAAGAAATATCCGAAAAATTCTAATTCGAAAATAGTACTTATCAAAAATTCCGTATTTCAATTTCATTCTGTCTCTTTTTTTCGTATTCATATTCAGCGCGTTCGAACAAGCATTGCGCACTCCATATCATCAATCATGTTGTACAAGATAAACACAAGCCTACTCTAGATAGGATCGGCGTCAAACGACACCACATGCGATTTATTCGAACCTGATATACACGTCCATTCAATTTCTCCAAAACACACAATATTTGCTCTGAACCAGAGAGAGAATAGGTCACTTCCAATTTGTTAAAAATCCATGTTGGCCGCCATTCGGTCCCATGATTTCGTTTGTTGCACACCCCTATCCCAGCCCTCTAAATTTTCATTGGATAAAACCATCGATACAATGTCGTTTCAGTTCAATATTGATTTGTGGTCGGTTTCAACGACCAAATACACCGCGTTGCATTTTAAGCCACGGTGTTTCAACCATCAGCAGCTGTTTTTCATCCAAATCGGTTTACATCGTGTTTTAAAGGCGATCGGGTTTCGGATAAATAGGCGCGGGCGATCGATCAACGCTAATTAACATTTTCGTCGCCGAAATCGTAGTGTTTCGAGCTTATAACGGTTGCAAGTGCGGATCTCGCTTTAGCAATCATGTATATGAATTTTTGAAATTTTTAGAATAATTAGTGAAATTAAAGAAGAAAAACTTTAAGGACTTTGGCAATCTTAAGATTCATTTTTCAAGGTGATACTGTTCCAAATTTGATTATAGATTTAATTGACGTGTGAAATTCTGGTAGTTGCGAAAAATATTGGTACACTATTGTATTTATCGAACGGATTAAACATTTTAGAAATTATATAAAATATACGAAATATACAAAATTGTTGGATACTCACCCGATTACCTTATTAAGAAAATATGTACTGTTGATAACCAGATATCACCTAGAGCAATATCCCTTCAGAAGTACCGTCAGTCATCCTATGCATCATCCTGCGAACCTCAGTCATCCTACGCATCATCCTTAAACCCATAGACTCTTACCTATTTCCACGCTATCCCTTCTCCGGCTCCCTTACAAAAAATCCAACCTTATATATATTTCCTGAGCAGCCCACTTAAATTAAGCCTAGTTAACAGCTACATTCAAGTGAAAACCCGTCTCGACGACAACTCTGTCCAACATCAACGAAACTATTATAAAATCTCGAAGAAACTTCTTCGCGGCTAATAGTTGTACTCGATTCTTTTACCCGGGATCCAACAAAATCATATACAAAATAATATGTAAAATAATACACAAAATAATATACAAGTGTGGGAGACAGAATGTCGTATGAATGTTTTTAGACTAGAGCGATTGCTGAGCGAACGGCGTATATTTAGTAAAGATTGGCTGACAATGAGACGCGAATGAAAAGTGTTTGAGGCAGCGATTGAGTTGACATGTGAACGAAGAAGAGTGACTGACCGAATCTTACGAATGCCTGAGATGAGTGAGAGAAACAGAGAGGTAGAATGAGAGAGAATGAATACGTACAAGGGTAGAGAATGCGTGGAAAGCGTGGGTTGCGAGAGTGTAGAGCGAATTTTCAGAGAGGACGTTGCGAGTAGTGAGATAGTATTTTCCGAGTGAGAGAAACTGTGCGTTATTGTTGATTATTATTTAATATACTATTATTTGTCGTTTAAAGAGACATTTTCTATCTCCCCGTACTTTGAGACCATCCACGTGGGAATTAATTAAAATAATCCCTACACAAGATAATATACAAAATAATATACATAATAATATGCAAAGCAATATACAAAATAATATACGAAATATATGAAATATGAAAAATGTACAAAATATATAAGAAATGTACGAAATGTGCCATACCAAATGTGCGAACTATACGAATTTTACAAAATTACATTCTTTTATCTTTTACTACTAAACTGCGGAGTTTTTTATTTATTAAGCTTTAAGGAAATTCATGTTTTTATTAACAAAATTAAGGAAATAGTGCCTAAATGCAGGATTGTTTTACCCTCGAAACACGGTGATATTTACTCCACTTTAACCCTGTTGTTCTCATCGGGTCTATATGACCCAATACGAAGATTATATGTTGTTTGGTATAATGTTTCTAAATATTTTTTCGTCATATTCAACGTATTGGAAATCTTTATAACTTTCATACAAACAAGAATAATTCTAAATTGTTTTAGGTATATTAGATCATCGTTTCACTCTAAATCGAAGAAGTATAAATGTGAATGTTAAGGGAAGAGAACAGCAGGGTTAAATAATTCGTATATTTTTCCGTATCACACGCAATTTGTGCCTTTTCGCACATTTCAATTCCCCGTGCGTAAAAGGTGCATCAAAATCTGCAGCCTATTTATTACATTTACCCAATTAACCCATCACACCCAACAAACACCAATTTTTGCCCTGTGATTAAGAAAAAGGTACGCAAAAATTCAGCTGCTTAGTGATTTCAAACTGTACAAACGCAACTCCTGCCCCCTTCTTTCGAGTTAATTAATAGCTGTTCGTAACAGAAGTGGTAGTATATGGGGACAGAAGCCCCGGGGTGGCGATCATCGTGATCAGCAATCTCGTTATACGAGCCAACGAACAGTGGGCGCAGTTATTCCTTCATTGTCGTGATTACTGTCCTCCTACATTGTCATTCTACAGGCCATGGCGTTACAATCATCCATTCCCCCAGTGTCTGTTAGCGCGGAATGCGCCTGAGCGCAGTCAGTAATTTTAAACAGACCAACGACGGATATAATGGATATCCTTTCAGGGGCGTCTAAGCCCTTCTTTCCCTTAGACCCATTATTCCATTGATTCGAGTTACGTTCGAATATGGTTGTTCAGTTGCCGCAGGGATGAGTGCACCTTCATCGTAGTTAGCTTTAATTTTTTTAATCGTCGTGGGACGTGGCCATTCAGCCCCATTCTTATGCCGAATTATGTACATACGTGGCATGTGGGATGATAAATGGTATTCGAGTCGTTGGAAGATTGAAGTTTAGGATTGGTGTAAATTGATCGGTCGAAACTTAATTTCCATATCCGCGATACTCGAATCGGGAACTTGGATACGAAATGCTACGAGAAACAATCGAAGTTCTCGAAACGCGAAACTTTCGAAACCATGAATGCTTATTTTTTTCATTGTTTCCAAGATTTTGGCAGGAATAAAAATCTTAACAAATACCGGTTGGAAAATCAAATTATTTATTGAATATAGTTAAACGAAACTTGAATGTAGTTATAATTTGAATAAATAAACATGCGAAAGAACTTTGTAAGCTAATTATTCGCAACTTATCTAACGTTGCAAAAAGTTATATCTTTTTAGTTTTAAGAATTATGTTTTCGTTTACAGTGAAATCGTACCAATTAAAATGAATTTAAAATCTAAATGCAACCTCAGTTGCATTGTTAATTAAATAAATTCATATTCTAACAATATTCTCGCTGTTTGTACAAATTATTATTTACTCATTTGTACTAATTACTAATTTTTGTTGCTTACCCCTTTCGAAATCTCGAAATTTTAGAGGTTTAGTAGTTTCCAGGTTACGAGAATACCAATCCCAATTTTATTTCTCTTTTCTTAACTCCATGAAAATAATGTCATCAAAAATCTAATGATCTGGATACATATCGTTATTGAAACCTGAAAACTGTAGTTAATGTCATTAGACGCTATTGTTAATATTAGATACCGAAACAGGCTTTCGCAGTTTCTCTCTCAAAGAAAATTAAAATCTTCATGTAATATTTCATCACAATAATGAAACAATCATAATAATATTAGATTATTTTGTCCATTATCATTTATTTATTTCTTTAAAGTTACATCAACTTCTTTATTTTGTCAAATAAGATTATATTCGAACAAAATTCACATTACTTGAATCTTTTATTATAAATCCGCACGAATTCTTCCCGCTACCTAATAATTGGACGAGAATTCGTTAAGCCCACTCTGCAAGAGGTTAATTGGGCGAAAATTCATTCAGTGTTATTAAGTCCCCTTCGCAAAGGACTAATTACCGGGATTAAAATCGCAAGTGTGCAATTTTTCCTTTTTATATTATTGATTATTGCCGTCTTCTTTTATTTTGAACGCCATACTTTATCACTGAAGTTGTTGGCCTTTCTTAGCCCATCCTATATATAATCAATTACAGCGAAGTACCGAAAGGCTACGGGACACGAGGTTTCGCCGCCATTCAACCAAATTAACGTAATAAGCGGAATTAGGGGATAGTTCCCCGGAAAGTACAGACGAACCATCAAAATAATGAAGCTCTCTAATAATATCAACAGAGATACGGGTACAGAACTCCATCTGAAGCTCTTTCTATACCTACTTTAACGAATTAACCCATCAGCTGATCAATTAGCGTCACGATTATTCGTGGTATTCTAAATTTAAAAACCGCCATAAAACGTATCACTAAAATAATACCCACGAACAAATTTAACTCTCTATAACCTGAATTTTATTTATTTCACTGTTCTAATGTTATTTTTATTATGTTAGATTTCAGAACCACTACAAAAAATATCAATAAATAATACTCTAATAAAAAATGTAACCCTCTTTAACCTGAATTTCGTTTCTTTTATTATTTCATGTTAGTGATGTTATTCTAAATTATTTATTTATTTTATTATTCTAATTTTACGTTTATTATTCCGAATTTAAGAACTACTACAAAACGTATGATTAAAATAGTATCATTACAAAAAATGTGATCCACTATAACCTGAATTTTATTTAATTTACTACTCGAAATTTATTTTTATTATTCTAAATCTAAAAATCATTACAAAATGTGTGATTAAAGTAATATTCTTAGAAAAAATGTAACCCTTTGGAACTCGAATTTTATTTGATTTACTATTCCAATTTAGTGATATTATTTTGAATTATCTATTTATTTTATTATCCTAATTTTATGTTTACTGTTCTAAATTTAAAAACTACTAAAATAATATCCTCGTAAAATATTTAACTCTCTGTAATCGGAATCTCTTTTATTTCATTATTTTAATTTCACTTTCATTATTTTAAATTAGCAATTTGTTTTATTACTGTAATTCCATGTGTATAATTTTAAATTTGAAGACCACCACAAAACGTATCACTAAAATAATATACTCACAAAAAGTTTAACCCTCCATAACCGGTCATTCTTTCTTTCATTATTTTAATTTAATTTTTATTATGTTAAATTATCTATTTATCTTATTACTTTAATTTTATTTCTGTGATTCTGAATTTACATTTACAGCGAAAGAAACTATAATGAAGTTGAAGCCATAATTTAAATCTGAAAACCAGAAATTAATAATTAGGAACTTTATGACTGCTTGGAATTAATACAGCAGTAAAGAAATAAAGTGCAGCAGCACAGCGATCTGTAAATAAGATAAAATTCGATAAATTTAAATATATGGATATGTAACTTTTAAGTTGTATAGCGATATAGAAGATTAAAATAAAAATTCTATACACCAAATTGCAAATACAGCGTTTTCTTGTAGTATTCAATGTTTAGTTTCTATAAATTATTTCCAATGATTAAAATCTTGCAATGGAATTACAAAGTATCTATAAATGTCTTTTTTGATAATAAATAAACAAATAATTTGAAGAAGATAAAAAGAATACTAAAAATAGTTATACTGTTATTATTCAAAACCGACAGAATTTTTGCGCTCACATAAAAAATAAGGATAAGAATTAAATATGAAATCGTTGCAAGAGATTTTCATCAAATACTATCCTTTATAAATATCGAATAAAACTGAAATATCAGAGTAATATTTTTCCAAAAGAGTAATTTGTTTGCAGTAAAAGATCCGAATACGTATCAGTTGGTGGTGAGACGGTTTTTAACCATTTTTGGTCGTTTCCCTCCGATTTTGAGGTTACACAACGCGTTATTTCACGCGTCCACAGTTATAATATTCAACGTACAAAAATTCCGGCTAATAATGAAAATTCATGTGGTCACGGCACCGTGAAATGCAACGAAGCTACGCGGGGCCCGAATATCATACGTGTCTCTATGAATTAGTAAATTCAAACATTCCGCTAACAGAATATGCGTTATGCTAAATGCGACCATGGCCGGCAGATATTTAAGCATTCCCTTTTTCCTGCTGGCAACGCGAAAAATTCCTCCGTATTCGTGTGTTTTTTTCTAATTGTGATACAAACACTGGAATATCTCGTGGATATTCAGCAAAACTGAAAAAAATGCGGTTGCAAAATAATTAAGCTAGCAGGATCAGCAATTTTACACAACGAACATCTTGATTACATTTTGGATCGCGGGTTATTTTTCCATAAATTGTTATAACAAATGTAATGGAAAAATTATGACTGTTCTCAAAGAAATTCTTTAAACTTACGATAGTGCATTTTCTGTTGCATTTTGCAGTAAAAATTCTTCTTGAATTATCGATCCATCAAATAATTGAAATGTTAAATGGAAGATCGTATTTTTTTCACATTTTTATAATCTTATAAATTTACAAGAGTGAACTTTACATTGTAACTTGGACTGTATATTTTGCCCAAATTAAATTATCGTAACTTTCCGCGTACGAATTGTGTAATTTACAATACAGTGCTTTTTTTAATTATCATTTTGTATCGTGTATTGTTCTTCAAACTGTTTGGGAACAGAATACTATCCGTTAAAGTATTGTTCTTGCCATTAGAAAAAAGCAAAGGTGATTTCGAAAGTTCTGGGCGTTATGTCATTGTCAGAGGGTTTGGTATAATTTTGCTATTAGCCGGCATGTATTTTCCATCGCGTTTATGGCGTCGTTAGGATCACACTAATGCTCCGTTCCCCTAATGCACATATCGAACATAAATGTCCTCCCATTTCAAGCCACACTGTATGTTAAACTCGCGGATTATCTTTCAAGATATATAATTCGTAAATTGTTACTGCAAATACCGATTAAATTTAGCAGCATAATTTCAATGTTACAGTGTTATCAAAGGTTCCCATAAAAATAATTGTTATTACGTTCCTATAAATATAAACTTGCAGATATAGATTAAAGAAAAATTGTAGATTCTTAATTCTTTTACAATTTTTCATTACTCATAGTTTTATAGCTTTTTTACGTTATTTATTAAAATTGCAAAATTTTCGAAAAATATTCACGATTTACATATATATAAGCAGCTAAAAATAAATAGTAATAAATAATAAAATAAATGGTAATAAAAATGAATAATAGAAAATAAGAAAACCCGGAAGCAAAATAACAAAAAAATGGACCAAATTCGATCAAATTTCCGAAGAGTCGGAATTTTAAAAGCTTCAACGTTTAAACGCTCAAAAATCGAAGAATTTGACAATTCGAAGGCATAGAAATACAACCGTTAAAAATTTCAAGGGCTTAAAAGACTTGTTTTTCCAACAGCTTGAAAAACGAAACGCTTGAAACGTCAAGTGCATGAAAATTCAAAACCTTCAAAATTCAAAAGCTTGAAAGTTGTTAATAATTTAAATTTAAAATACGAAAAACTGCAATCGATTAACAATGGAAAAAACAGTGTTAACTATTCTAATAAGAAGTATCCTGTGCTAAAAATAATAGAATATTTACTTATCTTTTACATTAAAATCTCTGTCGTTCGAATTATTATAAAAGGTACCGTATACGACATAATCACTTAAAAGTTAATAAAATCGTAACCTAAATTTTAGCTTTTTATTGAACATATAAGCAAAATGTAGCCTAATTCCCAGCTTTTTACCTAAGTAAATTTTTACCTAAATTGTAGCCTTTTAAAACGCTAGGCTGAGTGTCCCAAGGTGAGCTTAATCTCGCCCCTGCATTGTTTCATCTGAATCAAATTAGGCTATCAGTTCAGAAACAAGTGGATTCTTGCGAAAGGCTTAATGGTGGTGTCGGGTGTTGGTACAATGCACACATGGCTAGCTGCATTTCCGGGATGTCTGGCTGCCTGGAATTCGATTTCTATCGAATTATGCTAATAAACGGAGCTGAACCTGAAAGAATGTTGCATTGTGCCCGGGTGTCTGCCACGTAGGAAAGCAAAATAGAGGGAATAGGGACGAAGAAATTGAATTTATTTGTCGAACAAAGCGCACTGGGAAACAGAGAAAAGTTGCTGAATTGCAAATTATTTCCGCAAAACCTGTTTTCGTCGAAATCTTGAATAATTGTGTTGCAATTTAAATACAACGAAGCCCGTAGAGAATTATTCGTTAGAAGAATTTGGACAGAAAATCATAGAGTTGAGGTTCTAAGGCATTTAAACAAATTTCTTGTTGAAGATTATTAATGGTTTAATTGATTATAGACAGCTTTTGTCGATTGTAAATTTTTATGCTCCTTTAAGATCCTACAGGTTTACTCGCACTTTCATTTTAAAATGCTGTACAGTAAATGATCGTATTATATATATATTATATATATATTATATATATATTATATTTTATGCTTCCAGAAATTTGCATCTTTTTAAATCGATGAAGTAGCGTATCTGATTCATACTAGATGATACATTCTTTCAAAATCCAGCCAAAAATGCCACGAACTTTCTTTGTAACCCAATACATTTCTTAGTTCAACTTTGTTATAAATGTAAAATTGAAAAGTAAGTATTTTATTTTGCAATTATCACTAAGTTATTTCTTTATATTTTTGATTGTGAGTAGTATGATTTTAACACTGCAGCACCAAGGTGATCAAAATGACCCATCTGTAATTTCTTATAAAAATTATACGAACCGACAACAGTGCATTTCATAAGATTTCTGGAGATCTTCTGTACACAGTGTGAACGAAGATTTAATTTCCTTGCATTAAATATTTTTTTACAAACATTCTATCATTTTAATCACCTTGGTGTAAATAAGTATAATTTAATTGCTGGTAGTTCTAGTGTTAAAATAGGGTTCCATGAAGAGTGAGCTATCAGCTTACGCGTATTACGTCTTATGATAAATGACATTCTCATATTATAGCACAGACGAGGTGCAGAATAAACCATAATCATCTTATGGGACTTCGTGTCGCATGGTATAAAATAATAATACCTAAGAAAATCGGAACCTTCGGAAGAATATCTTTCTCTTTATTATCTCAAAAGGAATGTATACAGTTCTAAAGTATCTTGACATGCAAAATGTAAAAGCACACGTAAAAGCTATAGTTATTACGCAATCGAAAAGGTACAAAATGAAAATGGTAATAGAGTCTGGGGATCCCAGAACCGTACGACAGAAAAATACATTGCATGATAGGTCTATACTATACCTCGTCTGTGATTATAGTAACTCCTTGCCTTAGGGGTAAATCAGACAAACGTGCCCCATGATGACGAGTATGGCTCATGCAAACAATGATTAACCCCTCGCACTATAACAACGAGCCACACTCGTTCAATGAATTATGGTGCAGATCCGACAAAAGTACACATTATTCACAATAAAATTTAATTTGAACTCTAATTTTAGCTTTGTATTGTAATATTCGGGATTATTAAATAAAAATTGTCCATAATATCCAAATAATTTGTATGAAACATGATACGAAAGCAGTGATTAGCTAACATTATCAAGTGTAGGTAATAAAATAATAATAGCGTAAGAGGTTAAATACGATAAATATGCGCTGCATTTGTAATTAATTATCATTTTATCTTCAACTGTACTATTAAACTTCTAAATTTGAACGAAAATTCGAAGTTCGAAACGTTTTCTTTATCTCATTTACTTATTTTTATATCCACTTAACGTAGTTTTTTAAATGATTCCCATTCGTAATGATTTCAAAGAAGGATGATAAAATTAGAAATGTTAAAAAAAAGTTGTATTTTCTAAAATAGAAAAGAAAAAGGAACTCATCAATAAGTACGAATTTGATATTGATAAACTTCAAGGGTCTAGAACAGATTAATCTAATTTACATTAGTTCAAATTAGAAAACTGAAGTCGAAACTCGAATAACTGAAAGTTCGAATCATATCCTGGAACGGATTGTGTTTGAAAATCTGTAATTTGTTTCTAGGGGCATGAACACATTCATGTCACATCACGTGATATGAGCTGCTACCATATCATGTTTTCATGCGAAAATACGTGTAGTGGCGTGAAAAACTTGACGTAATTATATTTTGTTTTCGAATAAGTTTTTGTTACCAAGAAAACCAAAGAAAGGTGCAGTATCACATTTTACGAATCTCGCGTGTTATTAAGTGCTATCATGTGACGTAACATAAATATGTTCCTACCGTAAGGCTCGATTAAGACCAGCGAATTTTTTCTGCACGACCGCATATCTGTCTTCGTTGTTTTCAATTGGAAAAATAAAAAAAAACATTTATCATGCGGCGAAAAATTACTGATTTGCATCGAGCCTAGGGTAGACGTATTAATTACAGTCAGTATCCCTATAACTGTCACTTTAACTATCTTATTTAATAGCGAACCAATGCACGAAGAATCGAGCCTAAAAAATGTTAATACTAATTTTGGACTTTCTTTTTATGTAACAACACATGGACATTGTATATATGTTTATATGTAATATTTACTGTTAAATGCTCTTGATGCTTTAACAGCGTCGAGCTTGGTAGGCGTTTTGCACGTATGTGCCTACAATGGGTTTCTCGAAGGACCACCTTCCTTCATGCACGAAGGATAGGAAAAAGAACTAACTCTTGATCTATTTTGATCACTATATATTTGACACTATGTGGTTTGCTACGATCTATTTGTGGTTTCGTGTACAAGTCTATTGCGATTCTGCTTGTTGTGTCTAAAATCAGGTATAAGATCACCTCCGCAGAGGCAGTCTTGACGGGGGTGAAAACGCGCTAATTGGCTAAATAATTTTTCATTGAAGAAGGGATTTTGTGGGGAAATCAATGCCCTGTAGAAAAATAGGTTCTTCCACTCCCGAAGAACACCGCTAGGAGTGAGTCATCGCGTTTAGACCCTTGACCGTGGCAAGCAACAAAGTCGGGAAGCTCTTTGACCGTAATAAAACATGCTGGTAGTAACGGGCTAGAAATTAGAAATGCAAAAACTCGAAAGACTAATGTGGACAATAGATAGAAAATTAAAATGAAAGTCGCGGAGTCTTTATGGCTTCATGAGTTTATGGCCGCCACGGAAGTGCAGATGTCCCGGCAGCGAGGGGTGTAAAAAAGCGGGGGGGGGGGCCGCGGGGCGACAGTCTTATTTCTAGTTGAATGCTAATAATACAATCTAATTCTATGGCAGGCCTAAACATTTACAAATAAATATTACGAGGTGAATGTGCCGTTTGAATTTAAAAACGCAACTAATTCTCTGTAACTAGAAAGTGTAAACATTTTTGTAATTCAGTAAGGGCGATACTTTTACGATTTATCTTTTATTTGTCATACACACTGAATTGCTAATGTATGCAGGGATCATTTCCATTTAAATGACAACTTTTCAAATGACATTAATATAGGGATATTGGACTTTGTTATATATTTTCAATGAATTAGTAATTAACACATCACATTTAACGTACAAAAAAAATCAACATAAATAAAGGAGATGTTAACTAACGTTGTGCTCCAAATCGGAACGATTATGGAGTTGAGTAACTTCTACAGTAATAAAATGAATTTGCGCGGTAAGCTTAAAGTGGCAGTAATTGGAACATCTACCCTAACGGTTCGTTCTGATACGATTTTTTTAACAAATTCGGTTATTCTACCAAATCAGAAATAACTGAAAGCAGCGTTCAAACTTTTCTACATTTTCGTCACATGTTCAACTCTAAAATATATGAATTCATCGATTCGCTGCGATGTGTACAAGTTGTTACATTCACGCTATGGCAAATCGATCATTTGCTGAATCAATTGTTCTGCCGGCTTGCGTAATACCATGTATATCTAAATTATATACGTTCGTGCACGACAAAATTACCGAATCAGTCATTTTTGGCATTTAGTTTTGTCAGTAATAGAAACGGCAATCGCATTATGCACAACATGAAGTGCAATATAATGTAATTAAATATTATATAAGAATAACAAAAGCATACTGGTACTCAAATAGCAATATATATATTTAATATATGTATATAATGGTCATAAATCAAATTCTTTTCTTTTTATTTTTAATGTTTAATATTAAAATTTAATATTATTATTATTGTTAGATGAGAAAAGAATGATATATTTAAACGTGGTACAATACGACTGAATACAGGCTGTTCCGAACGGACCGCAGCTACTAGTACGGCTCAAAATCTCTCTCGCTTCTACTCTTCTACTTATTCCCCGTTTTCCGGCGGCTCATGCACTTTTATTCTCTTTCCTCTTCCTTCCTTTCTCACTCTCTTACATCATCTAGCACTCATCGCTCCTTCGTCATTCCATTCGCTCTCGCTATTCGCGCGCATTTACAATACCTATAACATTATTATCGCTTTTAAGTTGCGATACTATTCATAATCTTCTCCGATACATACATATGTAGGTTACAATTATTTTGAGTTACGACATAATTGCTTTCTAGTGGCGCAATTAAGGAAATAAATAAATGGGAGTTTCGTGATCGATCGAAGAATGCTTCTGCAATATTCTCATAACGATAACTCAGAAATTACAATTTTTAAGTTGTGTCAATTTTTTTAAGTGAAGGTACGACATGTGTATGATTAAGATCAACTCGAACGCATTAATGAAGTGGATTCGGAAATCCTCATTAATTTGATACAACAAAGTCCCGCTACATGGGATACATCATTAAATTTGCATAGAGCATAAAACTGTGAAAGAGTCAACATGGTAACAAATTTAGTAGGCATATTCACAATGTTTTAAAACATGTAGGCAAAACTTCAGGGGTTGTTCAATACACTACAATAAGTAAAAAAGTTCATATGAACATATGCCCGATATGGCTTTGTTTCCGAATTACAGTTGTTTTTTCGTCTTCCAGTAATTCCTATGATTTCCTTAACTGCTTCCTCCAATTGTTTCTAACCGAAGTTTCTTATCGGATGAATACGTGTAAATGAAATCCTTATTTTTGTTTCAACTTTTCAATAAAATTCGTTAAAAAAACGTAAATATATTTTTCAATATTATATGAAATATAACAAAGTACTATTTTTCAAATGTGCTGGTATCCAAGGTACAATATAGCGTTCGTGTTGAAACTTGATGTATTGATAAATTTACCTGTTGGGGTCCTGATTGACCCAAATATTGCACAGCAACTGCCGTCTAATTTTTCTTCTCGAAGGACCACCGAAATAATGGTTTGCGACCAAGTAATTGAGGACACAGTGTTGTTGAATAACTTATTTATTTATAAGAGTGCCGTGTGTGTATATATGTGTGTGTAAATGAGAGTGTGTACATATATATGTCTATTTATATTTGTTCCCTGCATGGATGAACTGAACTTGTGAAATGCTAAGATGAACTCTCTGAGCTCTGACTGGCTAGACTGAACTCTAGCCTCTAAACTCTAATGGAAAGAATCTCTTTTCATAAGAAAAGCCTCTATTTAAAACCTCGTATCATCCCTTCCAGTGCGCCCTTAGCGCGTTACTTTCTGGAGGGGAAGATGAGGTTCTAGGGAGGTGGACGGCAGTTTTGGTCAACCCTGGGGAACTTTCCCAGGGCTAGCGCTGGCCTACGCCACAGGAATTATTGCGTGGCGTCTGATCTTCGTCACAGGACCCTGAAGAATCTTTAATTTATGGCAGGGTACTAGTTATTGACGGAGACAGCTACGATTGCTAAACCTACAAACCATCTAATTCTAAGGAAACCTAAAGGCAAGTAGGCCATCGGGGGGCTGGCACTCAGGTGGCACAATTCTAAATACTTCAAGTTACAAATAACAGATCTTTTTTGACCCTGTCGTAAATCTTCACTTAAAGAATCTCTAACATTACCCATTGCTTAAGTATTACCCTATTTTCTAGAATATATAGAGTTCAATTTTCGGTTCGGTTTGCGCTTTGGATCGCGTTATTCGACTGTTTACCATTTGTTAGTTTCCTTCTGGGCGGAATTGTTTCTTGCAGCTTAAGAATGTTGTGTACTACACAAAATATTCGAGGTGTAGGTGTAAACTTGAATGATTAATGGAACTGGTCGAACTAAATACAGGTTCAAATTGCATTACATTTCATATGTTAACGATCAATAATTATATGAATAATTAATCTTGCAGCTATTTACTCAATAATATAGATGGAATACCATTAAGTATTCTGGTATGCGCATTAACGTATAAACCAATTTTCTGATCTATGAAATTTCCCGCTTTGGAAGTTTCCAAATTTTAGCATTTGCAAGCTTTTGAAATTTCAAATATTTTGTCCTATTTTACGATTTCGATCCGTAAAATAAAATACAATAAAATTTTACATCTCTAACCTTTCAAGGTACTGTAATTTTTAAATTTTAGGATTCTCGAGTCTTTAAAATTTTAAACTTCTGGGATTTCTAAATTCGATTTCTAAGTCTTTGAAATATTGAACTTTTACAATTTTCAAATTTTCAAAACATAATTGCAGACATTTGAAATTTCCAAATTTCTTAATTTCCACGCCTTGAAAATTACAATCTTTTTGATTTTACAAATTTTTAAGATCCTAACTCTTTAAAATTACAATTTATGAAATTATCAAATTTAAGAATTATCAAGCTTTTAACATTTCAAATTTTTGAATTTTTCAAATATTTCAACTTCGAATTTTACAATTCTTGAACCTGAAGTATTTTAAACTTCTAAATTTCTACATTTTTTTAATTTCCATTCCTTTACAATTTCCTACTTTTGAAATCAAACAACATGCGAACAAAAGAAAAACTTGTATACAATTAATAGATGAACATCAACGAATGAATATAAATTACCATTCATTTTTACAGTTAGACGACATTTTTAAGGGTAACATTCATTAAAGATTGCATACAGTATTTAACCCTTTCTTTATAGTAAATTATGCAAGAGTATTGGGGTAGATGTGCCAATTACTGCCACTTTAAGGTTACCGCGTAACTTTATTTAACTATTTTAGAACGTATTTAACCTAAAGATTGTTCCAGGTTTGAACATAATATTGTTCAACCGCTCTTTTATTTATGAACATTTTTTTATATGTTCAATATAATAAATTCATTTCTACGTAATTGAAAATGTACAACAAATTCCAATGTCCTTCGTACTGTCACTTGAAAACTTTTCATTTAAATAGAAACACGTTTTACATATATTAACGCGTCAGTTTGTGTAACAGATACAAGATATATAGTAAACGTATTACCTTACTGAATTATGACACGTTTCATACTTTATAATTATATTGGTCACGTTTTAATGGTCAACAGCACATTTACCTCCTAATATCCATTTTTTATATATTAAGTGTAAACGAATATACAATGTTTTTGTATTGTTACGTAAACCGAAGTCCGAATTTAGTATCAAAATCTGTTTATTTACGATTCTTCTCGCGTTTCTTTGCTATTAAATAAAATAATTAATGTGTCGGTTATGGGAACACAGACAGTAATTGGGACATCTACCGTATGTCTCGCTAATAGATCGCAAATCTCTGTGCAACTTTGTATTTCTCTTGCCAAAATTAGAAACGCGCGTCTAGATCCGCAATAATTAAATAATGGACGACGCAACGTGTGCGTCGTTGACTATTGTCCAGCTACGCCTCACTAATTGTAACAGATCGTGCAATTTCGCATTTCTGTCACCAAAATTAAAAACGTGCTCCTAAATTTCCTAAGTATGCCGCACTAACGGTTCTTCAACAAGTATGTAACTTGAATAGTTTGTATCGCTAAAACTATTAAGTAAATACGCTTAATATTTCACCCATGTCAACAGAAATCGGTATGCTATCATGCAGCAAAAGAACGTTAAAATGAAAGTCGGACATTTAGAGTCTTTCCTTTGTTAGTCATATAATCAAAGTTTCGAGTATAACTCCTAAGCACCATCCGTTTGGCGGCAGCAGTAATCCATCACAAAGTCCAGCAAACCAGTTTTGAATGATGTCGATCGAACGACATAACTAGTTCAACCAACTTCCGCTAGTAAATTTTCCAAATAACACGAATCGCAAGCTTGTAACCCATAATAGCGCGATTTCGTACAATTTCACGCGAGCACGTCGCGAAAATGGCTAAACTACTTTCACGACATCGATACCAGGTCGATTAACTAATTCTATAATTGGAGCAACCACGATCGCGGCGAACACGTTGGGGAGAAAATATATTCCTCGATTAAAATTAAGCGACGAACTCGGTTCATGTGCGCGTTAATTGCGTCGAGGCAGAGTAATAACGCGAAATTAATTTAGCTGTTAACCGGATTTGGCGATTGCATCGAATTATTTGATTCCCCCTGAATACACCCCTCCTGAACAATATTCGCGAGACTTTTTGTTTGTTAATTATACCAGGCATTTCCAATTTTCTCGTCAAATTTCGGTAGCATAATCTGCCAGTGAGAGAAAAATGTAAAATGCACTTTGCCCGTGAACTCCTTATTAAGTAATTATACACAGATATTAAACGCAAAATGAATATGGTAACCGGGTGTTTATTATTAAATATTGTTATTAAACGACATTTCTTCTGTAGCAGAGAGAAAAACAATTTATCGTAATTGAACCACATTTTAGCTACATTTCCTATTGTTTATTAAAATAATGGAAAGCCATTTATATTATGCGTTAAATACAAAAATTTATCAGTATGAACAACTTCGAATTGAATTGCATGAAGTAACGGAACTCTATTTATTTCTCATAATACGATCAGTCAATTGCGAATAGTAAAATAGAAATATAATGATTATGTTCTAAATGACTTTCCAAATTAAAATTAGGTAAGAAAATATTTCATCTGAACTTAATTTACGTTTTTGTGTTGCGTTCAATGTATTTGTCTATTTGTACTATATTATTATAATACGCTTTGTTCATATTAGATGAACGTATAAATATAATATACTTTTAATATTATTTTAATAATTTATCATTTAAATTAGCATTAAATTATTTTAGTTACCAGTATACTATTAATCGTAATAAAATAAAAATGTTCAAAATTAAAATGTATATACGAATTACTACATTTTCTTCACTTAGAGGTATCAAAAACGGATTTAGGTTACTTCGAATCTTAAGTAAAGACAACATACGTATTTGGAATCAAGTCCTTTATGAGAATAAGAAAGGTAACGCAGAAAATTTCGTAAGTTGCCAAAGGTTCTAAAATTGTTCGTAAACCTATTTTACCAATTTTGTTTAATTGTTTTTCTATAAAAAATGCGTGATCGCCATCGTATTCTTGCTCTTCTAATAAATGATGAAGAAGACGTACGTTACTTTGGCTCTACTGTACAGTATTACTAAATACGAGTTACCATACAGATACACTGTCGCTCAAAATTCTTAGGACACCCTAGAATCGTTATTTTCACAAAATGTAATTTTAATGTAAATTATCAATTTTGGACTACACTTACTATTTAGTAAGAACTATCAGTGAAATATTAAATGCATTTCCTTCCTGTGCTTCAGTGACCTGATTCCTCCCTAATTAAGGGTTAATATATCGATGATTTAATGCACACATGTTGTATGTCTACTTTTGGTCAAATTTGAGTTACGATATGCACTAAATAAATCTTGGTCGTCTCTTACGGTGCATAAATATATATGTACATATACATATGTGGGAGTGAGAGTGTTGCGACGCGATGGTTCTGGAAGCATTTTGACCGTTGCGGTATGATGTTTCTGGAAGCATTTTGGCCGTTGCCATCGCGAAGGTTCCAGATACGAAAAACAAATAAAAAGCACGGAGGCGTCGTATCTCAATGAGTCGTTACCGAACCGCGAGCGAAAGTGGACGTTGCGAGCATTCTACAAATTTCGACTATTCAACCGTCCCGATCCTACATATATTTATCTATTTTAGAAAATATATTAAAATAGAATTTGTATTCGTCGTATGTCCTTGCATGCATTATTTCTAGTGCAGAAACGTTATTTGTCCATGGCAAAGAACATTTAAAACATGTGTTTTTGCTATGAAAATTTAGTCACCAATATTCATTACTTTATTTCCGTTATGTCAGCTTATATACCAAAGTTTATTTTCATTCTTGTTAACAATAAATTTAAATGTCACGGTTCATTTTGGTTAATAATGTGTAGGTTTAAAAATGCCAGTTTGTTACTAATCTCATTTGTGTAATGCACGTTTAAATGCGAAAGTTTATTGTGTTATTTTGCAAAGTTAACACTCCAAAGTAGTGTTCTAATTTATTATTGCGAAATGATAATACACCAAAGGTACACATACAACAAATGTACTTACACAAGTCGTCAAGATAGTATGTCCATCCTCTATATATATTTTTATCGAATTATTGTAATAATTCTATAGAATAAAGTTCATGTTATTACTTAAATACATTCTTTAATATTTGTTACACAAATATAACATCATACAACAAAACAAGTATTTATTCAATTATATATAATAAATACCACTAAACCTCTGAATCTGTTTTTCATGAAATGACTAAAAGTGAAAATACAATATGTGTGCATAAAGCCATCAACATAATGACTGTCTTAACACATTTGAGAAGGATTGTATTTTCTCTGATTTTGTATAACATTATACCACCTTTTTACCAAGTTTTAAATTCCTTCACGAAAGAATCGAGCTGGTTTCGAGGCAATAAAGTCGTCAAGACTAAAGAATCCCTCAGACCGACGCGAAACATTCTTAGCGAATTTTTCATGGCATTCTCTTCGCACCAGTATCAGTTTGTATACCTGTTTCCTCGATTCGCCACGAATTCATTGTCGCCGCAAATATTTCGCGTCGGTTTGAGAGATCTTTTATAGCTCTGCATATAACCACGTAATATTAACTCTTTGCACTCCATTGGCTGCGCTATAAATTATTATTTTATCAAAATATATAAATTTATATTTTATATTATATAATAAATTTTATCAAAACTCAAGGTTTAAGTTTTTCTAATCTTATTTTTGCCAATTCAATTTGCATTTCTCTCCGATAAAAGTAGATTTATCCTTTTTTAAATACTACACATATCACATTCAGTTCTCGCAAAAGTCCGAAAAGTGTATTGGACTTGCTGTTATACGATATTATTAAAAAAGATTTTGAGTGCAAAGAGTTAATTCGTGTAATTATGTTTGTACTGCACATATTTTGCTTTAGAGCTACTCATAAAAACAAAAGCAATTTGTTTGTTTGTAACTCCATAGTAACTATTTTACTGGAAAAACTTCATACAATATTTTCCCCTACTTTGACTCGCAGTTTAGGCTTTTGAAGTTTAGCGGGTAAAATTGCAACATACTGTGTGTTTGTATAGTAGAAAAGAGGAAGAATTGGGTTAACTTCGCATGTTGCGTTGGAAAGAAGTAGAATGCTACTTGTTGGTTGAAACAATGGATTAACTCCATTTTTAATGTAATTATTGTTCCTTGCTGCTTTTACACTTGTATCTCTGGATGAGTTTAATAATTTCGTAGTGACCTCAATGCAGTCGAGAACAAATAATGGGGAAAATTTATTATGTCATAGGGTTTCTGCCAGAGAACAGCCAGCATGATACGATTATTACGTAATTATTTCTCTGACAACATTCCATTATCCTCTGCAAGATTCTTTGACTGTCGCGTAGTATTTTTGCTCTGACAATTATTGGGAAACAATGACAAATTGTTTCCTCGGATTTTCATTTCTACTTGATTCTTTACGGTATGATAAATTATTATTAATAAACTGCAGATCCTTATGCAAATTAATATTTTCACAAACAAAATTACACAAATAGAATCCTAATAGGGGTTTGTTTCACTCTTTTAGTAATAGGATTAGACTGCGGATTTTTATGCATTTATGGGGAATTTCACCGTGGAGAAAAGTGTAAGATGCAGATTATATACAAAAATTTATAAAATACCCAAAAGTAAAGCACAAATTATTACAATTAAAAGGTGAAATGGACTTTTATTTGGATCTATTTGCTCTGATCGTGTATTTCAAATTATGAATCTGAATAAAAACCCTCAGTCTAATAATGATGTATTTTTTACAAATTATATGCATTCAGAATTTTAATTTTCAGATAAATACATAAAAATTCGTAATATTAATAATTCAAGATTAATCATTTTAAAATCATGAAATCGTCGATTAAGTTTTATAAATTCTGCAAAAAATTAATTTGTTTTACAAATTTTAACAGTTGTAATATTTGATTCACAGTGCTGACCAGAAATATAAAACACTTGGCACATTTCTATATTTCATATCTATATTATGAAGAAGAAAATGTATATTTTATGCACTCCATGCAAGGTACATCAAGAATTAGTTCGCACGATTTTTCAACCAATTTCGGTAATCCAATAAAAAAAGTTTTCGGCAAAAATTACTCTATATTAAACTGGCAAGAAATGGCAATTTTCGAAATTGTAAAAAGAAATCGTTTGCAACAAAGAATTAAAATTATTATGATATTCTCAACTAGAACCGTGTATTTTTAACTTCATAGTGTCGTAAACAATATCTAGACGAATTCAACGTCCTACTATACTATAAGTTTGAGATAACATACATCACATCACATTGTACATGCAGTAATCAAAGCAAATGTTCGAATTGCGTTTCATAATATTACGTTCAATTGTTTTCGTCTAAACGCAACGCGTCGATGTGACATATTCATTAGATCAAACGTTACCTCAACAAATTTATGATGATTATTTAACAAATGATCATCTCAACCTTATAGCATAGTAGATCGTTGAATTCGTCTTGGTACTGTTTGCAACACTGTGAAGTTAAAAATACATAGTTCCATTTAAAAATACCATGATAATTCTAATTCTTCATTGAAAACGATTTCGTCTTGTTGTTTTGAAAATTGCAATTTTTGCCTGTTTAATACGGATCAACTTTTGTTTGAAACATTTTTTGTCAGACCATTGGAAGTGGCTACAAAATTCGTGCAGATTGATATATTATATACAATCACGCACCCTGTATATTACATACCTACCATTTCCAGAATGAATATACATAATCTTATGTTCAAATGAAATACCTACTTTAGTTTATAAAGTTAATTCTTTCCACTCGATAGTTTTCAAAACTGGTTCATTTTGGTGATTCAGGGGCGCAGCATATGCAAAGAGTTGAAAGTAACAAAGTGTTGAATTTAGCGCTAATTCGTGCATCGATGTGCACGGTCGTTTCATGAGGTGCACTGGTTTTTCTCTTGTTCCGATCGGCGCTGGCTTGCCCGGTGGCATACTTCTTGCGGGGGCAGTCACCCGGTTAATTGTACGTGTGTGAGCCGCGTCTCTCTTTGCCGTGCGACGAATACCACGTTATGCGTATTATACCAAGCGGGTATCGAAAACGAGTTTCGTAGTTTAAGCACAGACGAGGTACAGGATAGACCGATCATCTTATGGGACTTCGTGTCACATGCTCTGAAATACCGATAACCTAAAAATTCAGACTTTTCGGAAGAATATCTTTCGTTTTATTATCTGACAAAGAATGTAAACACTTCTAAAGTATTTTACCATACAAAATATAAGAGCAAACGCAAAAGTTATACATTTTAGACAATCGAAAAGGTAAAAATGAAAACGGATTTGGGGCTCATGAGCCCCAAATCCGGGTGACAAAGATTAGCATTGGATAAGTGGTCTATCCTGTTCTTAGTCAATGATTTAAGTACATAGTACAGCGCGAACATCTCCGCTCGATTAGAACAAACATTTAACACAAGGTTGCAAACGCAACGGGAAATTAATTGTTTGCAGGCTGAATCATTTGCAAAAATAAAAAATAACGTAAACAGGCAATCGGTTAATGAAATATGAAATTACAGGTGTCATTCAAAGTACGGAGAGGTTCGGAACATTGATGTAACGCGTAATTGAAAATCCGCGTAATTTCAGACTCCCCTTCCTACTCCAACCACAGATTTGTATTACATCCAATGGTACATACTACGTATTGTCCGGAAACATTACCGATATGTTGTATTGTATAAGTCGTTCACACCGGCAATACGGAACGCTAAAATATTTAGTAGACAAATGCGAGAAAGTAGATGGATGTGCCTATATTTTAGCACACGTAGTCGAGGGCAGAGAAAACGAGGGGATAGTGAAACGATTGAAAAGTGTAGAGGAAAGGAGAGCAGCAATAGGAAAAGAATGTGTATAATCGAACGGATAATATAACAGAGATAAACGATATGGAAGGATGTGTGTGAATGCGTGAAGTAATAATTCTTATCCAAGTCCGTCTCTTTGTCTTAAGGGATGGAATTAATAAAATATCTATTTATCTATGAGCTGTTCACGGGACCAAAGTGACTAACTGCACTTTCTGAATTTTTAACATTCTAGTGCAAAAATTACGCTTAACAGGACGAAACGAGAGAAATGTTTTGACCATAGTTACAGCGTTATTATTATAATATTCTATTGCATGCAAAACACTGAACTGTTACATGTAACTTATACTTAATAATCATTAAATTTATGAACTAAAATTATCGTTGTAGTTAAAATTAAAGTTTATTACAAATACGGTGCATTATTACTACGTTTAAAGCACAATATATACCACGAGTGTGACTCGTTATTATAAAGTAAGGAGTTAAATAGCTGCTACAATTTGTCCGTGTAGCAATACAATATAAAAACTTTTTTATTTTCATTTTTTTTTTGTAATGAATTTTTTCAACATGTTGGCCGAATTTTTCGGATTAAAATAAGACTAAACACGACGTAGTTCGGATTACATTTACATATTACAGTGTGAAAATGTTAATAAAGGAGGCAAGGAAAGAAAAAGGTGATAAAGAAGCAGATCGTCGGGATACGCATAAATTTACAGGAATTTAGTACATTTATACAAGAAGGAATTGCTTACATTCGAGTGAATTACCTATGTAGCCCATAGATAATACGTAAATTATATAGTGCGTACAAACAGTATTCGTACACCACTGTATCTTTACATTTAAGTACTGCTTAACCAGATTTAAATCTGATAAATTTTTTATTGTTTTATAATACCTTATATGACTACATTTACGTTCAATCATAAAAAATTGGTATAGTTAAATCTAACTAAGTGATACTTAAACGCAAAGATACAGTAGTGTACGAATACTTTCTGTTAGTCACTGTATATCATATTAATGACATCATTTCTCATGTCGTTACATTATCAAATTATGTACTTATCTAGACACAATCGATTTTTGCAAATTGTCAGAAACTAAATAAAAAAAGAATAATTATCTAATAAGTGTTAACGAAAAGTAGCCCAAATTGTATCATGGTTGGTTTCATTTTAATCATAAAAACCTCATTGGTATGTTATATAAATTACCTGAGAAAGAGATCCAAATAAAAAAAGTTCTAATTTTATAATGTATTAGCACTTTTCCGACTGTTTTCTTTTCTTTATCTTTCATTTGCTGTTCTATTCTACTACGGCAGAGATTAGACAAGGCTCGAGTTTCGTGTCTCTAACAGCTAAATGTTCGTGAGTATAGAAATAAAAATTCTATAAAATTATAGCCCCAAGCTATCGAACACTTGGTAAGAAGACACTGTATATTAATGAAAATGTGAAATTATGCGAATATCCCAGTAAACGGACAATCTAAGAGTGGATGCTCCACTACCTAAAAATGACTACCACTACCTAATTATGATAAAATCATAATTTTGTAATAGAGAAATTAATTTTCATGCAACTTCAAGCGTTCTATTTAACCTTAAATGTATATATTATTGTACTAATGCATTATTATAATTTATATACAAATAACATATATAGTAAAATATTTTTTTAACAAATTAGGAAGTGTTGTTAACAAAAGCTTAAGAAATTCTGCAAAATATATTGCGTGAATGTCGATGTTACTTACAAAACAATAATGTACGATTAATGGCTTTCAATTCCATATAATAATTACTTTAATTCATATTACTAAATAATTACATATATTTCGTGATAATAATTTCTCTTTCTAATTACATTAATTATTACGGTTAAAAACAAATGAATCCTATATTATTGAGATATTTAATTATCTTACTTTAACCTTTTACACTCGAGGATGTTCAAAATTAGTTCACTGTGGTGACTCAGGTGCGCATTTCGTGTACAAAGGGTTCACAATTGAATATTGATTAAAGCCTCATAGCGTTCACTTGCGAATTAAATTTCTGCTAAAGAAATTTGATTTAAATCTTATCTCTTTGAATTAACGGAGTACTACGAGCTCAACGTCTATTACTTCCTAAACCCCAAAACGGCTATTTCACTGAAACCAAACTACTATACACCTTGGAAACTCTCGAAGCACAGTCAACAAGCTTCGTCAAACAGCTACTCCCAAATCTAAACTCCCCAGGTAAACATTAAGAAGCAATATAATACAGAGAGGATTCTTGGCGGAAACCACACGTTCCAAAGATTTCTCCGAGCATTCTTCTCGTTCTTCAAGCTCGGTAACAACTTCCCTTTATCCTTAAAGTCGCCTTATAAGTTCACAAAAGCGATCAGTCTCTGGAGGACCCTCACAGATCAATTCTATGGTCACACGAACGCCTCGAGTCCAAAGTTATTCCCATGGTCGTGGTGTTTGATTACTTTAGAGGTGATTGAATGCAAGGAATCCATGTCTCTGTATACTGAACCTAAGTGTTATTAGAAGTATTGTTTAAAGAGCTGTTTGTTTGGAAGAGGAAATGGAACATGGAATGGTTAACATAGATTGAGAAACGTAGAGTAATGGAATTTTTTTAATATTCAATATTGGAAACGTTAAATATAGTATTGAAATTGGATATTATTAATTAAATATCAGAAATGGGAAAACTAATTTTTAATGTTAATTGCAAATTTTTAGTTTGGACGTGATTTAATGATCCATTGTGGAAGTTATCTATTTAAACGCGATTGTTAATTATTAGATGTACTAATAAGTAATCTGCTATGTTTAAGTGAGTTGAAAAATTTATTTTTATTAAAAATTCAAATAGGCACATATAAATTCCTTGAACGTTGGCGTTAAGCATTACTGAATAACAACAGTTGCATATAAAATAGAATAAATGTCTGATTTTGTTCAAAGTATATGCTTATTTAAATAAAAAGGAAATGGATTACTCATTGGTACAATTAATAATTCTGATAATACCATTCGATAATTAAAAATGCGAATTGTATAATTAAAATAATTAAAATAATTCAATTTATATTATATCAAAAACGAAATAATCATAAACTTCGTAATTATTATAATTACTTTCTATGGGATGTATATAAAAGTATTTGATATGGATAATACCTTTTTCTTAAACATAGTATGTTTATTTATTTTATGTTTATTATTTTCTTCAAACCACAATTTTTGTTTAAGGTTCAATTTATTATATATAATATTTATTTCAATTTGCCACGTTTACGGCAATCCTGTTGTAAAAAATTCCAAAGGTATTTTATTCTTTTCGCAATATTTCGTTCTTAAATTTTCTTTTATCATTCTTCAAATTCAGCATTCAATTCTCTTTGAAGGGAGTCACGAAGCAAAGGATTGCTCACAGCTCTCTCTCTCGTAAGTAATTATCCGAGCGTGGCTTTCTCAAAGAGAGGCTGATACGGAAGATAGTTAGCACCGACAGCATTCCTTATTCCTCCCGCGAGATCGTTTCCGAATTAATGCATAGCCCGTAGTCGGAATACCGCGGTGGTCCAGGTAGCCAACCGACGATGAATTAACCTGGAAAAGAGGGTGCAACAAGGGTGGCGAACAGCCAGAAGACACTCAACTTTTCAGAACCAATTATCGAGTCCCCTCTCTGTCCTCCTCTTTCATTAAATTTGAATTACATCTTTTACTCTTCATTATTTCCATACGTTAATTTCTCAGGTAAACATTGTTCTTATTTTTCAATTTCGCTAACAATCCACCTCATGAGTTCTATAAAATTTTAACACCTTTTTATTCATATGTTTTAGCAAAATATAATAATTCTCGTCCGGGTTTTACTTTTTAAATTTATTGGCCCCCAGACAATGATTGACCATATTTAAGAAAATTAAGATTTCGCTTATTCGCGCATGTTTCTTGTAAATTCTTAATTCGTTTAATCAAATTTTACTTATCCTTGTAAATGTACAAATCTTCCTGAACCTGTTTATGTAATTTTACCCTTATAGGTAAGAGAGTTGCTTTGATTTTTCGATTTGTTGTACCGAACCGAAAAGTAAGAGATACGTGTTTTTTTTATTTTATCCTGTTTTCATGTTTAATGGACGAAATCGTCCTTTATAGTTTGTAAAATGTGTTACAACAAATCACATTGTTATCTTAAAGGTCATTATAAAACTTACTATTTTAATTTAGGTTATTGCTAGCTATATGAATGATACTCTCGTCATCAGTCACCCTTATCAATTCTAAACTATTCCGAATCGTTTAAATGAATGTTTAGAAAATCTGAAATCTGAAAGGAAGTTCTTACAGAATTTATTCCATAAGGAATAAATTATTTTATGATGACAAATTAGCAGCTTCAAAACCTATTTCTGTGAGGGGAGTGGATGAACAACCCTTAGTTAGTCCTGAACAACCTTAGTTAGAATACTACTTTTGTAATAAATATGAACACATAGGTTAGATTTACCACTTACTGCCAATTTAAACTTATCGCGTAACTTTGTTTAACTACATTAAAAATTATGTAACCCAAAAATCATTCCAGTGTTGAGCATAATATTGTTCAACATTTCTTTTATTTATGAACATTTTTTTATATGTTGAATATAATGAATTAATTACTACGTAATTGAAAATATACAACAAAGTCTAATGTCCCTATTATTGCCACCTGAAAACTTGTCATTTAAATCGAAACAATTTTTACATATGTACATTAGCAATTCAGTTTGTATAACAGATACAAAGGTTCTGAACTAATTTGTACACCTAATAGATTACGATTTCTTTATGGTCGTATAAGAATATGGGTTTGCGTATAAAACATATTGTAAATAAATAATTTGGCTTAATATACTGTTTTTTTTATAATTAAAGCTATGGCAGCACCAGTGGCTTGTTATTTTTATGTTTCTTTAGTTCTTTTATGGCATTATAAAGTTGAAATTATAAATTTCATAAATGTGAGTCATCTCTGACCCAAAGATTGTGAGTGTACAGTCGAAATAAGGAATGTATGGGGGTTAATAATTAGTTATTTAAGCGACGTTGTTTCTTAAATGGCTATTCACTGTATCGTTTACCCCTATTTATTTCTAATATCGGAACAAGATAATGACATTCAAAGATCTAACCGTAACTCTATTGCATCCCCATTGAACATCAAGTGCGTGTCACGCGACCATCGTCGGGGTGTAGCTTCGGTTAGCAGGAGAGTGGATCAGTTCTCACGCGATCGAATCGTTTGCCGAGCCGGCCAAGTGAGCATGCTGGGTGCAACAAGGCGTGGAACCTTTCCACCTGAATAAATTGAATATTACACGGAATCAAAGTGGTAATCAATCTCATCACTGGGTATATATTTCGATAAACGGAAGGCTGGATATAAAAAATATAATACAAATTCCGTAAAACTAATAATTTTTATATGGAATTTCTACTTTCTTGACAAAGTAATACAGCCGAACCTCGATAGATGTCCCAATTGCTGTCGGTGTTCTTATAATTGTCACTTTAATTATTTTATTTAATAGCGAAATAACACATGAAGAAGAGTAACAAAACTAAAAAAATGTCAATACCAAATTTGCACTTCATTTTTATCTAACAACACATGGACATTGCATATATGTTTATATTTAATATTTACAAATGAATATTACGAGGTGGATGTGTCGTTTGAGCATATAACAATACGACTAACGTACAGTAAGTAGAAAGTATGGAAATTTTTATAATACTGCAAAGGCGGTGGTTTTATGATTTATCTTCCATTTGTCGTACAAACTGACGTGCTAATATACGTAAGGATCATTTCCATTTAAGTGACAACTTTTCAAATAACAGTAATAGGGACACTGGACTTTGTTATATATTTTCAATGAATTAGTAATTAATACATCATATTTAACATACAAAAAAATCGTTATAAATAAAAGAGATGTTAACTAATGTTGTTCTCTAAACGGGAACGATTCGTAGGTTAAAGAGCTTCTAAAATAATTAAATGAAGTTGCGCGATAAACTTAAAGTAATTGGGATATCTACCCTAACCCGAATTTTTGAGGTGTTTTAACTTATCAAAATTTTCGAATAACAGAGGTTTAACATACAAATATTCGATTTACGAGAGATACAGAAATAGTAACTTTCATCTCATATTTTTCGTGCGTTTGACAAAATATGACATATATAAATATGTATAGCTATAAGTTCGAGTTACAAAGGCAACGATGAGTAACTTCAATTTTTAATTTTCGTTTCTGCAATTCTCTATTATTCTAAGCGTTTTATTTAAAATGTGCTTCAACAAACTGTTGATTAATAGGAAAATTTAAACAATTCTTTTCTCACTAATTATGTTGAAATTAGTCTTGGAATTTTCGTAAACTTTGTTTTTTTTTATATTGCAAAATATAATACATATTTAAACCGGCAATGTAAAAATGTCGAGTGTGAATCGACATAGAAGTGGAAAGGGTTAAAGTTGTAGAGATCTGACTATTTGGAATTCGAGCTACAGAGATAAAAATTTATGTAATTAGTAGTCTTATAGAGGTTTTCGAGTTAAAGAGGTTCGACTAATTAAGGTTTGACTATATTAGGTTTTGAAGACTTTGAAACTGCTCCAATATTTATGAAAATGGTAATTAAAAAAATGTTCAAAATGTTGAAATAGTATTATAGAAAATAATAATCGAATAACAATATATAATTCTGATAATTGTAGAAAAGTTTGGATAAATTAAAAACTAGAGAAGAAAAACACTACACGTAGCAGAAATAAAAGTTCAATAAAAATGGAATTTTCATATTGAATTGGTATTTTACTGGAATGATAATATCAGCCCTTGATAATTTTGAATTTGCTCAAAGTTTTATGAAAATGCTAATAAAATAAGCCTTAAAATGCTAAAGTAGTATTGTAGAAAATACTAATGAAATAATAGTGTATAATTGTATTAATTGTTGAAAAGAATGGACGATATATAATGAATTATATAAAATAATAAAATAAAAGCCTTTTCACATTGTCCGCTTTTCATCATCCGATTGAAAATGAATATTGCAATCATATATTCATCCTTCTTTTTTCAATTGAAAACAACGAAAACAGGTGTACAGCGTTTCATTTATTTTTAACCGTGTAACGTAAATCGGACGCCAAACTCCGGACAACGTGAAAAGGCTCAAACACGATAATAAGACGATTTGCTTTTAAGTCTGCGTAAACCGAGATTATATTCTCCACATCTGAATAATTTCGCAGTCAGTCAGTGCGGATTTTTATGCAAATTCATATTTTTTACAAGCACAATTAAAGACATTGGACGTTAATAGAAATTTGGTTCGCCCCCTAAATATACCAACGTATGATTTACTTTGAATATTTTATACATTTTTGCATATTGTATGCATTCTACAATTTTTTACAAACTCTAATTTTTTAGAAATGCATAAATATCTACAACATTTACATATGCATATTAAAATGTATGAAAATTTACCTTTTGCATTACACTGTTTCATTTAATTTTACAACATTTTATTATGTATTCATATTATGTCGAACTGTGTAAATTAAATTCACACAAATCTTTCTGCGTTTTATCATTTTTCTTCGTTTTTCATCATACGCAATGCGGTTTTGCCCGTAATTAATAATAAATAAATAAGTAAATAGATATTTTAATGTTTTCTTAACCCTTTTATTACGATACCTTAAAAACAGCAAGCGTTTCTAGTGCATAGAGTTTTATTAACTTATAAATAGTATAGGCGTAAATAGTTAAATACTTTATATTATTAATTATTAATTTTTTTTAATATTATATATTATGTTTTGTTATCATTATTATTTATGTTACATATTCTTTTCTTTATATTATATTATTTTATATTATTAATTAAATTGTAATATACACGAATAGTAATAGAAATATTGCTGCGACATAAAATAAAAAAATTAGTCGTATTTTAAGAAATAATTTTCCAATTTTTGCGGAGGAATATATTCGTTCTTCCTAATAAAATTTAATTAATTACCCTCTCGTTTATACGATACGAATTAACGAAAAATAAGTTCCATATTACAGGAAACGGGGAAAGTCCACATTTTATGCCCAGTCTTCAATTATTATTAATGGCAAATTTGAAGATTCCATATATGTTTTCTTTACGTTGGGAAATAATTTAAATTTTGCACACACACACATTTATATTCGTTATCTCGTTTTATCTGTTAGAAACTGTCGCGTTTAATTTCTACCCGTCCATTCGTTTATTTTTCATATTTTTTTTTAATTGCGTCTTTCTGTTTTTATTGTGTAAAAAAATAATCTAAGCTTTACACACATTTGTACTTGTTTCTCCGCTTCAGCCGCTGCAGCGCTGTTAAATTATCGCCTTCAGTTTCCACCTATTTATTCGTATCCTTTTTATTCCTCCCTCCCTTCCACGCGACTCTGTTTCTATACGATAGAGAAGTACACGCGCGCGTATATGTATATTGCTCCTGTTGTTTTAGCGATGAAAAATATTTTTCATCGCATATTTTTTCCCCATGGTAGAATCTAAAAAAACTGCTCCCGCAGCAAGCTTCATCAGTTGCTTCGAAAGAAAATTGCTCGACAACCCGATCGATGCCTGTTATTTCGTCTAAAATAAAAGCAAAGGGAGAAATTAGAAAGATTAGGGATTGGTTTTCCTCGTCGTCGTCGTCGTCGTCGTCGTCGTTTGGAAGCAGCTTGCGAGCTTGCAAAACAAGTCGAATAAGAATTCCCTCGTTACCTTTAAGGGTTCTCGAGAAAACAGTTCGAAACGGGTTACGTAACCGGTGCCATATACCCGGCGGTTCATTCAAAACTCACTGCGACTCAATATATTCGCTACATAAATGCTGCTTCGCGAATATTACTACGAGAATTATGACGTAGTAAGACGTGTTATTTTCAACTGAATTTTTGCAATGTTGCGTCGAGATTATTGATGTTTTTTTTACGGACTTATTGTTTCTCTTTACGATCCAATACACCGGATAAAAGGAAGACGACGAGCTCAACTGTGTAGACGCAGGCTATGCTATTTATGCGTCGTCGTCTTCTTGGTAACCTAAATCGATGAGATATTGAAAATAGCCCAAGTATATTGCGATTTTAATGACTACCAATAAATTCCTAAGCACTATCTACACCTCTCTTAATTTTTAAATAACCTCCATGTTTTCGTTATGGTTAATTTGCAAGTATATTGCGATTCTAGTGACAATTCATAAATTCCTAAGTAAATACTATCCATATTTCTCTTAATTTCTAATACTCTCCATGTTTTCGTTATGGTTAATTTGCAAGTAAAATGCATTTTTATTTGTAACTAATAAATTCATAAATATCACCAATATATTTCCCAATTTTTCAAATATTCTCAATATTTTCGTTAATTTTCAACTGTTAAATAGTATATCGATTTTCTTTTTCATTGCTAAATAGTACAAATATATTCTTTATTCATGAACAATACAAATTTTATTGATTTTTAAATACTATCAATACACGTATATTCTTTATTCTTCTCTTATGATTCACAAATAATACAGTTTTTATACTTTATTTAAATGCTAGGGGAGAAGATGGGAAAGTGGACTACAGTTATGTGGATCAGGTTGTTTTTTCTCAATTAAGTACACCGATATTTTTGAAATTGAAGCAAATAGAACAACTAGTGTTTCCTGTTACTACCAAACAGAAATAGTGCGATTCGCTTATGCTTTTCCAACTAAAAAGTGGAAGTATCTGGTCTTCCTACTTTATATTTCATTTTACATTTTTAATCAACTGGTATTAATTAGGTGAAATAGCGCGGGTTTGGTACAATAAAACGACAACATTCTACATAGCGGGGGCAATCAAATGAAATAGTTATCTGCGATCAGCCGTGCGTATGTTGCTGGCATTCTGTCAAACTTTATCGTGGTTTTAGTAAACGTGAACTGGCGTAAATATGCCAGCAAGTGGTGAATATCCGACGTGATAGTGTGCTCTGGTGAACCATGTATTATGGCCAGATTTGCCAGCAAGTTTGCTCGAGCCCTAAAATTATATTATCGTGGAAAGAACAAATGAAACTACCTCCGACGAAACCACCCCCGTTTCAACATCTATCGGTATCGGTATTCGCGTGTCTCCTGAATCGATTTTGTAAAACCTATCACCTTTTCTTGCATTTATTTTGTACGCATTGTCAAGTTTAAGAAGTATTTCTTATTATCGGATTGCAGACATTTACGCAAATTTGTATCTTTGTTAATAACATTGAAAAAAGGGATCCGAGTAGGAGGTTGTATCATTCTTCAAATAAAATAATAGAAGAAAGGGTAGGACTGTGAGATAGCTATTTCATTTTTTGACGTAGGAAGTCTGAGAATAGTTGTAAACGAGAAAATCAGACGAATAACTTTATAGGAAATTTCATGTGAAATGTGCGGTATAAATATAAATATTGTGCACCTCACAGAACTTTCCAATTTCTTACGTTTTCCAAATTAATTTACTCAGGGCATGAATAATAAATTTCTTTGGGTACAGTAGTACAAAATAAATACAAATATATTACATTGTTAGTCTCTACATACCTGATTAATTGTCGCGTTATAAATAGTTTCACTCTTTAATATATTCTTATTCTCTAACTTTTGTATTTGTAACGATCACTAAAACTGTGGTACCATAAATATTTAAATTTCTAACGATCAACAAAAGGTACGATAAATATTTAAATGTGTAGCAATCATCAAAAAGGTACCACGAATATTTATATCTGTAGCAATCAACAAAAAATCAAAATCTAACGGTTGCAACCATAATCTCTTTCACCAGTCAGATTTTTACGCATTTTCTATCCTACTACTGTTTTTTGAATAACATTTAATATTCCATATGCGTCTGACTAAATTTTCACGATTTCACCCCATTTTCCTCTACTCTTAAAATTTCATTTGAATATTTGCTCTTCATATTTTCTGAAGAATTCGCTCGCCTTTTCGTCAATTCCCCTAATTCTGGCTAAATCCATTTCTTCCCCTAATCTTTTTGTGCAGTCTCGTAATTCCTCGTTGAATGAATTCTTCATGCTTTCGTATTTGTATACATTATTTAGAATTTTGGATAAACCAAATATTTCTATTTTCTAGATAATCTTCAATTTGAAGAGAGTTAATTATTAATCGAGTCGTTTATATTAAAAGTGCCTTAAATCCATTTATGGCCACCATAAATGTCTTACTTTTTATGTAATGATAAAATGCACAAATAAGGTGATTGGATTAGTGAATTATATACTTTTAAAACACACAAAAATATTATACTACCATGTTATCATTGATAACTTATCAGTTACCAATATTTTTAAATTAATTCAGACGCAGATCCTTAAATATCTCATTTTAAAACTAAATCGACTTAAGCCACTTACGAACTAAACGGTTAAATTTTGTAATTTTTAATAATCTGGATATGGCTATCCTTAAATAAGATGAACTTCCCATACTTAATTAGTGAAACATAATACTATAAAAAGGAAAGATTGATTAGTTGTTAATCGTCTATAACTAAATGTGCTTTTTCATTCACTTTAAGATGCAGTAAAAATATACGCGCTTTCTTGATACGAGAAGCCAATGTCCCTGAAAAAAAATACGAATAAAATGATCCAATATAAAAAATTGTTCTTGCACAATTTTCCTCCTTCGAAACCAGTTCAATTATGCCGTAAACAATTTTCCTGTCATTAAAAATAGCAAAGATATTTAGGTGGGCTGTTTTAACTTGGATACCCTGTATAGCGATTATTAATACCAAAATTATCGACGATTAAAGTGTACATATTCATACCAAAGAAGAAGAACTAGTAGTTAGTTGAACAAATAAGTGATGCAAGTGAAATATATATCTGTTTACATTTTGTATGGAAAATGGTTTTCATTTCAGACTGAAATGAAAATTGTATCCAATTCTAATTTCGTTCATCATCAAAATGAATAAAATTCAAATTGTAGAAGTTTAATTTTATAAAGCCCAGCTGTGATTTTTTAGAGTACTGTTTTTGTGTATTTAAAGGTATATAAGATTAGTATTCTGTATTTAAAAATGATGGGTAATAAAAAGGCATGGAATACAAAGTTGCAATTTGTGAAAATAAGAAGGAAACGGATTTTGATGAACTCTTAGATTTCGATAGAATAAACGTATAATTAAATTTGTAAAACATTAATTCTTAAAATTTTTGTTGTATTTTTAGATTACTGTTGGTATCTTATTTTTAGTATCTCCAAAAATTCGTTAAATGAAATACAGAAAATGAGCAAAATAAAAGAAATCAAAACGTCAAATTTCTAACATAGCAGTTCTAAATCTAACAATAAACGCCTCTCAGGATGTACAAAAGGATATTTTGAACGCTTGAATCTTTTATCGAATGATCCAAAGCTTCTCCTATCGCCAACAAACTATGACTTCCTTTTTTCTATCGATTTCATGGATGCAATTTCATGAGAAATAAAAGACGAAGGTTTATTCGATCCCCGTTGATAGAAGGGCAGAGTACGCAACGCGATCGTTTTCCCACTTTCCTTTTATTCCCTTCTTGGTCCCGTTTATACCGACTTTTATGTGTACGATCGATAACACGATGAAATATATTTACAGCGTAACGATCGAGAGTGCATCCAGGAAACTAACACTGAAAGGGCGCTGAATTTACACAAAAAACAGCAACTTTTCTTTTTCCTCTACAAGAAATTCCTTTCATAAAAATGGCACCAGCAACATTGGAGTTAATCCTCCGTGAATAACGCATAACAATATCCAAAGATTTATCGCGCCATTGTAAACAATTTGATGGATTTCACTAGAAAACGAATAAATCACGTTACTTCACTAAAAATACTTTATTTAATCAATAATTCAGTGACCTTTTCACGAAGTTTAATGTTAATTTCTAAGAAATCAAGCACATTTTTAATAATAGGAACAAATAGTAAAAGTAATAATAATATATTAAAAGTAATTAAAATAATTTTTCAAAATTCAAAATCAATTCTTTGAAAGAAATAACGAAAAGTCATCTCTTTATAGTTTTGCTACGTTGCAGTATAAATTTCACAAACATACATATTTTTTCAGGTGATTTATGGAATAAATTATAAATTGGAAGATTTATATGTTACATTGTTTTTTAATATTTTTTGCCTGCCAACATTTTTATGAACTTGTGTATTCAAGGAAGATAATAACAGGTACACCAGTAAATCAATCTTTTATCAGTTACAGCTATCACGATGACAATCTGTGTACCAGGATCACACCATACATCATAATTTATCACCTGACAATATTAAAACAATTTAAATCGTAAAATTATATACTACTTTTAATAATTAGCATTTTACTTAATTCAATTAAAATCGTAGAATCACTACGATATTCTTTTGAAATGATTAAGATTAAATCCAATTGGTTAACATCTTGAATGCTGCATTGCGTTTACATGATTATAACAATTCGTACAGAATAATTTATATTACACATATATATCTTTATATTAATTTTTATACAAATGGATATTATACGCTAAAGAGAAAAATACAATTAATACTTTACATTAAAATGCATTTTATATTTTCCTTATCCACGTTAAAGAATTTTTGACGATTATGGATGAAAAATAAATGCAACATCGTTTATAAATTATAAGTGTTAACGCAAGTAGAGCCTCGCGATAAAATGATAATCTTCATAATGCATATTAAAACAAACACTGATATCCAATCCAATTTTTTAATAGAATTATATGATTATAAAATGTTTCAGAACAGATGATTTATTTATTTATATTACGGGTAAGATGGCCCTTAGTATACTGGATGTGATAAAAGATTACAATATTATAATGAGAAATTACGAATAACTTATAACGCAGACAGTAAGAAGTACCTATGAATTTTTTAAAACACTTCGAGTTTGACATTTAAATGATTATATTGGGATAAAAAGGTCCATTGTGTCGCAGTACTAGTTTGCGTTTTTAAATAATTCGATTCAGACAATTAAAGGCACCAAACTGCTCACTATACGTAATGTTTAATAAATTTATAAGATATTCCTTTTATAGAATTAATAATACGCACATACGTCGTACTCTAATAATCGTTATTTATATTTTTATGGATATTATGCAATAATGTAATTAATATTTCATCAACACTAAAAGACACTACCAATTTATTTAATCTACTTCAAACCAAATTTTCCATCGTTTTAACTGGGGGTGGGATACTCGAAACTTAAAAATCTCGAAACCCTTCGAAATTCCGAAACGTCGAAAACTTTATATATACTATATTTTTATGACTCGAAACTATCCAATCTTATTGTTAGGTAAATAATTATGTACATAGATAATGAAACTACTGTCGCGATATGAATTTATTTCACTAATAAATCCGACAGAGTTTCAATCCATTACAGTCGCTTATATTGAGGAAAAAAAACATATAAAGATAAATAACTGTCTCATAAAGATTTTTTACTGATTCATTTATTTAAATAATAACTACATTTAAGTTTCATTTAATCATATTCAATAGATAATTTCATTTTCTAAGATGAGATTTGTTAAGATTTTGATTTTCGACGAAATGCATACCGTTTAAAGACAAAAAGGAAAGTAATAAGCATTCAAGGATTTCGAAAGTTTCTAGTTTCGAGAATTTCGAAGTTTTCGAGGTCTTGCAAAGTTTCGGATTCGAGTTTTGCGAAACTAAAAATTAAGTTTTCATCCATCCATAGTATTAAAAGTTACTGCACAATCATCAATAAATTGTGTACCTACTGTGTTAAAAAATGTCCATGCTAAGACATATGTGTACATCACGGCTACAGGACCGTAGAATGAAATCCTACTCACAGGCACTTATTTTGCAAGCATGAAATAAACGAATTGAAGCCTCAAAGGATTAATAAATCGCGGAAGGAGAGCGGAGATTTGAAAATCTGGGCTCGGTTGTTTGCACCCACCCCCTGTTCGTACGTTTCATCCCCCGTCGTTGGCGAACTTATGAAATTCAAACGCGCACACCCCTCGTGCTGAGCATTATTTTCATACATCACGGTTTGCTCACCGCTATAACGTCATATACATAACGTACTATGTAATATGTATTAACTTACGTTAAGGGTACGTACTATTACTCGGCAACGGAGGTCCTATTATCATTTATAGTGACACAGTCATGCCACCCGGGGGAGTGCAATATAATGTTCAAAGTATATTAACAGGAACAGCATATACGCCACCGTTGGTAGACGTGAAGTTAGTATATTGGTACATCGATAACGCATGCTGATATCTATCGAATATTCATATCGCATCGTATTATTCCACGCGAATACTCGTTCATAATTTCAACATTCTCAAATGTCACGTGGGTAGTTGCACGGAATGCACACCTCAATAGTTTTCCCTTTCTTTAATCCGTTTCGAGTGTAATTGACTGTGAATTTGGAGTTATTCGAGAATTTGGAATTGTTCGCGGATATGGGATAATTTAACAAGTTGGAATTAGTCAGAGATCCAAAATAACAGTTATTTGACTAAATTTGTCGCGAAAGAATTATTAAGTAAAAATTAATAATTATCTAATTGGAGGGCAGTTGTCATTAAATTTCAAAGGAATTTCCCAAAAAATTTAACGATTAAAAAATATTAATTTTTAACTGCTCCGATTACGAATAACAATTATAATTGACTACAATTTTTATTGGTTATCCGTAACCATTATCAATAAGAGAAATTTTATTTTGGTTACTGCTCGAAGGTGAACATTTTCTCTGGTTATGTTCGATCGTTGTCAGTTGTTATTCACACAACTGGTAATAGAATTCATCGACAGCACAGGGTTAACCATTTCGCTGCAAGAGACGTATATATACGTCTTCAAAAACTGGGCCATTGTTTGTTAAAACAGGACTATGCTTTGTTTTACATCGTAATAATATTTAAATTGGTATTCATATTATTTTACGATTCAATCAATAATACGAAGTATCTAAATATATACCCTTACACTATTCCGAAATTAATAAAAATTTTCCTCAACTGTACATAAGAAACGCTTTCAAATTTTAAGCTACACCAGTAAAATAGTAAATTATACAAATTATGTATATCTATGCAATATACAGTGTATTAAAAAAAGTGTTTTAAGACTTTTAGGTCCTATAGTACTCACCAAGAGGAGTAAACAAATGTCGAATAAAATATAGATCTTAAAAACATATGTAGGTCTTAAATTCAATCGTTTTGATAAAAATACGAGTTTTATTACCTATGAAAATTTTATGTCGTGAGCGAATTTTTCTGCAACACATTGAATATAAATAGAGGAATTGATTTAGAAGTATGTTCAAGGCTGTGAACACAAGATTATTACACTAGCATCAACAAAGATTAGTTCGTAAACGCAAATTTAGTATTCTTCAGCCTTCATTCGCTGTCAGCCTTCAAAAGAAGAGAGTTGAAGTTTGAAGGAGTTGTTGATTAATAATTATACTAATTGTTGGTTGTTTAAATAAATGCGAGAATGGAGAATTTTTAAAATGTAACATTAAGTAACTTCAAATTTACCAAAATTAAACAAGTTAAAATGCATTTAATTGAACAACTCTACAAATAACTGTATATAAATAAATACGCAAATAAATGTATTTATGGATTTAAAATATTTGTGCAATTTTATAAATACACTTCGTCGAACAATTTGACAGATAAATTTACTTACTACTTTATAATATTTTAACAACTTTGGAGTTAAACTTGTTAAATCGATACAACAGATAAATATTCCTATTTCATATTTCAAATAACTTTCAATACCTGAAAATTATTTAAAAGTTAACTACATCGCTTAAGAAAGAAAAATACACAATTTAAATTTTTATGTACAAAGGAAGTAATTATTCATCTTGATACAATATAGTTTTAAAAAACTTGGAAACGAAAGCTACTCTTATTTTATTCCAAACAATGTGAATATGATCTCTATGAATATCTAGACGTCTATCAGATCATAAAACATAATATATAATACATTTTAGCGTATTTGATGGAAGTTTCTAGAACCTCTTACCATCTCGAAGCCCTTACAGGATAAAGGCGGTTGAAAGGGAATGATTGAAAAATAATACGATAGAAAAACAGAATAAATTTAAAAGTTACTTTCAGAATATTCTCCTAGATAACTCCTTAGTGCATTCGTGAAATTCTCATGGGAGGATTTCCAGTTCTCGTGACTTCATGTCTCGCTATTGAAATCTCCTTGTGAAGTCTACTTGTGTTATTGATATTTCGTTATTCGTTTACGGATAACACAGTCTTTTCATAATATCGATGGTTCACTGCACACATGTTGTATGTCCACATTTGGTGAAATTTGAGTCACGATATGCACTAAATAGATCTCGATCGTCTCTTATGTTGTACATATATATTTACATATTTTGCAAAATATGTTAAAATAGAACTTCTATTTGTCATATGTCCTTGCATGCATTATTTTTAGTGTACCAAGGTTGTATGTTTGTGACAACGGATATGTGGTACACGTGTTTTTGCTATGAAAATTTAAATACCAATATTTATTACTTTCTTCTCCTTATGTCTGTTAATATGTGAAAGTTTGCTTTTATTCTTACTAACAATAAATTACTAACAATAAATTTAAATGTCAACGTTTGTTTTTATTCATACCATGTAGGTTTAAAAGTGCTAGTTTATTACTAATTTTATTTTCGTAATGTACCCTTTAATACCAAAATTTATCGTTTTATTTTGTTATTGCGGAGTTTGAACTCCAAATATTTTAATTTAGTATTGCGAAATGATAATACACCAAAGGTAATAATTTCTAAAATAGTTAAATAAAGTTACGCGATAACCTTAAAGTGGTATTTAGTACGTGGTACATCTATCGTATGTGTGGCAACACTAATACCACGTTGCAGAAAAACGACAAGACTTTTCCGCCAACTTAAAATTTGATCCATTGCACTCGTGAGGCGATTTCGTTTGTCATTTAATTTCATAGGAAGAAACGGAGATCTTTCAAGAATCAAATGGGTGGAGCGTAAGCCTTTATAAAGATAAAAATGAAGAAGAAGATAGTAAAGATAATAGAGATGATTTAAGATGGGGAGAAGCTTATATAATAAAAGACCGTCAGAATAAAAAATGGATTCAATGATTTTCTGGAATAGTAACTATTTGGAACACTGGGGTAAGAAAAAAAAGATTATATATACAGGATGAGTTTGTTTTTACCCACTTTCAACAAAAAGAACAGTTTTCTGAAAAAAAACAATAGTTTTCATTTCTATTTTAGATTACTTTGTGAGTGGCTAATATCTTGACCACACTTTCAGAAATGTAAATTTTCATTGTTATTTTAAATTTGAAATTTGTAACAAACATTACTTTTGTTCAACTTATTTCAATTCGTACACCCGAAAGCTAACATTTGACAACAGTTATAGATCTATACATTAATATGTAAACGATTAGGTATCTTCAACAGGTTAGGCAATAAACGCTAAAATAAAATCGGTGGCTCATATTCGTACCACTTCCTCTATACTTAGTTGTTAGTGTCGCAGAAATAAATCATTTCTTTAAAAACATCATTTACACGTCGTTGCCCGTAACAACATTCAATATTATTATTATTATGTGTAATTTACTTTAATAGCGAACAGACTAGTTACAGCTTAATTAACAGAGAGGCATCTCTCGACGTCCAGCGTCGACTAAGTTGCTCCTACGACCACGCACTTCCGTTCGAGTTGTAGATCTTGTTACAAGACGTCCCGCGCGACTAACAATAAGGTCGGCCAATGAACGGGCCGCGTATATGCAGCCGCAATTGGTTAGAATTAATGTTGCTAGTTTACCCTTGCTACAACGGATATTTTACTCTCTTGGTTGGTTCGAGCCAGCCGGCACATGAAAACTAATCGTTTCTAATCGGTATTAATCAACGCGGACAAGCAAATGTTCGTACGAATGAAGACTTCGTTAAGGAATAATTATTTATTTGCTTATTCCCTTAGAAGCCGTTGTGGTCTGCTGCAGAATGAAATTTAAGAGTGTAATATTTCCCTTTAGTGGCGGAGTAAAGTCAGGGAGCATTTTTATGAAATAAAAGTTCTTACGTGTCAGGAAGATTGATATTTATTGCGGCATAAAATGTACAGATATGGTGAATTCTACTTTTTAAAATTATTTCTTTGAAACGTTTGGTATTTTATTGTTTTATCAGTGATTTTTTGTGAATTTTGAAGCAGATGTTCTAAAAATAAGTACAGGAAAAGATGGTATCACGGCCCCCATGTAATTTTTATGTTTTTGAGCGAACATTTATCGAAAAATGGTGACACAAGATTCACCTAGAAATAAAAAAGCCTCTTCGCTGACAATGAAGTATAGTTCTCGCTTGTAGTGAGTAAATAAAATTTCACTTCTAGAACGAAACTTGTTTTACTGTAGAGAGGAATAATTGTTTCTTATAAATTGAGAAAATTCAAAAGCTGTCTGTTGAAATATATTTAGTAGATGGTAAATAGAATCGATATTTGTAAGCATGTTTAGTTAATTTTTCATATTTAAAAATATAAACATAATGTTTCTAATAAGACAAAGGTTGGTACATTATCTTACATTATTATACGGACGTTATTTAGTTCAATTTTTTTATTATCATGTAGACACGCCTAGAGTAGTTTTTTCTCCCCAATTTCTGTAAAAAAAAAACATGCACAGAAGAAAATATAAGCTAAGTATATAGCGAGTGTACATCACGCGAAAAAGAAGAATACGTATGCGTTTAATTTATTCATCAATTTGTTGATATACTTTTGATCCGTCTGTTGCCAAAGAACAACTGTTTATCTTTTTTATTAAGGGAACCATATTACTAGAAGTACCTAAAATGCACTTTTTCATAATATATAATTATACAGAATACAAGTATTTTTCTTTTATCCCTACACATTTACATATTTTGTTAAAGTATTTAATTCATCTAAATTTTGAGCAAAAAATTAAAGCATTTAGAGTTTCGAATTAAATTCCAAAGTAAAAAATAAAACGAGGGGCTGCATTACCACCCTTTCCTCTATTATATTTGGTATATAATCTTATTGAAGTATTAAGTACCGTTGATTATTAGGTCACACAGAATTTATGACCCCAGATAATATTACAAAAATACGTATTTATTCTGAAATATTGTAGAATATACAATCAATGTCCTGTATACGATAAATTACTTAATTATTTTCTTTAATTACGATTATTCGAAAATACTTTAGTGGAATATGAAAAATATAAGTTACTTTGCGAGAAACATTTTTATTCTATGGTCTTTCTTGGGTTTTGCATATTTTGACATAAATACATAATAGGGAAAGTTATTAGATGATTTATGTTAAATGGACACACGTATTTACAAACATTATAATTTTCCAATCTTTAATAAAGAAGGTGGTCTAAATATGGGCTACCTCTTCTATTTCAGCGTATATTATCGAACTTGTTGCAGATATTTAAACTTTTGCACATCAATCTATACCTACAGTACCCGAATTACTATTCGGACAGCAGTGACATTTATTAAACACGAAAGGCCTGATTTTAATGAAAGTTCGCACGATTGTAGAGCATAATAGACTGCGTATGGATCAATTTTTTATCGATAGAAAATTCCTTTGAAGGCTTAAAATCAGATCTCTAAAATTTTCCACACGTTTTCATTTTTTTTAAGAAAAAAACAACATTTTTTATACGAAAAGTTTTGTTCTCCCTCGTATTGTTACGAACCTATATAAAAAAAACCAAAGACCAAATGGCATTAGGAGTTTTCATTATAAATTATATACAATTTCATGCCATCACAGACAATGATTTTCCGACCTACCATAGCCCAAAATAATTTCTCCGCACCATTTTCGCATCCCCTCTGCTAAAAAGCTACAAATAGGGAGACGCAGGTTGTTCCGTTTCGCTCATCCTTATCCACAGAGAGTAGCATTACCATGTCAACAAGTCGTGTCGACGAAAAACGTTGAATGCCACGTTCACGTTCAATTAGCGAAGCCATAAATGAGGACGTTGACGCTGCCTGTTAGAGTGGGGGGGTTGAAAAGTTCGCTTAAGAAATGCTCGCGGGCTCGTTAGTTTGCGATTTAAACCGCATATTCGCAGCTGGCTGCTCTAGAGAAAACCGGAATGCGAGGGAATGTCGTTAAGCACGCGTGTGCCGACGATTTTAAACGTCGTCGACGTCGTAGACGATGAGGACTATGGAATATCGTCTTGCTGGCGACGAGACGCGACTTACGGCGGCTAGCCACTTGACATCTCGACCCGCCCACATCTCGTAAACTGTTCCCTACAGGCCTTCCCACAAGTGGTCCAGAAATTTCCACCAATTCACACTAATCTTCCCCGTGTCCACGCGACAAGGCTTCTTGCGGGTGTAATTAATAGCCCGATGAATGAACCCCTTCCAATTTAAAGAATAATCATGAATGTTAGCTGGAAATTTTCAATTTTTGGTCGTTTCAATTCGCATGAATAATATTTAAATGAATGATGCGTTGGAGATCGAATTTAATCTTCCGCGAACCACGTGGGGCTAAATTAAACCCAACGATTTTAAAACCGCTGTAAGGTTTCTAAACTTATAAATCTTTAAAATTGATTTATTTGTAAATTATGCTTTTTAAGAAAAAATATCACCCTCTTTTTGCGATTTATATTTTTACACAGATTTACCCCCTTTCAGCTTACACCGTCAGTTAGGAAGCACTTTGTTTGGAAGTAGATAATGTTCTGGGTAAAATGAACCCGAAATAGTTCGCTATGCAAAGTGGTAAATATGTTGATTCTAGCTGGACAGAATTGTTATAGAATAACTACAGATCTTCATGATTTAATAATTACAATGTCGTTATCCAAATGTAACTTTTTTGTGGTAGTAAAGGATTGCAGTTGGAAATTATGACATAAAAGCTATTCATTTCCTTAAATTTCTTTATTTATTAGTTTAAAGGAATGAAAAGTAAATCTGGAAAAATGAGATGTTTTAGGATTATCGTTACATATGTGTAAACAAATGAACGAAACGAGATATATTATTCAAAATGGGTCAATTTTTTGCATGCCTATTAGCAAAATTTGTCAAATAAACTAGGATTAAAACGTTTCAAAGAAATTTTTTTTGTCCATCTAGAATCAGCATTTTTACCACTGAATATTGATTGATAATGTTATCAATCAGCTACTGTTATTATTAGACTGCGGATTTTTATGCATTTATGGCAAATTTATCTGCGATAAAAAATACGGGACACACAATATTAAAAATTATGTAAACTATCCAAAGCAAACCACGCGATACTATATTTGAACGATGAAACTAATTTCTGTTTAGGTTCCATTTTGCTGGTCGTGGTTTCAAAAATATGTATTTGCAGAAAAATCCACAATCTAGTTATCATGATAAATCGGCCCCAAAACACTCTATATAGAATTAGTTAAAAATAATTTTAAATTCTGGTAATTACACTTGGGAACAACAGATAATAATTTTTACCAAATTCGAACTAAACAAATTTTGTCTTCAAAACCTACTTTTAACCGATACTTCGGTAAAAGGTATACTTAACTTTTATCATTCACGTGAGTGCTTGGCAAGAATGATTAAAAAAGAGTTAATTATTAAGTAAATTATCGGAATTAGTTTATTGTATATTCGGTAATATTTTAACTATATATCCATAACTTGTTTACTATTCAATATATCATAAATGGCGAAGTTATACAATATTGTTTACCAATATTGTTCACTTGTCTGAAATGGCTAGGGGAACTAAATTTCTAAAACAGGAAAGTTAAGCAGGCTAATAATATTTACAATAATGTCAATGGACCATTGAAAAAATTCAGATAAACACTAGTAACGTTAATAAACACGTTTGCAAGAGATCAATGTTGTAGCATTATTCGTTTCGTCGAAATAAATTTTTAAAAGTGTTTCTAAGTTAATTTTTCTTTTATTTATTTATTTTTAGGGGCAAAAACCCATTTCATGTAAACAAAGATAATACAAAGCGTGTGCAGTGAGCGAGTAAAAATCATTTAACGTAAAAAAAAACGATAGAGTATTGTTTTAGATTTTTAACACTAGGTTTATGGAACTCGTCACGTTGACGCATTTCAGATTTCATACCTAAAATTATAGAGACCATAAATATTATTGCCAGTACTTTATGTTAACTTTAATTAATACAATGGTATGAATATGTATTCTAATTGGTTCTCTTCATCCTTAACCTTCTAATCTCGAATATTTATATGCAGTATACATATTTTTCCAGCAGCCTGTCAAATTATGCAATTAACGTCCGTAAACCTAGTTTTAAAGACAATTTTAAAATTCTAAATCAGAATACCCGTTCAGCAATTAAGATTCGCAAATAATGCAATCACAATTTAAGGTTGCCAAATTTAATTGAAAGCCAACAAACTTCATCCAGGACCGCTAAGGCTCCTAAATCGTTTCACAGAAATCTCTCCCGACGAGTTCATAAATTTTCGTCCGCGTGTCGCTCCATTTAACCCAGGAATTTATCTTCTATTCGTCCACGGATCGTGTAAAAAGAATCAAAGCACAAAAAACGGGTAAGGATCTGGAATCGAAAGCAACGCCTCGCGAATCGACGGCTGCATGCGAAATACGCGAAATAAACGGGACACCGGCCGTTTCCAATAAAGCCTACCGACTGCCTGTCGAATTTATTGCACGCTTAATTAGCGGACAAATAACACGATTAACGAGGTCCAGCCAGTAGGTTGTCGTTGCACATTGGAAAAACCTCGCCCCGGGTGTTGAAAAACTGTTGCATGCGAAATATTGTCGCTGTATTTTTTCCCGCCGCCAAGCGAATGAAAAAATGGCGAATAGTTAATTGTCCCGTAAATTTCGTCAACGAGATACTTAAACACTTGAATTCGCGGTGATTTTCTACTGCCTTTAATGGCTTGTTAACTTCTAATTAATACTATTTTAAACGTACATCGTAGTACTGTTTTTTTATCGTTTTTTTCTCCTTTGAGATTTTTGGAAATTGTTAAGGAAAAAAAAATATAATAATAGTTTCGAGATTATGGAGCGTATTCGATTGGTTCTAACATTCAGTGTAGTGAAATAATTTAGAAATTGTTTGATACAGTGTAAACAATAGTTTCGTTATTTACAAAGGTGCAAAGATTATTGTTTTCGTAATTAATATTGAGAACAATAATGTTTACATAAATATAAAATGGAATAATTGAAGTTGTTACTAATGCGATATCTGATTATTAGCAACACCTATTGAAAATAAACTATGATTTGTCAAATCTTGTTATACAGCGTTGAATTTTTTCGAGTTCAATTGATTCAAGTGATTCAGAATCGAATATTCCTATCCCAAAGTTGCAGGAAGCTCTTCATATACAATTTTTGGACATAGGTGACGGGGATTTTACGTGTTTTTTCGGATAACGATAATGGCCCCTGTTTCTTTTGCTGTTTTGTCGACCTTTTCACTCCTAGGGACGCCTACATGACTTGGGATCCATGCAGGGATGATTAGCTTCCCCTCCTCGGTAGCTACATGATTGGCTTCTACAATGTTAAGAATAGCGTTATCTGATTCCTTTTGTCACTAACCGATAGGATGGCATTTTTGTTGCTCGAAATGATACTATTAATGGTTTAATGCACACATGTTGTATGTCCACTTTTGGTCATGTTTGAGTTACGATATGCACTAAGTAGATATTGTTTGTCTCTTATGTTGTATAAATATCATATGTATCCAACTATGTTAGAAAATATGTTAAAATAGAATTTTCATTTATCGTGTGGCCTTGCATCCATCATTTCCGTGGCGCAAACTTGTCTGTAAATATTTGTATAAAATCTCAGAACTTATTTGGAAACTCTGTGTTGTTAATATTTGCAAGGATTGGAGATTGGTGTTGGCTTTGTCATGGATCAATGATTACGCGTTTATTGTGATGGGGTATATCATTCATGGTAGAAATTCGGGGATCATTTTCTGAGAAACATTACTTAACTGGATGCTGAAGTTGACTTCAGTTTCGATAGTCTTGATCCTGCTGTAGAAAGCTATAGTTCCGGACAAAACGATAGCACACGTGTACTATCTTTGATTGCTTGGGAATTGCATAGAATTCCTGAAATGTAAATGGTAGTATGTATGTAAAGCTCGTGATGCAAGAAGGAACTTATTACACGAGAATGTCTCAGATAATGTTTGCAATTCGCAGAAGAAGCACATAGGTACCGAGGGCGAAATGACAACAGATTTACAAAAGCCACAAATGTACATTTATTCCACAAAAACACGATTAACATTAAAATTAATAGTGGGTATAACTGCCGTAGTTTTAAACTACTTTTATCGTCCTATTCGGTAACGATTTATAACATTCTTTTATTGTACATTGAAATAAATTATACCATTGTTTTACGATGGATACTTTCAGTTCATGAAGGCCATGACAAAATGGCTTGTAGAATATGTATTTACAATTTTAGCTCGATGCAATGAAAGGTGGAATTGTCTTTTGTAATCCGGTGTGCATATTTATTTATTTGTTCTGATATTAAGTCTACATATATTTTGTTGCTCATTTTGTCATTAACGAATTGTATATCAATTTGCCTCTGCAACCGATTTCGACCCAAACCATTACACCGTTATCTAATTGTCCTAATCGGAATTGTTGTAGTATTGAAACAAATTTTGGGGAAATATTCGTAGACGTGTGACCATTAATAAAAGACAACTTATTAAAAACGTACTCATAAATTTATAGAACTTTTCTCCGCAAAGCTCCTCAATTTGTTTCAAGCTTTACCAATACAATTGTGATAGTCGTATCTCCTCACAGTACTAATAATATTCCAAAAAGATTTGTATACTATACACTTTATGTTCATTAGTCATTCTACAATATTATAAATAGACTGTTTAAGTTCATGCAAATGCATATTTTAAAGAAACGTATTAAACAAGTGGGACGATTTTTTGATAGAAATATGTTTCATCATTAAAGAATTTCGAAAATATATTCTTTTATTTTACATATCTTGCATATTGCAATGTGTCATACATATTCTGCTTATAAGTTGTATGTTCTGCATAGAAAGAAGTTATTTTTTCAAAAAAGACATCACTTTTCAATTGACAATATACAATAAACTATTGCTGTTTATTGTAATTTACAAAACCAATTATGAAACCTAATATAAAGTAGTATTATGTATAGGTATAGTTTAATAATTAAAAAATTAGTAGCGTTTAAAAATATATCAATAAACATGTTCAAAAGTTCAATATTGATGTTACATTCTGTTTTTTTATATTAAAAAGTTTAATAATTTAATGATACACAATATGTTATAGTATGCAACGTAATTACTTTATAGAACAGTTTGCATCATATTAAATACACTTTTATACACGGAAAAAAATGTTTGAAATAAAACTTGCACGATACCAAAGGGAGCATATAGCACTGTAATTAGGTTTTTATTACTTTGTCTTTTTCAAACAAAATTCTAACAATGTGACCTTAAATTATTTTCATACAATATTTCGTTAGTATAGAATCGTTTAGTAGTAGGAAAATTATTTTCCTGGCGTTTAAAATATTTTAATAATTACTTAAAAACCGTGATTTTCTGAATCATTTTTAAATGCTTTGAAGAGACTATTTCATTGGTTGAACGACATATGACGTCACATCATACAACGTCCAGCGTGGTATATCGTTGTATAGTGTGGTTTGGCGTTTTTGGGTGCAAGAGGCACTGTATTGTTAAACAGACCAATTTTATGAAGCTTTGTAAATCTTTTACACAGTACCTTTCATATCTTTAGGTCTTCTAGAGAGAGAGAGAGAGAGAGAGAGAGAGAGAGAGAGAGAGAGAGAGAGAGAGAGAGAAAGAGTTATGGAGACTCTGCTATAGATTATGTCTTTTTTCGGAGAGACGGATCAGTTTGTATATAAGATATGTTCTGACGTTTGCCTATACCGGCATATACTACTGTGATTATGACGTCACGATCATTGTGACAAATTCACGATACAATTATGACGATTGTGAAGTTGAATAGTTTCAAACGGTGCAATTTTTTAAATACCATTTTTTAAAAGAAAAAGATGTTTTTATTATATATTTATAATAAAATATATAATTTATATTTAAAAGACCTAGGAAAAAAAAATTACGGGTAAAGTGATATATGAATTACCAAATTCCAGTGTTAGTTAAAAATGCTGTTCTTGTCAATTATATGAATTTTCTAATTCCTATGCAAATTTATAGTATTTACAAAATCTATCCTGCATTATTTTGCATACATCTTATATATGGTTTGCGTATTTACTGTACATCATAGCTGCATAAACTTCCGCAATCCAATTATAAATTACAAAATTAAAATTATAAAATTTGTTAAAATATTTAAAAAAAAATAATCATAAGCAGTAGCTTTACTGTACTGTTCGTCCTCTATTTTAAGTACGTTAGAGAGAATGTCTAATACCGGTAGAGCGTTTTGTAATTATACAATAGATGTTACAAAGAAGTAACGAATTCTTAACTTATCGATTTACATATTTACAGTTACTTTCCTAACAAAATTAATGAACTTTCAAGAGTCGAAAGCGAAAATCATGGGATCGCAAGGATACCAAGGGTGACGATAAGGGGGATAAACCAAGACTCTGACAAATAACCCTTCGAATTTCGGTCTTCAGAGACAACTACCCTCATCCACATATGCAATCCAAGATCCTTAATCAAGCAACCAACCAACGGTGGTTGTTCAGAGACAGACATTCGCAGGGAACACACGGCTTTCAGTTGCTGCGTCCATTGTCCTCCCGTCTCGTTCCGACTCGTCGCCTGCCATGTTAATTAATCCGCTAATTATTAAACTAATTGCCGGCTTAATTGGCTCGCGAAAAACCCCTTCCCTTTCAGCTCGATCTTCACGGACGAGGGGTGAAAGAATGTCCGTGTGGAGAAGCAAGAAACTTGGAAGGGGTAAAGCAAGAAAGGGTGAAGGGGGATGAAAGGGGTAAAGCAAATAAAGGGGTGGCTTAATGGTAAAGAAAATGGTTCCCCAATTCTGTAGGGATATAAATTTCCGTGAAAACTTAAGAATTATTTTGTTTTGTTCGCTTATAAAATATCGCATAATGCGTTTTGAGAACGTGCTCGGAGACGTGCGCGATGTTTGGAGATGTTTAGTACTTTCAGACTCGCTACTTGCCTGTCCTTTGAGATTAAGTCCAAAGGACTCGTTGTTAGTCTCAACGAGTCTCCATTGTGTCGCGAGTTTACCTTTGGGTGCTCTCTCTAGGGTGCTCGATCTCGATGGCGACTTGTGTTCCCGTTTAAAAGGAGAGGAGGTTTTTGGGACCAGTTAATGTCTGCCTTGTTCAACTTCTGTGACAGATTTCGATGGGGTATTTGTATGCTTTAGTGCTTTCTTATGCGGAAGAAATCTTGTTAGTCTTGAAGAGGGATTTTGAAACAATGAAATTATTTCTCAAGCGATTTTAACAGTCTATTAGAGCTACTTGATGCGACGGAGGGTTGTTCAACTGGATTTAAGTTTCATTGAATTGTTTTGTAATAAATGTTGTATGAAATGAAATAGTATAGTGAAGGGTATAATTAGATCAAAGAAACCATCAAGAGTCTTTAGTAGAGTCAAAATTTGCGTCGTTATTCAATTACGAATTTTTATGCCCTTTTATAAGAAGTTATTAGAGGTGCAAATTAACCCCTTGCCATACCATTTCTTTATTAATGATACACGCCACGAAGTTATTCATTAGCTTTACACATTGTTATATGCAAAGCATTCAAATGTTATATGTAATTTTTAATTAGCGATTCTGAATCGTATGGACCGAAGCGAAAAATTAAGTTAAAATTTAGCGTTGTTGCAAGTGGAATCCCTTTTCATTGAACCAACACCATAATTCGCGTCACGAGAGAGACTCGTTATTGTATGTCAACGGGATAATTCTGTCTTTTCATAACACTCAATGTGAATTTATGGAAAATTGTATATAACTTTGATTTTCAAAATAATTTACATTATTCAATCTTCATCGTGACTTATCTATAATTTTTACTTTAACAAAAGGATGACAGTTTTAAGCCAATGAAAGCTTCAAGACTTTAAATATGAAGGCACTGCATTAATTTGCATATCTAACGAAACGTACAAAAAAAAAGGAAATATACAAAAATGTAAGAAAGTGCAAAAATATACAAACTATTCTTCAAAGTGGAGTACAAATTATGGCACAACTAACACTCTCTTTTACAAGGTTCTTTTAACACGTATCATTCAGATTTACACGATTTCTTTAATACGTTCTACTTACTTCTACCCGATATTTTCACACGCCTTATTTATTTTTACCTTCAAGTCGAGGAAACCGGCAAACATTCGAAGAACACTATCTTTAAGATACAAAATATATTAGGTTGAACGGAAAGTTCTTGCCGAATTTTATATTGAGGAAGGTATAGTCGAATAAGCATAGTAAGAGTATCACTAAATAGAATTCAATTTCTGAGATGTTAATAAATAGGCCCATAAATAAAACCTTTTGAGGTCATTTTCAACTCCTTATCCCTCTTCTTAGGGTGGTTACAGGCGAAAACGTAATTTACGGTTTTACCTCCATTTTCATTGATCTATCGCATAAGATGTTGTCAGAAAAATCGGAGATGCTTTATACAGTGACATATACATCTTGAAATTTTTTCAGACTTTTTAACCACAGAACCAAATTTTAAAAAATTTCGAAAAGCCAATTCTTTATTGAACTTTTACGTGGCCGTGTTTATATTCTTGTAGTTAGTTTTATAGTTATAATAGAAGCATTTTGCTATCCCAAAGGTCTTTCTTATACTGAACTTGGACAGCTAAATTAAGGTACATTCAGATCTAATCGTTGGATATTTAAAGAACATTGTGAAATGCATATTGCGGCATGAACTTTCTGTTCAACCCAATACTTTGTTATACGGTAGATTTGTTATACGGTACCAATTACTGCCACTTTAAGGTTCGCACGTAACGTTATTTAACTATTTTAGAACGTATTTATCATAAAGATCGTTCCAGTTTGGAGCATAATATTGTTTAACATCTCTTCTATTTATGAACATCTTTTTTATATGTTCAATGTAATAAATTCGTTACTACGTAACTGAAAATGTACAAAAAAGTTCAATGTCCTTCGTACGGTCACTTGAAAACTTTTCATTTAAATTGTAACACGTTTTACATATATTAACACGTCAGTTTGCGTAACAGATGTAAGATATATAGTAAACGTATTGCCTTATTGAATTATCACACGTTCCATACTTTATAATTATATTGGTCACGTTTCAATGTTTAACAGCACATTTACCCCCTAATATTTATTTATAAATATTAAGTGTAAACGAATATACAATGTCTATGTGTTGTTACGTAAAGCGAAGTCCAAATTTCGTATGAAAATTTCTTTACTTACGATTCTTTATACATTACTTTGCTATTAAATAAAGTAATTAAAGTGGCAGTTATAGGAACAGTGACAGTACGTGGGTCATTCACTCTAGCTGTGATATTGTCAAGCAAATGTTTTAGAATTTGAGTAAGAAATCATTTGCCTAATAAATATCATATTGAACATTCAAGACTTGATCAAGCAAAGGGAATTTGATTTGATTTGAAGAGAATCGAGATTGTATTATTTTTAAATTTTTTAAATCTATATAAAAGAATAACAAAGGTAAGTATAGCTTTTCTTACACAATACGAATCTACCGTGTAAAATATGCCCTGAGTGTAGTTTTAGTGTGAAGGAATCCCCCTATTTAATTTTGTCCATCAGATTTTTATTTGTTGCTCCCATCCCTCTAATTTTGTTGAACAAAATATGAATTTGAATAAAAATTTCAGCCTAGTTATGATCGAAATGATCACATTGTTTGAATCATCCTATATACTGGTTTATTGCACATTAGAGACAATTGTGATGAAGATGCTGCCCCAATTGACGCATTTGGCTCCAATGAAACAAGTAGAATCGATGGGAAAATCAGTAGAACAATAAGTCATATCAGTAAAGCCTCTCTTATACAATAGTAGTAGGTACAGATACCGTCCCGTAAAAGAGCACAAATGGATTCCGATACATAAAGTATAATTCCAAGCGAGTTTTAACAACCGATGAAAATTTCAGCCAGAAATGTTTTCTGCTATCAGAATCTCAAGCACATAAAACGATAATTTGATAGAATAGTAATTTTCTTAAGAAATTGTCCATGCGATGTCGAGTATTAAGAAATAAACGTTTCACATGAAACTAAATTTGATGATAGGCTAAATCATGAAATGAATTAGATGGATAATTTATGTTACTGCGGATGTATATTTATGACCAGTTTGAAATAATAGAAGGAAAGATAGTATTCATAACTGTTACGTTTAATAATATAAAATTAGCCAAGAACTCTAATGCTCTAAAACCTCTAATGCTTTTTGCAAAGTACTATTGTATAACTATAAAACCTAATAGGGAATTTATAGATAAAACGGAGCAACATGAGTTAATAAAAATGTTCTTAATAGTGAAAATCAGCTTCGAAAGATGATACAATTATTGTAAAAAGAAATTTCATTTACACAATACGAAAATATCGTAGTATCAATGCTAAAACACATCAAAGTAATCACGTGTCGACGTAGAAATATTACAAAATATTAGGTAATAGTAAAAAATTTCTAGTAATAAACGATTATTTTTATTCTTTTCAAGAAATTTTATATTCTTTTCGAGAAATTTGAATTCACATAAACATTATTATATTACAGAAAATAGCCCTGTTAAAAAAATTCACCATTAAAACCAGAAAAAAAAGAAAATCGTCATTAATACTTCAATATTGGAAATATTTGGTGGTTGCAAAAAGTTTTAATAGATTCGATGATAAAGGGATACATCGTGCCATTTTGTTTAAAATCTACAATCACTATTGTTTCCAATAACTTTTATAAATTATTCTAATCGTAATCATATTTCTCTGTTATTAAAAGCATATGATAGAGATAATTTCCCTTTAAAAAAAGACACGTAGCTATGCGGATAATTTATGGAGAGCCAATTAAAACTTCTGCATTCATCCAATAATTTATAACTTATTTCCATTTCCATATTTTTATAGTAGCGATGTATTTATTAACCGAGTACAAAAGCGTGCATTTCATTTCCAATAAAGAGAATTGATTTAGGAACCATACGTCTTCATTTATTGAGAAATCAAGTACTTTTTATTATAGGAAGATTCGATTACTACCAGAGCGTTAAACAGAAGCTATTTAAAATAATAGTGAATCTTTGACCAATTAAATAAATTATTTTCAGTAAAATAATATAATCACTTTTTGTCAAACTTCTGAAAATTTGTTCACGCATCAAATATAATTCTGAAAAGCCTTCAATCATCGTAACATTAACCCTTCTTCGGATTTCCAATTCTAGCTCTATAGTTTAAGTTACTCTTTAATTCTACTACCGTGTTAAGAAGCGCGAAGTAATTGTTTTGCACCGTTAACAAAATCATGTGGTGATACAAGATTATGTAAGTTTCCACATAATTGTATCGACACCCATCGAAGCATGCTAAGTTTATATGTATGCGAAGCCTTTGCAGCCTCCATAATCCAAAAAGAAGGTTAAATTTCATCGTAAATTTTCCAGCATACAAAACAATAATAATTACCTAAAGGAGTAGCTGTTTCCAAAAAGCCTTCAATCATTGCAATATTAAATTCCATTATGAATGTTCCAGCATACGAAAGAATAATTATCCAAAGGAGTAGCTTTTTTTAAAAAGCCATCAATCGTTGTAACATTAAATTACATGGTAAATGTTCCAGCATACGAAACAATAATTATCTGAAGGAGTAGCTTTTTCCAAAAAGTCTTTAATCATTGTAAAACTAAATTCTACCATAAATTATCCACCCTACGAAACAATAATTATATAAAGCAGCAGCTTTTTCCAAAACTTCCCCTTTAAAACTTCCCAAAAAAAAGAAGAACGAGTATTAAAAACTGTCTGTACCGTCACGCAAATTCTCATTTCACCCACGTCCCTTCGATTCATGCTTCCATGCGAACAGAAGCGTCATTGACGAACCGAAACATCGTCAAAAAGCCGTCCCCCTCTAAAAAGGGAGAAAAACGAGCGGAAGGAAACAAAGAAGAATCGAAACGTATCAAAATTTCAGCTACGCCCCAGATCCCATGGCTCTCTTCACAGGGAAAAAGAAAAAAAAGAGGAAGAAAGAATGGTAGTATTGTGCCTTGTATTCACGAGGAATTCACGATCCACCTTGCATAATGCAATAACTTGTCTCGACGAGCGGCGAGCGTACGAATGAAACGGAAACAAAAGAATCGGTCGCCGGTATTTTCTGTTTGCCCCAGACAAAAACGAAAAAAGAAAAACGTGGGGGAGGGGAGCAGATTGGAGAAGGGGGTGAAAGGGTTGGCGAAAGTAGGCACGACACTCGAAAACCCCTAAGCAGAACCACCCCTGCGCGGATCGCAACCTAACCAAAGGGGTCTAGACCCATTGTAGCGTGATTAACTGCTGCTTACCACGGCATAAAGCCCTGAAAAGACAACGAATTATTTAAAATGCCTCGTTAGATTGTTCCCCGAAGCTGTCGGTCGTATCGGAGTATAGTTTGTCGTTGTTAGATGAAAGACAGATTGTTTCAGTTGGACGATTGGGGGCTGTTCGTGTTTGTTTGCGAGCAAACTCGACGAAGATTTTCTTTTACAGTTGGGTTGGCGAAGTGAAGAGCGGAACGTATTCGAAAGTTACAATTCTTAAATAACTTCGGAACTATGTCTGTACAATGAGAGACAGAGTAATTCAAGTTCTCCTTCGTTATTTATTAGTAGAACAGAAAAATGGCGGCAATTATACATTTTTTTGTAAAAAATTAGTTGGTTTTACAGTGTAAAATATTGAAAATTGGTAAAATCGGTTTATATACAATATTAGAACGTTTGGCAATCCACAATGATTTTTGTGTCTTTTTTTGTTTTGTTTTTATAGAAGATTTGGTTTTAGAAATATTAGCTATATTTGTTTGTTAAGTTCTACCCTCATTAATTGGGCGAAAACTAGTTAAATATTATTTCGTTCCGTCTGCAAATGGTTAAAATTCAATACGATTTTATAAAAGAAGAAGAAATAAGATAGTTTGAATAACAATTAAAAAAAGATAATGAAGATATCATCGAAGCGGCGAAATGATTTGAAATGGAATTAGGAGAAAGATGGATAAAATGCGCTAATTTTACAAAACAAGATAGGAAATGCCATAATTTTTCCACCTGTCTTCGATCTTGCTTTTTGGTAAAAATGTATAACCATCTCCAATGATTTCCAACATGTTTGTTGAAAGTTTTGTTCAACTTTCTCTTGTACTTTCTTCGATATTATATATACGTTTAAATATCATATAAATTTCATAAACAATAAAAAAAATATTAATGTTCATGATCATCTTTTACTATATTTTTGTACATTGTGCAAGAAGGGCCCAAGCTGGCCATAGTTAAAATTAATTCTAGTAATTCACTTATTACATAATTCATGTTATGCTAATGAAAATGCAAAGGAGAAGTTTAAAATTTTTAAATGCCCTAGGGAATTTTAAAACAGTTTTCCTACGTATAAGAAATACGTAATTGTAAAATATTAGGAGACACTTTTTTTGAAATTCAATTTGGTCACTTATTGTTAGGTCCTACTTGTATCGAATACTACAGTTGTTTGCTTTTGTAATTTCTGGAGAGTGGTTGAAAGAGGCTCGAATAGAAGTTTATTTACAACGTGTATTATATTTGTTTCAAGTAAATAGTTTGGATAATTTCTCAAACTGTTAATATTTTTTTGTGAAATATTGAGTGGAGAATATTTCGTAACGTTTATACTTTTTGTATGAATGAAATGGGTAGGTTTTTCATAAAGTCAATGCTTTTAATAAAAATATACTGGGGAAAAGATTTTCGGCATCATTTGTGCTTTTGGTAGATAAATTGCAACAAGTATGTACTGAAAGCACAGGAAAAAGAATAGCGAGTTCCCTTATTACCGGGCATTTATGATTTTCTTTAAATAAATGGAAAAGAATGACGTTTTGTATCCTCTATTTTGCATTAATTTCAAGTCCATATTCCTAAAATTAAAAATAAAGGAACGAAGCATCATAATATTATCTTAAATTAACATTAAACTTTGGTGATCGTTTTTAAAGGAACAAGGTCTGTAAAACTGCTGATAATAGTTTATCTCTATTTTCCAGGTTCGATTTCTTTAATTGAACATTATACTATAATTGAAAAGTATCCATAGTGACAAACTCGTAAATCATGCAGAAAGTGAAATAGTGATGAATAAGTAATTATTATTAGCGGTAATAGCGGTACTATCTAAAAAAAATTCGATCAAAAGTGAGAACGTTGACCTAACTAAGAACACTAACATTTCTGAGGTGCGAAATGCTGCTGCACAAATAAAAAAACATATGGGAAGATTAAATAAATATAATATGAAATAAATGGGGAAAAGAATAAGAATAATCTTTTACTACCAAAAAGAAAACAGCGAGGAAAGTAAATCTAATAATAAAACGATACTTTTTACCTATTTATATTACCTTATATTTTCCAATATTTCTGCATCCACATATGATTACTTTAATGTATTGTAGCATGCATACTATGCAATTTTCGCAACGTGTGTGGAGCTGTAGAGGGGGGACAGGATAGGAAACAGGAAGAGTATTGCGTTTCGTCCTGGGCCTGCTAGTGGACTCATCAGTAAGGCTACCTAGCAGGCCCTGCCTTAGACTTGGGATATTGGAAGGAAGGTTAATGGCGGTATATATATGGACAAGGTAGTTGGAGCGAGTACTTTCGAGAAAGCCTATTTCGTATGTCCCTCTAGTGGTGGGTGCAGGAGAGCCGCCACACAAGACAAAAGCTTTTGGCCTTCAAAGGGTTAATTAATCAATAATTATTAGATCGACGATATTTGTGAGAATTCTTAATTTTTTTTTAATACAAGTAAAGAAATGAAACTTTACTTTAGATGTTTTGTATATCTTTGTAAATTATATGAACTTTGTACTTGGTTAAATTTGAATTTCCCATAAGTATCAGAAAATTTGCAGTTTAATAATAATTAAGGAATTAAAATGGCAGACAATGCAAATGGCAGAAGTGAATATTTTCACTGTGAACCAAACGCATGAATGAAACCCAGGAGAGTTACTCATTATTAAATAATAATTCGATAATTTATTTCCTTCCAATTAATCTTATTACATGTGTGCTTTTCATGGACGATCGAAATGAATGCGTATAATACATTTAAATTGCATCGGTATTTAGTATCGATATGTATTTATATTCAAAGTATATATATATATATTATAGATAAGTATTGGTATTTGTAATTAAATTAGATGTAATAAAATCCAAAAATGAAAATAAATCATCTATTCAAATTAAATATTTTAAATACGCATGAACATACTGATGTAATATTAAGCTCGATCATAAAATACAGAATATTTTAGTAAAAATGCCGGTTTCCGATAGACAAAACATTCTAAAAATAACAGTTGTTGAAAATGTTTGTCGTTTTAATAATTTTTACAGTGAGTGTATCGAATTTTTGATACGTATTAGTTAAGTATCGATACTACGATATATCGTCGCATTAAATATCGATACAAAATAGCGACATTTGAATGAAAAATTATCGATATCCCAAATAAAAATTTGCAGTTTAATTTACTAGATACAGAAGAGCTGTAATTTTGTTTAGTTTTTCTTATTCTGTATTCTTTTCTATTGCATTTCGTGGCGACCATTGCATGTAATTCCATGCTGAGTATTCGCCACGTGGCAAGTAAGATTTTTACTTCTCTTTCATTGTACCAACGGCTCATAACCGTTAATTAATTAATTAATAAGATTAATAAAATTAACATTCAACGATTTTCAATAAATTAGGAATTGTAAGATCTGGAAACTTTTACACGTACAAAAATGAATCCTGTTGCTTTTGCGAATTTATGTAGACGAAATTTTGTATAGGAGGCAGTATTTCACCAGTGCTGAGGCAGGAAATTTCCGCGAACGTGTTTACGGTTTCCCATAAACCCATAAGCCTATTCGCGTGGAGTCGTAAACACAGAGAGTAAAGATTTCTAGCAAATGCACGCTTTCTCGTACGATAAGAGATTCAACAGCCTGGCGGAAATGCTCGAAAGATTGCCGTGTGGAACAATCACGGGGTTTACAGCCGTTTTATTGCATCCAAACGACTTCTTTATTTGGTTAATTGGCGAATTGTTGGGAGTATTGCGTGAAGTATAGCGTCAGTGAATTTTGGCCGTAGTTAAAATTCACGAATAAAACTTTTTTTACATTTCTAGGCGAATCCTTCCTTCCCATTTTATTAACTCTGCAACGGCCTTCGAAATTTGCAGACGCGATTACGTTCTCGTTTTTTTTTTAAATGGTCCCCCAATTTTGAGAAACGCAACTTATCAATAGAAAAACAACGCTAGAAATTACATGTATGTATATTAGGTTGGCCGAAAAGTCCTTTCGCTTTCTTATAGCGCGTGATGAAATTGTACGATACACGAGTAAATATGCCAACGATTTTAAAATTACAACAAGGATTAAAAAGCAAACATTTCACTCCATTTTTTGGAAGGAAAAAGCATAAAAATTTGTTGTATTCATTCTGATTAACATAGACTTGAAATTGAAGAAAATGAGATACGTTTTCGACGCATTGTATTAAATTGTTACTACAAAAATGAAAACGCAGTATAAGCCAGAAAATAATTGATTTATTTTCTTTAATAGAAGAAGACCCACAAATCTGTAACCTAAAAAAATCGTATAAGCGTGTTCTTCGGTGAAGAAAATGAAAAACATTTTAATTGAATCACGATTATGTGCGATCATTTACTGGACTTTTACGCGTATTGCACTGCATTAATTCAACAATAATATAGAAACAAATGTAATTACGTTTTTACGAATATCTAAAGAATAAGTAATTATAAGTTCGATTTCAACAGCTGTTTTGCTGTTATAAGTAATTTTCTGGAAATATTAACCAAAAACGTGCCTAAATTCAATAATTCGGTCATTCACTGGTTTAGTTTACCGTATATTTATATGTTTGATTTTGGATTCCTTTTCTAACAGTGTTATAATGAGACTGCGGATTTTGTATACAAATTCCTATATTTATTAATAAGCTTAGCGGAATAGAATCTGAATGGAAGATTGCTTCATCCTTTAAATGAAATAACACGTATTATATTTTCGATGCCTTGTATATTCGTGACTATTTGCATTCTTTCCTATTTTTTGCATACTAAAATTTCCCATAAATGCATAAAAAATCCGCAGTTTAATTGTAATTTATTCAGTTGGAATTTTATATTAACGTGGATGTGGAGCTGCGGAGAAGGGATAGGATAGGAAAAGGAAGGGTGTAGCGGCGTTTCGTCCTGGGCCTGCTACTGAACACCTAGCAAGCCCTGCCTTAGACGTTGGGATAGTGGAAGGTTTTTTTTTTTTTTGGTTTTGCCATGTGTAGAGGTAAGCCGTTCTCGGGGGCAAGGTCGCGGGCCCCCTTACCGGCGGTGCGTGAGAGATAGAGATTGACATTACCGAACTGGAGTTGAGAAAAGTCTATATGAGATGCGTGAGGGGAAAAATTGTCAAAAAAACCCCAGCACTTGAAAGACTTGCCGAAGCAAAAGGAAGAAACGGGGAGGACGAGACGGAAAGTCACCACAGGACGGTGTATCCCACCCGCGAGGGAAGGGATATTGGAAGGAAGGTTAAAGGCGGTATATATATATGGACGAGGTAGTTGGAGCGAGTGCTTTTGAGAAAGTCCTATTTCGTATGTCCCTCTAGTGGTAGATGCAGGAGTGCCGTCAGAGTGGACATGGTTGAAGTCAAACATTGAAATCGTGTAATACATTGATTGCGATACTAATGGCGTTTACAGCTTTGCGTAACAGCGCATTGAAGCTGTTAGAAGTATTGGGTTAATAATTGAGATAAGTTTGTACCCCAGTCAGTCATAAAGGTTGTTAGGAAATACACACTCCCTTAACGACCGGCCGGAGTGCAACAGTGCCCCAATGAATAAAAATAGCTTTACCTTGCAGACAAGAAGTACGAACAGCTAAACTTCTTTATATCCTGCATGAAGAACGTATATGTGATAGATAGTAGAGGGAAGAGAGTGTATAAAAATTTATGATTGAAATTATAACAAAAGCATGATGCTTGGGGTATACTTGTACTCCGCTTGGTATTATCATCGACGGAGCATAGAATAGACTGGATAGTCTATATAATGGTCTATATCATATAAGTCAATATTATATATGTAGTATCATAGTTTTGTAGGACTTTAGTTTGAAGAATAGGAAAAGGGTCGTAAAAGAGAGAGAGAGCGTTGACGGATAAAAGCCAGACCCAACGACCAGGCGATTGGCCGATGCGTCGCCGATGCTTCCAAGAGCGTGGTGGGAGAAAAGAAAAGGGTCGTCAAGGGATTTTCCCTTCCTGGCGGAAAGCGGGCAGAGTTGTAAAGAGAGTCAAGAGTGTTGTTACGAGTCGAGAGATAGTAGTTGCGTTTTAATCTAGACACAGTTTTGTAACCTAATATAATCTTTAATCCTAATAAATTATATATTCTTATACCTAACACTACATATAAAATCATCCGGATGCTACTCTGCCCCCCATACCATTTTCATATAAAACGTGACATTAGTATTTTAGACTAAAATAAGACAAGAGCGTTTCTATAATGATGGGGATTATAAATAAATATTGCGATTATCAATTGTTCTCGGCATAATTGACCTATGAAATCCAGATCTATAATAACGTGTATAGAAGTATGTCTACATGCGTATTGGAATTCTATTACTTTATTCTCTATAATCAGAATTTAATTTACTTTTACGTCGAAGAAAATTGTAATTAAGTAAAAATTTTCATTTCAACCTGGAAATCAGGAATTAATACGTATCGTATAAGTGACTGGTGTCAATATAACGATAAAAGAAAAAAAAAATGGAATAATACAGTGATATGCTAATGAAATAAAGTTCAATAAATTTAAATACATGAATATGTCATTCTTAAGTCGCATGACATTACAAAGAGTTAACTTTATCAACTTTGATGGTCGGCTTGAATGTAATCCTTAAAATAATCACTAAAAACCTTTGCTTTTTACACGATCGAAATTTCAGTTTGAAAATTTAAAAATACACAGTCCAGTGAATGAATATAGGAATGTACTACGAATATACAACATAATAATTTTCATTTAATCGCATCAATCCTTTCGATTCTAAATTCCAACAATGAATCTAGCAATGGTTTTTACCTAATTTTCTTTCTGGCAATGATATTATTGGGTTGTTCGGAAAGTTCGTGCCGCATTATATTTATACTGTATTTCACAATTTTTTCCACATACCCAACGATTGGATCTGAATGTACCTTAATTCAAATGTTCAAGTTCAGTTTCGGAAAGGCTTTTAGGATAGCAAAAGGTTTCTATTATAGCTAGAAAACTAACTACAAAAGTATAAACACAGTCACGAAAAAACTTTTATTAACAATTGATTTTTCGAAATTTTGTAAAATTCGATTATGCGATTAAAAAATCTGAGAAAATTTCAAGATGTATGTAAAACTAGCGAAAGCATCTCTAATTTTTCGTACAACTTTTTATGCGACAGGTCAAAGAGAATGGAGCTTAAACTGCAAATTACGTTTCCGCCTGTAACTTTTATAATAATAAGGTGGGGGGTTTGAAAGTTAATCGAAAATGTTTTATTCGGAAGACCTATTTGTTAACAAGTCACAAATTGAATTTCGTTTAATGGTACTCTTACAATGCTTATTCGACGATACCTTTTCAATAGAAAATCGGCACGAACTTTCCGGACGACCCAATAATAGTAAAAATAAATCTGTATCTATCAGGCGCTATTAAAGCTTGAAACAAAAACAAAATTGGATTATTTCGCGTTGGACAAGAGCAATATCCTGGCTGTTCGCCGGCTTAGTGCCTGGAATCGCTTCTTTGACGCCTTTGACGCAATCGTTCCGTCGCGATCACCACCCTCGCCCCCTGAAACAGGGTAATTCTGCTTGTTCCCGCGGTTCTATCGTATCCGTTCGCGGTTCGGTTCGCGTGCCAAGCGCATGACAAATTCGCACGATCTGGAAATCGCTTACGACCGCACACTTCGACAATCCTGTCCACGTTGCGAATACAGAGTACCTTTCACATCCAATGTCTCTTTTTCCCCAATTTTTTTCTCCTGTCTTTTCTTTTTTTTTTTTTGTTGCTTTTGTTCTTTCCGTGCCGACGTAGAAACAGCGAAAACGGGGTTATTGTTTTAAGTGGCACGTAGCTGGCTCGCAATATGACGCGAAACGAGCGTCATGGCTTCGAGGAATATCGTTTTTGGCTAACACAGCCCAATTCTTCTCTTGATGGGCTTAGAAATGGGTAAGAGGGTGCTTTCGCTGTGATCGATTGGGCCGTTTGGCTATTTGAATTTTGGGGAATGAAGTTGGCGGTGATTTTGAGTGAGTGGAAGGAATTTTTGGTGCTTTTTATTGCATAAAAACTAGTATTTTGGTGACAGATGGCTTTTGATGCGATTTATGAGGCTATTTGATAATTTGAATTTTCAGGAATGAAGTTGGGAAGTATTTTAGATGATTAGAGAGAAGTTTCGAGACTTATTATGAGATAGAAGATTGTACTGCGGTAATATGCGATTTTTGGTACGATTGATAAAAAGAATCTGAAAGTTTACATTTTGAGGATTGCTATTGCTGAGGATTTTGGATAATTGGAGGAAATTTTTGTTAATTTTTATAATATAAAATTATATAAAATTATATAAAATTATAGGCCATCTGGTGTTATATTTCAATAAAGTAACACAAGATGAAAATAAATAATCAGAGTTCACTAATATAATTATGAAGTTATATTTAAATAAAATAATACAAGATAAAACTAAATAATTAGAATTTATTAAGATAGTTACTGAGTTACATTTGAATAAAGTAACACAATATAAAAATGAATAATTACAGTTTACTAATATATTTACTGAGTTATATTTGAATAAAATAATACAAGATAATATTCATTGGCAGCTTCAAGCACCTATCATTTCGCAGCTCATTAGAAACATAACGTGGTCCAATATTATATAGGTTGAGAAACGCTACTGTAGACTCATTAGAAACACTCCAATACGTAAAAGATGAAAAAGATATAAAATCAGTTTAATTCATTAACAATTACAAAAACTAATTTCATCTAATTTCATACCAACTCCTATAATTGAATTTATAATGACTCTTTTAATAGTATCCCTTAATATTCCATTTGTCGGTATTCTAATTTTTCCAGCTCGGATACAAAGGTTTATTTAAAAAAGAAGGAAAAAACAAACCTAACAAGAAAATTTAATTACAGTTACAATTGACAACTACGATTTTCAAACGAAGCAATTTCCAATATCAAGAGAAGCAAAGCTTTGGCGCGCAATTAAATAAGCAAACATTTCTACCAATCCGAAACATAATACAAAAGACTCGCGTTTAAAAAAATTCGACAATTGGAAGCGGAAATATCGTGTTGCCATTTTCACGTTTACGTACTCGATACGCTTTTCGATTGCTTTTTCCAGGGCGATAACCGTACAAACGCAAGTCTAGTGTGTCGGATATTTTTAATTAGCTCGCCATTTGCAACGATTAAACGACGGAGAGGCGATAAACAAATTAATACAACAACGTTAAACACTCGATCGAAGGGAATGGGTGGGTAGAGAAATTATCGTCCTGCAGGCATACGAATTTTCTTTGGCTTTTTTACAACGTTCACCCATTACTCTGATAATTGGTATTTTTTTTTTTTTTTTTGCGAGGGCACCCAACCAGCAAATGAACCATTCGCGGTCAACCGCTGCGCTCAATGTAAACTTTTTCGACGCTTGTTTGCGTGATTGGTCAACTGGGCAAATTCCTGTTGCATTTATAATTCCCACCGAATTGTTTGTTCATTACGGCAAATTTTTCGGGGAGAATTAAACGCGGTCTCGTGTATTGATATATTACTGTGTGTTACACGGAATTTGTAAAGTTTCACGAATAAGTAAAGAAGCCAAATTAATTTCATATCGTGTGCATTTACAACGCGCAGATATAAAAAAGTAAAACTCTGGTCATTTAAATGTCACAGTTTAATATTGCAATGATTTCATTGCTGTGACAGTGGAATAATTCGAATAGGTTAAATATGTTACAGAAATTTTATAGGTTCAAATCTTTTAAAATAATAAATAATTAGTGCGAAGTATAAATTTAAAAATATTCTAGAGCTTAATAAAAATCACGTTATTGATACCTATTATTTAAATTTAGGTTAGATTAATTTAGGAAACTAGTTATCTACGCAATTTTAAGAACGAAGAGATTTTTCGAAATTACGGGGCAACTAAAAATCTCAATATTAAAATAGTCTCAGGGTTATTCCAGAAAGGGACAGTCGCCTTGTTATAAAATTAGGGACCGAGCAAGATACGGTAAAACGTCGAAGACATATTCAATTCCCAATTTTTAACAAACCATTATACTACATCTGGTATGTCGTTAAATATTATTAAATACTATTTAAACTTTTCACATTGCCATCCTCTCTAATAATTATCACCGCCATCAGCATGTCTCAAATCGATCAAAGTAAAGAGAAAAATGGGAACCGCTTTTTAGCGGGAGTCATTTTTAGTAAATACGAGAAAAAATACATAAACAGATCTCTCAAAATCACCAAAGAGGAATCATCTTTCGATTTTGTATATATTGCATATTTTCACAATAAATACATCAAGTGTACATACGTACATTCATTTCAACCAAAGCTGGGCATATTTTATTTGAGTAAATTATTCGGATAAATTACGAAAAATTATTTATGAATAAAATATTCCCAACTCTGATTTTGTTACGTTTTTCGTAGCTTAGGTTTTCTTGCTTCAAATATGGTTCACTGATGTTTCCCCTTCCTCTTGTTAAAATAATTTGTTCGAAATGTTCTTCGAATAATTTATTCGAATAATGTCCAACTCTGATTTCAACCATCCACGCAAGGCGAGTTCGACATGTGAAAGAGTTTTACAGCCGCTTAACAAACCATTGCACCTAAGCTCTCACTATACCATTATTATTTTAATAAAAGATGAGAAAGGGGGATTTACTCCTCTAATACCCTGAAATCACTGAGCTCACAACTTTTACTTTATATTCTAAATTGCGAAACTCAGCTTGAATGGTAATGCTATAAACCTCGTTCACCGAAGAAAATCGAATATCAATACCCCCTGCCCCCCTGTCGTCTATATTTTAAAACTCACTACCTTGAATCACCGTTTGCCTGGAACGCCCTTCACTAAGGAAAATCGAACGTCAATAAAAACCACTCCCCTCCTTTATTCTTAAAAAGGGATGTAAAATACACCAACTTTCTTTCACCAATTCTTCAAATTCCTATCACCATAAACCAGCTTTCTTCGTTTGCAACAGCTTTCCCTACAGAAAGTCGAATGCTGATGATAATAAAACTTAAATACTTTGGGATCAAACTTTTAAATTTATTGAAAATAAATTCTAAGGTAAATTCCAATATACCGTTATTCTAAAATACTGAAGTTTTAACGGTAACATTTTAAGATATTGAAAATCTTAAAATCTTAAAATATTAAACTTCTAAACTAGTAAAATTGTAAAACTATAAAAGCCTTTTTGATGTTGTCCGACATTCGCCGTCTGGTTTTCGTCGTCCGGCTGGAAATGAATATTGCAATCGTATATCCATCCTTCTTTCTTTAGTTGAAAAAGGGAAAAACAGGTATACGACATTTAATTTATTTTTTAATCGGATAACGAAAATTAGGACAATTTGAAGATGCTCTTACAGTTATGCGAATGATTATAAATTCTAAAATATTGATATTTAGAATTTCGAACCTCTAAAATCTTAAAATTCTAAAATATTGAAATCCTAAACTTAAGAATCTTTCAAATATTAGAATCCTAACATATTAAAACTCAAAAATATTGAATTTCCTAACTAATCTGTAAAATATTGAAATTTTAAAACATTGAAGTACTATGATATGGAATTTTTAAGATGTTGAATGTCTAAGATAATAAAACAGTAAAATTTTAAGTTATTAAAATTTCAATATTCTAAGATACCGCAGTCTTAAATTATTGAAATTCTAAAATACCAAAATTATACTATATTAATTTTACTATATTATACAATTCTAAATCATTGAAATTTTAAAATAGTAAAATTCTATTTAGGTGAATAAAATTCTGCAACATTAAGATGTTGAAGTACCCAAATTCTAATACACCAAAATTCCAAACTACTGTAATTCTGAAATTCTACAATTCTAGAATTCCAAAACATTCTCTATCGTCAATATTCATTCCGAGAAGAATACCCTTTCCTTATTTAAACTTCTAAAATCCCAAATTCTTAAATGTAAAACTTATAGAACTTCACAATCAAAAAATTACAAAACTATAAGGCCCAAACTTCCACTATTTAACTGCGCCAAAATTTGAATTCTTTTTGCTAAAATTAAAGAATCATGTCTACATTCGCAATATGTAACTGAAATAGTAGACAACGCACCGTGTGCGTCGTCCTTCGTTCGCCGCTCATGCTTTGTTAATATCGCCAAAAGTAAACAAATGCATTCAAATTTGCATCTTCATCGCTAAAGTTAAGTAAACGTGTCGAAATTTGGATTCTGATTGCCAAAATTGAAGAAACGTGTCTAAATTTGCAATAACCGAATAGTGTACGACGTACTGCATTATATCCCTATTTTTATTATACTTGCGGAGCTGTAGAGGGCGGGGCGGGGGGGATAGGATAGGAAAAAGGAAGGGCGTTGCGTTTCGTCCTGGGCCTGCTAGTGGACTCATCAATAAGGCTACCTAGCAGGCCCTGCCTTAGACACTGGGATATTGGAAGATTTTTTTTGTTGAGATACTATTGAGGGGGCGGGGTGTACCGTGCCTGGTAGCTAATACCACCTTACCGGGGGAGCGTGATGGGTTGGGTTGGTATTACCTGCGTGAAGTGTGAACCGCTTGGCGGTAGTGGAGTTCATCTAAGATAAAATTTGCAAAAAACCTAGAACATTAGACACTGGGATATTGGAAGGAAGGTTGAAGGCGGTATATATATGGACAAGGTAGTTGGAGCGAGTGCTTTCGAGAAAGTCCTATTTCGTAGGTCCCTCTAGTGGTGGGTGCAGGAGAGCCGCCACATACTAATGTTCCATAGCGGCAATTATGCGAAGATTGCGCCGCAGTCAAGTGGTTAAAGATCGCAACTTGAAACCATTGCTGGCCTCGAGTTCAATCTCACGAGTGGCCTCATCGTCTAGGACAGGGACAGCGAACTGGCGGCTCGCGAGCAGCGTTGCCAGGAAAAGTAACCACAGAGGGGCAACCGTCGTAGCCCTTGCCCCGCAATCGCCGACAAGTTTCTTATTCCCCTATTGTTGGAGTAGTAGTGGGAGAATCGGTGAACTGGTAGGGATGAATCGCTTAGTTGCCTAACAATACGACGCGATAATGTTATATACCTTTTCAGCTCTCTCCTCTCTCTCAAGTAGTAGTGGGAGTAGTAGGTAGGAAAGTGGGGGGCTTGCAGACATTTTCGGGGATGTGAGGCAAGGGAAGTGCCCCTCTGTGGGTGCTTTTCCTGGCAACGCTGCTCGCGAGCCACATGCGGCTCCTTCCTCCTCAAATGTGCTTCTCTTACTCCTTGACTTTGACTCCATGGTGATGTTGTTAAAGCTCGCGAGTCATATGTTTTTATTCTTATGCAACTATATGCGAGTTTCAAATCAGCCAGTTTTACATTTCATGCGTCTTATTTATCAGTATTAGTATTAAAAGTTATCAGCGATTAGTTTTACCTTTCACTGTCACATTCGGCTATGGACTAAAGAAAGATCGAGACAGAAAATCGCAAGTTCCAGGAAATCTGGGAAACAGATTCTTTTTGTTGATTGTTGTGGGTAACCACAACGTTTAATATGTATGAAAAAACTTTCTAATATGAAAAAAGTAATGTTTCTCGACATTATAAAAGCTGTCACGCAGAAACCTATGATTCGTATTCTATCCAGCATCGATTAAAATTAGTGCAAAGCTTAAAGGAAGAATGTAAGTTCGAAGTTACAGCAACTAATTCAGAAAATCTCCAGCAACAGAGCGTCGCGTCGTAGTTTCATATGCAGTTGCTTTAGAAATTGCACGCTCCAAAAAATGTTTCTCCGATGGAGAAATGACAGAAAAAGCTACAATTGAAATGGCGAAAGCATTTAAAATAGAAAATGTAATCGAATGTTTTAAAATAATTGCATGTTCGTCGCAAACAATCTGTAGAAAAATGTTGGAAATAAATGCACAAGAAGAACGTAACTTAAGTACACTTTTAGAAAACTGTCGTTACTTTTCATTGTGTCTTGACGAAAGTACGGATAATACGGATACCAGCCAATTATCAATATTCGTAAGAATTATAGATGATAATTTTTCTGTACAAGAAGAACTGTTAGCTTTAGTTGGACTGAATTTAACGAAAAAAGTAGAAGATATCTTTAATACTGTGCATGAACAGGTGGAAAGATATGGAGGGTTCTCAGTGTTCTGCAATTGTAACCGATGGAGCGACGTCAATGGTGGGAGATAAAACCAGATTTCGGTGCTTTTGAAAAAGAAATAATATAAATTGCCCACTATTTCATTGTATAATCCACCAAGAGGCATTATGTGGGAAAACGTTAAAGCTCAGTCGCACAATTCAGACTGTTACCAAAATTATAAATTTAATTAGAGGCGGAAATCGAACACTCTCGCATAGAAAGTTTAAAAAGTTTTTCGACGATGTAAATGCAGTATATGGAGACCTATGCTTGTATAACAACATTCGATGGTTGAGTGCTGGAGAAAGTTTGAAACGATTTTTTAATTTACGAAATGAAATAGCCCAATTTCTGGAAAATGAAAGAAAAGCAGATATTGAAATTAGAGAAAAATTGAAAGAAACCAAATTTTTGAGCGAATTAGCTTTCTTAACGGACGTGACATGTTGTCTTAATTGTTTAAATACAAATTTACAACTGCAAAATCAAACAATTTGTGATTTAATAGGCCATATCAATGATTTAAAAAACCAACTGAAATTATTTATAGCTGAAATTCAAATAAATGAATTACATAATTTTGCATCTTGCAAGGAAATCGCTGAAAGTTATTCAGATGCTAGGTTTTCGGAATTTGGATCAGTATTGTTGGAGATTGAAAAAGAATTTCAAGATTGTTTCAAGGATTTCGATTTACTGGCCAAAGATTTCCAAATTTTTAATAATACGAAAGGATGTGTTATTATTGAGCAGAACAAAGAATTTCGAATTGAGTTTTGTAATTTACAAGCCGACCCATTTGTACTCAGCCGAAATGAATACGGCCTAGAGTTTTTTACATTATTATCACGTGAAAAATATCCAAAACTTATTGATTTGAGCTTAAGTATCGGTTCTACGTATAAATGTGAAGCCGCTTTTTCACTTATGAAATACATAAAGTCAAAATACCGAGCTCATTTAACACAAGAGTTGTTGAATTCTTTGCTACGAGTCGGAACAACCAAAATTCCAATAGATATACCAGCACTTGTTAATGATGTAATTCGCCCACAAATTTCGCATTAAATATTATTCGTTATTCGGTATAAATGAACCTTAATTATGACGCACCCCTCCCCATGATCGCCTGGCCCTCTATTACTATAGAGTTATTAAGGAAGTTAGTAGGGAAAATTGTATGTGGTGGTGGGGATCTTGCGTCTCGCAGTGGAGAACTAGTTGGCTGCCCCTGGTGTAGGAGCTACTTAAATCACTAATAATTAAGATAGGAATAAAATATTAATAATATTAATAAAGAATATTAATAATAATAATAATAATATTAATATTATATTATATTATATTATAATATAATAACCTCCGAAAAAAATACAACATTATACCCTCACGAAAAGAGAACGTCGAAAATGGAGAAACCGATGATCTACTTGATTTCATCAAAGATTCAAAGATCATTGATCTAATAATGCAATAACGCTAATGATTAAACATTGCCGTCGCTAATAACCAAGCAGTCGATGCGACGTTAACATACATTAAAAAAAAAAGAAAAATATTAATAAAATATTAAACCATTGCAACATTTTTATCTGTTTCAGGATCTAGCCTTCAAATCATGAGGTTAGACGTGCCCGCAATAGCCGATCCCAGATGGGACAAAATAACGCTGAGATGCGAATACGACTTAGGTGGCAAAGATTTATACACAGTGAAGTGGTACAAGGATGGAGCTGAATTCTTCAGGTTTATGCCAGGCTCGAAGCCACCAGGTCGTGACTTCCCCGTGGATGGTGTGCACGTGGATGTGAACAGAAGCGATAGCAAACAGGTGACGCTACTGGGACAGGCGAACAATCGAAGAGGTTCGTACACAAGTTCGATTTATTCCGTTTACTCGACTTAACGATCATTGTTCGTGCGTGCACGAAGGGGTTGGTTTAGTGTTTTGCTGTGAGATCGTGGTTTACGAGGGAATTCAGCGTCTGAGATCGATTGAGTACGAGGCAAGAGAGATCAAAGGGATGTGAGTGTAGGGTGAATGCGAGGATCGAGTGTCGATGGTTAGTCGAGCGAGGATGCGTGGATCTCGAAGGTTGAGAAATGTGCAATTTGCTTGGGAATTATGCGGTTTAATGTGCACAGGGTGTTGATAAATTGTTAACTGCTGGGAAAGAAGTGTTTCAACGAGGGTTGGATATCAGAGGGGCTGAGTGCCTGTGCAAGCTTCAGATTCTGTGTTGGTTTATTCTTTTTATGGGAAATACTAGTAGGAACATTCTTTTCTCTGGTTCGACACAGGAAATCTTTTGATTAAGATTTCCTATTTGTTTTAGAACTCCCCCTTTTAAGATTTCTTGTTTACGTTAGAAGTTTTTTGCTCTGGAGTTTTATTTATTCTTCAGTACCTGTTTTAAAAATCGAAAGCCAATTTTTACTTTTATTTTCTCTACATAAATTTCCTTGATTTATGAGAAGTACTTCTATTGCTTGGTTTACCTCGGGAATTCTTTTGGTTAAGGTTTTTTATTTGTTTTAAGAGTTTCCTTTTCAAGATTTCTTGTTTACTTAAGAAGTTTTGACTTTAGATTGCTATCCATTCTTCAGCCCCTGTTTTAAAGATTGCACATTAACTCTTATTTTTATTTGGGCTGGAACAATTCTTCTTACTTCATTCTGCGTTGGTTTATTCTTCGTATGGAAAATACAGGCAGGAAACTTCTTTTCACTGGATTGCCTCAGGAATGCTTTTGGTTAAGATTTCTTGTTTGTTTTAAAAGTTTTCTTTTTGAGATTTCTTGTTTACTTTAGAAACTTTGGCTCTAGTTTCTTATCCATTCCTTAGTACCTGTTTTAAACATCTGGAGCTAATTTTTACTTTTATTCTTATTAAATTCATTTCTTTGATTTTAATTAACACAGTTCATTGTGACTTTTTTAATCCTTTCTTTTGAACTAATCGTGTTTTCTCCTTTTTAAAAAAATTCTTTTTTAGTAATTTTTTATTTTTTCTAACATTAGAAAGTTTTTTGAAAGAAATTAGAAGGGACAGATTAGGTCTGCAAATCTAAGAAATTGTAGCAAGGTTAAAAGTAATGACATTTTCCGTAGAAACTAAAGTAAATTATAATTGTCCTTCTGGAAGGAAAATCATCTGAATGAACATTTAGGTTATTATTTTAACATTAAAAAGATTAATATTATTAGGAGATTATTAATATTATTATTACAGCAGGTTGGTGCTGATATAAATAAATAAATATTACTGTATTATGTACTGTAATTACCTTTGTATTGTATTGTCTAAATATTGTACAGAAATTTGGTAAAATTTTCTTGGATTGTTTTATGGTATTTTCCAACAAAATCTCATCCCCTTAATTTTAAAAATTAAAAATTCCAAAATTTTGTAAAAATATTTGAAAAAATTTTAAAATCTGAATTGATACTGAAATTCTAAAGTTCTTCGCAATCGATTCTAAAAATCAAATTCTGATGGAATTTACCTTTCTGTAGCTGTAAATATGGAAATTCTAAAATTCTAATAATTTTTCACAACTAATTTACATAAATAAAGTGTTATTTGTCTGGAATATTCTGCACCAAAACATTAAATCATTTATCCAAATACCTGCAATTCTCGTAAAAGTTTCGTAGCAATTATAAAAGAACAAATTTTTTCATGTAGGAAAAACTTTCTCGAATATTTCTGCAGCGTCTCACAATTTTAGATTAAAATCGAAAGACTTCGTGACTTCGAACAAGCGAGGGGTGAAAGTTAACGGAGTCGTTGAAATTTCGCTTAAATAATCAACGAACTTTCCTCGTCGCGAACGAAACTCACCCCTATTAAATTTCTATTTCCATCCATTTTTCTTCTCCCCGCAGAAATCCATGCTTCCTTCTGTTTCTCCTTTTTTCATCCCTTATACACGTTCCCCTAGGTTTCTAATCAACTGGGTGATTGCACTCGAACTACCGAAGTAGCTGACTTAACTTCGTTAATTCATTATGGTCGAAAGGAAGTCGAATCTTGGGATAAGTTTTCATCAAGAGCAGCCTTATTCTTTCATCTTTGTGTCTGTTCATCAGTATCGACTTCACTGGATCAGTGCTTCATAACCATTTAGTTATGAGCGACGTACAATGAGTGTAAAAAGTATCTGTACTGCAGTCAATTTCAACAAAAACTTAACACATTTTAGTTTATTATAAAAACATGTTTACAGAAAAACATTTCAATGACCGATAAATTGTTGATTTATATTTTGAACGGTAATATTAACAAAAATCTCGAATGCTGAAAATACACACTTTTAATTTTATGATAAAGTCGGTTTTTTTTATATATAGTAATTTTATAATAATTTTTATAATTTGTATAATAATTTTTATATATTGAGAAAATTTTGTACATAAAGAAATTTGTTATTTATGTTTAGTGAAATTTTCCTTTGACTCTGTGTAATTGTTTTAAGCCTTCGTAACATTGAACTTATTAAATTTTTTGTGATAGTGTCGGAAGTTTTATTCCATTCTCGTGAAAGAACATTTTTTAAAATTGTCTTATCAAGGAATATGCTGATTTAGAACTTTTTCTTCGAGATAACTCCTTAAGTATTCTATGACATTTTTGTCTGGAGACTGTGGGGGAATTTCTAATTTGTGTGGTACATTATATAGGACCCATTATCTTGTATTATAAGTATTATGATTAGAATCTTTACTTTGTGAAAAGATATACTCGTTTTGTACAGTGAAGACTTGCTCGATGTATTAAACGGGATCGATAATGCGTGCAAAAATCGACGCAACGTGTGCGTCGTCCACTATTAAGTTGTTGCGAATTTAAACGCATTCCATTAGTTTTAATAAGAAAAATTCAAATTTCATCGCGTTTCCTTAATAATGGCGTCAAAGATGCGAACTTAGACGCATTTCTTTAATTTTAACGGCAGAAATACAAAGTTGTAGGAAGATTCACGATCCATTACTGAAGCACAGCTTCACAGAAGCTCAGTTTGCACAGAAATGCAAAGTTATCGGAAGATTCACGATCTATTAGTGAAGCACAGCTGAGTGAACGGCGAATGATGGAACATTTTAACATTTACTGTCAATATTAATAAAAGATCGAATATTCCGAATAGCATTAATCCCAATTGGTACCCTGTGATTTGTAATTTCGCAACGTTGCCATCCCATTAAACAAATTTTTTGCAATATTTATTCTGATACTTTCAATGCCTTCAAAAATACCGGTAAACTGACTGCGATTAAAATTTTGCCGAATCATCAGTAAATGAAAAAGTCGGTAAATTTACAATCCCTAGTCTCGACCGAGGGAGACTGTAAATCGAATCGTTTGCTGTTTGCAACGTTGAACAGCGATTTGTCTCGACCGGTGGACGTTGTAGATCGAACCGTTGCAAACAACTGCAAAACACGTGTGCCCTCCATCGTATAGATGAACGAGATATTTTTCCGACGAATTGCAAAAGGTTCATGACCTTTTCTGAATTGCTCCGTTTCGCGCAACGGAACATACTGCATACGTGTACATCGATGTTAAGGCTACTTTTAAAATCTGCTGCGAGTTTTACTGCATTATTACTGCACAATATAAGCATCTTTTGACTAGGCGTTCAGAACTGTCATTACTGATATTTTATCGTAACTAACGTTTCGAATAATTTTCGAATATCAAATTGCAATAAACGAATGAAAGATACGGTTTACAGTTACTTATTTCTTATTAGCAATCAGTAACAAATGTTGAAAAAATCCTTTGATTTATTTTCGTACAGTTATATATCGTAAAATGTTAATTTTATAAGTTACAGCAGTGATTGGTATCTCCACAGTAATGCCCACACTTACCCTATCTATGTTTATTGCGAATATGATGTTTTCAGTACAATAGTAAAGCAATTTAATGAGTCTGCTGCAACGTTACGCTGTAACATAACATATATGTATTTCAAGGTTATCAAAATTTTCTACTTAATTACCAAAATCTTTCTTAAGATCATGTTTTGCAAGATTTCAATGTGATGGTATTTTCTCTAAATAATCTTTAATTCTAGAATAGATTCTAGAATACCACGACCTTCGCGTGACTATAAAACTTGCGGCTTGCGTCGTTTTCCCGTATAGAACCACAGAATTAGCGTTTAATTTCTTCAAAATTTCTTCAAGGTTAATCAACGTGCCAATAAAGTTATTAGAAGCAGAAAATAAATAGACTGTTCTGATTTACGGCAGGTAAGGTGAATCTTGTGGGAACTTACGGCTGCGAGGTGTCCTCGGAGGGACCGATCTTCAAGACGATCTACGACGATGCGAACATGAGTGTGGCCATCCCTCCAAAAGAACGTCCTAGCTTGCGTGGTCTCCGACCATCTTACGAGGCGGGCGAAACGCTTCAAGCGGATTGCAGCTCCGCGGCTAGCTATCCTCCGGCCCATCTTGTCTTTATCCTCAACGGAAAGGAGGTAAGAGTGCAAAGAGTTTCATGAGAATGTATGGCTATTAGAGCCTGGAGAGACATTTCGTTGCCATCCGCGAACTTTAGAATTCCTGATTGTAGCCGCCATGGAAAAACGACTGGCTCGAGGTGCGCTCCATTTCGCGATAGTGATTCTTCTTTTTTAAGTTTCTCCTTTTGATCTGGGGATAGTTTAGAGTTAGCAGTTGGGACAGTTTGGTACTTACGGGGTAATTAATGTGGGATTTCTTGAAGGATTGGGGATTAACCATTTAACAATGTTTGATGAATATACTCTAGAAATATAGAGATATAAAAATAACGTCTCCTTCTGCTATAAATATTCATATATTTGCACAAACATGGAAAATAAACTTTGGTTGTTAAAAAATATATATCGTTACCGTCGTTTCAAATGAATTGATATTGCACGAAATTACCGTTATTTCTTGAGAAAATTGTCGCGCTCTCTTGATCTAATAATTTCTTTGCTTTTATCTGAATCACAAACTTCGTTTTGCTTAATGCCACTTCGGCAATTAAACTATAATCTGAACAGTGCAAAGCATACATTTCAATCAGTAATGTGTTTTTAGGAATAAAAATATTGATTTTTTAAATAATCTAACTTGTAACATTTATTTAATTTAATTTAATTTCTTATGTAAGCAGATAGAAACTTTCAAAACAACATTTCACAGCTAAAAAGTTGAACAACTGGCTTTGATGTTGCATTCAGTTCTTTCGGGTTTGATTTGGGCTTTTAGCAGGGTTTACGTTTCATTTGTGGTAAATATTTATATATGATGCATATATGTTGTATATTACACAGAATATATATGTATATGCATATATATTCCTTACAATATAAAGATGAAACTTTTTTAATTTGTTTTTCTTTTTAATTCTTTGCCTTACAACGACGGGTTACACTCATAATACGAACCACAGTTTAATTACAATAAAAACACGGTGAATTTTTTAACAAACTGTAATTGTTATTCTAACTACAGTTTCAATTGGTAAGATTGAAGACTATCAACTATGTTACAAATCACGTATAATATTTCGGTGATTTGTATTCGACGCAGTGTTAAATTAAAACATACACGACATTCCAGTGAATAATCTTCGAAAAATTCGTAAGGCAAAGGATTAATGAAACCTCCGCCAATGCGTTTGTGACGCTTTCTGACTAACAAATGAGACCAAACGCTATGTAATTTGGACGACATTTAGTTACGCATACAGTCACTCTTGTTGTCAGTGAAAATCGTAGTGTGAATAGGCGAAATATTTAGTTAAATGAAAATTTAATGTCTAGTTTCTAGTTTCATGATTTGCACATTATTTTTTATTTCGTTACAATGAAAATATGAAGAAAATTGATCTCAATCCTGTATCATTGTATAAGGTGTTTCAAAGAATGGAGATATTCGGCAAGTGGATTCTACATTGCACCGTAATGAAGAAAGTTCATGTACGAAAAAGTCGATTTGTTTCGTAAGTTATAAGCAATTAAGATTTGCGATAGGAACAGCTGGAATTGCAGAATTCCACGCGTGCAGCAGCTGACGAACATTTCCCTATTTCACTTACATTCACAATTCCTTACTCCCAATGATGCAGGCAATGTCAGCGAGCCGAAAAATAATGGAAAATCGATATTCGGAAGGTCAGCGACTAGAAATAAAGAGAAAGATGCATCACTTGAGTGTGAGTAAAATAGTGAAAGGTTGGTCAGCTGTTGAACGCGTGGAATGCTGCATTTTCGGTCGTTTCTACTGCAAAATTTAATTACTTATAACTGAAAAAATAAGACGGGATCGACATTTTTGTACGGGAACTTTCTTCATCGCCTTGACACGTAGAATTCACCTGCCAAGTATTTTGCATATTTTTTGAAACACGTTAAATAATAATACATAAACACTGTGTGCAAAGTTAATATTTAACATTAAAATAACTGGAGCTATTCAAATACAGCGGTAAGATATTAATGAATAAGTACGAACCAAATTATATCGCGCTTAGCGTTATTTTAACCAGATAAACCCCAGCGATATACTAAAAAAAGTTTCGTAGGAAAATTACCAAAACTGTCGTCATTTTCTTAGTATTGTGACAGATTAAAATACAGAGACGATACTTCTGTTGGAATCTCTGATGTCTAGGGTACCAAATTTGTTGACCTTCAAAGTACCCGTTAACCGCAACATTGCCAATGTTAGTATTCCTTACATTTACTGGGTAGACAATAACTATTACAAAACTATTAGAAATAGGGGAATAGTTTTAATTAAAGAATTTAGTAATTTTTAATGACAAATTTCATTATATAAGCAAATTTGAAAAAAGTTCATTTGTCTAAATAATACACTGCTGAAAACAAATAAGGGACCGTCACTCTAAATGGTTTCATTGTACTAATCAATTTTGAGTGTAAAGAAAGAAAGAGGTGGTATAAGCACAGACTAGCTATGAGAGTAGACCAATCATGCGATGTATTTTCGTGGCCCGAAGTCCTGGTGCTATAGAACACCATTACCATTTTCATTTCTACTTTTGCAATTGCGTTAAATCTATAGTTTTTGTATTTGCCTTCGCATTTGTATATTAAAGTACTTTAGAAGTGTTTACATTCCCTTTCAGGAAATAAAAAGGAAGATGTTCTTCTGAAAATTCTGATTGTTTTAGATATCAGCATTTCAGATCATGTGACACGAAGTCTCATAAGATGATAGGTCTATTCTGCACCTCGTTTGAGGTATAAGCTTGATAGATCGATGCACTATTTATTAGATATTGTGAGAAAGATTGAGTTTGAGACCAAGATCAAAATTACGTTGCAACAGTGACTGCAATATATGATCTACTTACTTTGTGCAGCGCAAATTAAAAATAATTACTTTTTCGTTAATTGTTCTTGAAAAACGCTTATCCGTTTTTGCGTAAGTTTGTATAATGTTGCGATTGTTAACATCCCCTTCAATTTCTTAAGTATTGCACAGAAATTACGCTAATATGTGTTGAATTGAACGGAAACTTCGTGTCGTATTATATTTATATTGTATTTCACAATGTTTTCTTTAAATATCCAGCGGTTAGATCTGAATGGACCTTAATTTAACTGTTCGAATTCAGTTTAAGAAAGGCCTTTGGGGTAACAAAATGTTTCCATTATAACTATGAAACCAATTATGAGAATATAAACACAGTCACGTAAACATTTCGATAAAGAATTGGCTTTTCTTAATTTTATAAACGGCGGTTCTACGGTTAAAAAGTCTGAAAAAATATTAGGACCTATATGTCATTGGATAGAACGTGTCCGATTTTCCTTATAAGTTTTTGTGCAACAGATCAGAGAAAATGAAGCTTAAACTATAAATTACGTTTCCGCCTGTAAGTACCTACCCTAATAATAGGGATAAGTGGTTGAATCTTACCTGAAAAGGTTTTATTAGGAATACCTATTTATTAACATGTCAGAAATTGAATTTTATTTAACGATACTGTTACTATGCTTATTCGAATGTACCTTTTCAATATAAAATTCGGCACGAACATTCCGCTCAACCCAATAAAAACACCTACAAAGAGTCAGTTTTTGAATATTATTATTCAAATCACCATCCCTGCGATGAATTATTCCGCACCGCTATAATTTTTGTACCCTCCTTTCGAATCATTACATTCGACCATAAGTCACGATCCAGTAAAAGAAACCAAACATCCGAACACGCAATGTTTCATCGAAACCAACAAACTGCTGCAATTTATACCAAACTCGCCGATCTCGTTTCCCGGATTCTCAAGTTTTCCATTCTTCTTGCAAATGCTAGGTCGATTTAACGCGGTGGAAGCAACCTGGATCTTTCTGACACGGTTATGAACGAGCGTTTGCCTGGTTTCTCGCGATTTAACACACTGCGCGCTCAGTATAAACATTTATTATCTATAAAACTGCACGGCGCAAGCGGTCCGTTTGATCGTACGCGATACCAAATGTGAAATACGGTGTAGTTTGTCCTAATGTATCGCTCAGACGCACGGAAAAAGGTGTGTTCTCTTCTTCTAAAGTTCACGTAAGTGTCCGATCTCACTGTTTGCTCTTTACTTGATATACGATCGCCCTCCACGGTAAATGTGGCCCCACCCACGCGTTTTACTTTACTGCCCTTCGAGTATTAAATTGTTCGATCTGCTACTGTTTACCTTTCATCCCCCAACAGCGTATACTAATTTGCTCTCCTCCTTTTGGATGAGAAAATGGTTACTTGCAATAGAATCATCTGCGTATTGCGATCACTTTGAGACTTGCAATTGTTGATATCGTTACGCAAAGGATAATAAATTTTCATTGTTGAACTTAATTTATCATAAATAATTGAGAAGTTTTCTCAAGAAATGACCCATTAAGCAAAATGATAAATCAAGTAAATTACGTTTAAAATTCACATGTTATGCGAGTCAACGATAATTACTGTCTTAAATTTAATTTGTAGATTATTCAATCGAAATTTTGGGGAAACGTTGGTTACGGAGATATGAAGTTTAATTAAAGATAATTTACCACATAAGGACCTTTAGATTAGTAGTGGAAAACCATTGATAGTCATCGCCGTCGATATTTTCCGATAGTTTCAAATAAATTATCAATAGTCTATGGATAATCTTTGATAGTGCTTTATTTACATTTGTAAAAAATTAAGAGTTCTAATTATCTAAAATATGATTCATTTGTAAATAGCCATTTACTTTAATGCGGAAATTGGAAAAGAATGTCAATTTGTTTCATTGAGTGGGCTCCCGTTTTCGTTATTATTCGAGCTACTGTATTGAAATTTCAAAATCAGAACTACATACGATTAGGCGACGCTTCCGCTAAAATGAAAAGCAATACAGTATTATAAAATGCAGATATTAGATTCCGTCGTCCAAAGCAGGCGAATTTATCTGAACGACGATACAGTATTTATTTACAACTACGAGCAGATCTTTTTCATACCAACTTTTCCACATCACTTTAAAGAAAAGTAGTAAATCTGTAAAATGTTTTAATATAAAGAAGTATAGAAAACGGATTTTACATAGGGAAATAACGAAGAACAAACAAAGAATGAATTTTCGAGTATCGAAGAATATTGATAATAAAAGTTGACTATCGATACTCGTTCGATAACCCAAAACCATCGATGGCATCGCTGGTGCTATCAATAGTTTTCCATCTCTACTATAAATCTATGAGCGTTTTTCTCTAGAAAGCTCCTTAATTATGACATTTGTATAGATATTGTTTAATTTGTTATTTATATTTGCCGGCTGTATAGTTCGAGTCGTGAAAAAGAAAGGAATTGCTTGAGGACAAAATCTATATTTCCACAATGTAAGTGACGTAAAAGATAAAAGATATGTTGCGATTAAAAATAAATTTTGAAGGAAAGGTCCATTTAGTACGAATTTTTTAAGAATTCTTATCATTTGTTCCTAAGTGTAATTATCACACATGATACCAATAAGCGAAGCTTGATTATAGTAGGTGGATTATTTTTAACTAATTTTGTGTACACTGTTTTGGGACTGACTGATTATCATAACAATAGCAAATTGATAACATTATCTGTGATTATAATATCCGGATCCCACTGTATTGTGAAGTATGCCTTTCGTAACACTAGTGGAAACAGAGATATTTGTTATATAAATCAAAAGAGTATTTGTTTGTTAAATTTACAATTATTAGGTTGTTGCATATGCAATAGCCGATTTTATATAGCTTAAAGCTTTGTAGCAATTAATCATTTGCATTGGCGCTGATTCGCAGATAAGCATGACAAAATAATGCCAGTAATTCGAAGCGAGCCATAGTTGGGTTATAATTAAATATACAATAAAGATCGGCAACGCGAAGTATTTGTTTTTCTTTTTGCGATCAACTTCCAAAATTGTGTACAATTTAAAGTAAATTTGTATTAGGTTTATTTTCACTCGATCGCTACCAGTGTCACATTGATTTTTTATTGTAATACATTGGAAAACTATTTTATTATATTTTATTATATTCACATCCATTAGGTTTCAATTACACGTTAATAAATATCCGAAGTATGTTTTGTAAAAATTTGAAAAAAAAGGCCTGTGGTAGTATTTTCCGAACGTGTCAAGCTTACAACTTCCTCTTCTATTCAATTTATATTTCATTTTCATTGTGTCGAACTTAAGTTGTTTCATCGTTATACAAATTTGGTTGCTCTTGACACTATTTTTACCACCCTTTTGTAAATACCTATTTTTACCAGGGGGGGGGGGGGCAAATGATTCCTTTGCATTTGGATGCGGAAAGCTATGGAAATAAATGATTTTTATGACGTCAGTTGATCCATCTTGTAATTCTGTATAAAAAGTATTAATCTTTTTATGTTGAAAAAATATTAGTTTAGGAGATGTTTAAACTTCAGTAACGTGAATTGGCATGCATGAAACAATTGCGATAGCTCCAAATACATTTTTGCTAATCGATCGTAGCCATCTTTCAGAATATTTTGCTGTCGCTTTTTCAAATTTGCGTATTGTACCGTTTGCCATTCAATTACGAATCGCTATACGATAGATCGATGCATGAAAGTAGTTTGAACTAATTATTAAAATTGTCTTGTGAATAAATGTCGAGAATTGACGACATCAATTGGACTTCGAGATCGTGTGCTTTAACATCTTTGATATATGTTTTGTGGTGCTACTTTAAATCTTCGCTTTATGTCAATAAACCAAGAACAACTGACCAGCTTCAAGACAACGTGACAAGGTTATTGGTGAAATAAAGATTCAGTTATATGAAAATGTGGTAAGAAATCGGGTCTCTCGAATAATGTGCTATTAGGCTAACCCGTAGAGACCGTTTCAAAGATACTGATTTTATACTTAATGGCATTGAATGTAGCTTAACTTGAAATAAAAGTTTTCATAATATTTCACATACAATTTGTTTTATTTTAGAGTAAAAATGTTTTGCTCTTAATGGAAAATTCTATAATTATAGTAACAATTATTTCAGATGAAATCTGTATGGTTCGTATTACAATAGATGATTCACAATATTTTAAATACGCTTACTGTTATAACGCAGAATGCCGATAGAAGTGAACTAATAATAGCAATAAAACAAAGGACACTCATATTGAGGGATTATTATATCTCAAACATCGGTATTCGATGCATTAATAAATAAAACTTTCTTGAAAATTCAACGATTGTCATAATACACACACTGCATTTGCTTCACTATTATCCGTAACTTTTGTTACGCAAAAAAATTCGCTTCCATTGAAAAAGTTGAAATGACGTTGCGGATTCGAGGGATACAAGTGATAAGAACAAATCCAATATTCCAAACATTGAAATAATGACTTATCAACTCAATAGTTATTACTAATTATATGCAAACTGTATGTTGTTTTAATGAATGTTTTCTTTTTAATGTTAAGTCATGGCAATAATTTTATAAACATTTTTGTTAATATACTTGAAACTATCAAAAGTGGAGTTGTCCCTCTATTGCAGCAAAGTCCTTAATTATTTTAATCGAAATAAAGGGTTATCCAAAAGTACCTTTAGGATGTTGAATGAGAATATTTGTCAAACGCCATGTTTGTTAGTAAAATAGAGATGAAAAAAATAAAAATTGAAAACGAGAACGAACGAAGATAGTAGAAATAAAAAACAGATTACAAAAGGGTAAAGCAGAAAGGGAAAGAAAAAAAGTGAAGATAGGTGTTCCTATAGTCTATTTTGGATAACCCTTTACTAAACTATATTACTATCCAAAGGTCACCGCGTTGATTAATATTAAGAAAATTCCAAGGGTGTAAAGAAAATTGCGAATATTCAACTCTTTCAAGTTAAAAACAACAAGATACACGAATATAGAAACGTATTTTTAACTCGCCGAATCCTGAATTATTTTCAATCAAAAATTAATTTTTGAAGGAAATGCCTCCCATAATATTTTAATAATCCATCTAAAAAGCTGTGACATTTTCCACAAAGCGAAAAACTTAAATTTAAAAGCGACAACAAATATTTGGATTACTTTTGTCAGAAACCAAGTCTAAATTATCCTCGATTAAAATTCGTACCGAATATCGAACTATATATGTATGCACGTACTACTTTCTCAAGACTAGGGCGTTGATTATTCCGAAGCAAATTCCAAGAGTAAGATTCCCATTAAAGCTCAGAAGTTGTCCCGAGCTTTCTTAGGTGTAATTTCTCAAAATTGACGTACAGTAAATGCAACAACGCGAAACAACGAGGGCTGACGCTAAGAAAGGGTTGAATCGTGGGATTGGGAGTGGAAGTAGTGGAAATTAAGAAAGCGCAGGATGCCTCTGAATTGCAAATTCAGCGCTGGCCACGGATATAAAATCAAGGGAACCGCTTAAAAGGTGCTCGTTTAGTGTTCTCGCAAACGTACCCCTTTCTCTTCAAACCCTTCAAAAACTTTTCGAGGTAGGGGGCGGAATTAAAGTCTGCAGTTTAGAGTGGAGGATACTTTTAAAGTTACTCACTGTGCATTCAGCTCCTGTTTTCGTTCCAAAAATAACAAACAGAAAACCACCTGGTATTTAAATTTACCGGGAGCCACGAAACTTTTCTTAAACTTGTCTGCCCTGTCTTTCTACCGAATTATGGTATTTTAATAAAGTAGCGTTTTAGACCAAGTTCTGTTTCTTTTTATTCCTTAGCGTATATTAATTTTTAGCCCTTTGATTGCGGCGCTATATTCGCGTGACGTATAACAAGAAATGGGCAAATAATTTACGCGAGCAAAATAATTACTTGCGAATAAATTAACCTGAAGTTCAAACTAATAGAACGTTACATTGTTGTTAAAATGAACCTCTAAATATTGTTACAGGCATAGCGGTAAATTAGGAAATTAATTAGGTGATTACGTAGGAATTTCGCAGTCAAAGGGTTATAGAATTATCGATAAGGTGATTTTATATATTTTGCGATTAAATTTCATCCTCGAAATAATTAAATATGCATCAACGTACAGCGTTACCATTCTATTATTTTATATTTCGTATTTTTCATATTTTTACAAATTATTTAAATCTTTTATTAAATTTTAACCCCCATATGAGTAATAATATGCATCCTTGCTATTATATTTTGTTCTATTTCAATTTCCTAGTAATTTCTCCAATTTTTTTTATCAAGTTCCCAGTTGAAATTGCTATTCTATTATTTATGACTCCTTATTTCCAAAAATTTCCTACTCATTGTTTAAATTTTTTATTGAATTTCACCATCAAAATAAACAATAAACTACACTTTTAATATTCTACTATTTTGTATTTCCTATTTTTATCTGCTACTCTTTTCATCGAATTTCACTCTTCCAACTAAGTAATAACCTTTTTTTAATATTTTATTATCTTCTGTTTTCATTTCCTATTCATCGCTGCAATTTTACATCAAATTTTCTGCCAAAATTTATGCATAATCTACATCCTTGTTACTCCAATTATACTTTATTTCTCGTTTCCAATGTTTCCCATTAATTGTTTCAATTTTTTGTTGAATTTTATTTTCAAACTAAACAACTTGGCATTATATTACCTCGTGTTCTAAATTTCCCACACTTTTCATTTATATCTCCCCTTTTCTATCAAAACCTCCAAAATGAATAGTAATCAGTATCTTTGCTATTCTATTATTTCATATCCTTTATTTTTACATTTGCACACTTTTCTTCGATTGTTTACTAAACACTCTCTAAATAAACAATAATCTGCTCCCTACTTATTCCATATCACGTTGTATTTTCCATTTCCAATATTTAGCATTTATTTTCTAAATTTTTATTAAAGTTCTTCTGCCAAATAAATAATAATCTGCATCCATGATATTCTATTTATTATCTTGTATTTTTCATTTAATTCCTCAATTTTTATAAAAATGTACCCATAAAATGAATAATCTGTATCCTTGCTATTCTATTGGGTTGGCCAAAAAGTCTTTTCGTATTTTACAGACAGATAGAAAAGGAACTTCAATAACCAATGAATTATCAACTTGCTTTCGACAATTTTTTGTCATATTACATAACTTCATCATTCCTTCTTTAAAAAGTTTTTCATTCTCATCAGCGAAAAACTCGTTAACATGATTTTTTCAGGTTTCAGATTTACGAATTTTCTTTTATTAAACAATTTTATAAGGATATAATGCAGAGAAAATCTTTCAATATTATTATATCCTGTTATTCACACTATTGTTTTCTAGCTTGTACTGCATTTTCATTTTTGCAGTAACAATTTGCGTCGAAAACGCATCTCATTTCCTTCCATTACAAGGCTATATTAATCAGAATACATACACTGAATTTTTTAAATTTTTCTTCCTAGAAAATACAGTCAAATGTGTGTTTTTAGATCTCTTCTGCAATTTTAAAATTGTTTTCGTACTTACTTATGCATCATACAATTCGAACACATACTACAAAAAAAAACCAAAGGACTTTTTGGCTAACCTAGTATTATTGTCGGCATTTTACTATCATAAAAGTCATCTTTCACCAAACTACATCCTCAAAATTAATTGCTGATCTGCACATCGTGCTACTCTGTTCTACATTATTATTTTCTATTACTATCAACAGGTGAACAAAGCGTTAACCAAGGAATTACAAAGCCTAGGATACTCAGGAGACAGCATGGTGTCATCAACACGATTACGCCTAACTTTACGTCTGGAACGACACCATTTCCCCGGAGGAACGTTAAATCTAACCTGTCAATCAACCCTGCCAGGAATCGAGGGTGCCATGGTGCTGGAAAAAAGCGAAACCGCAACATTGGCCGCCAGTAATCAACGATTAGCTCAAGAACCACCTAGATCCAAGTGCACCATAAACAATCCACCACTAACTATCCTACTCTACTGTTTATTAACGATCTTTGGATCCGTTAATCGCGGTAATTTAGCATTTTCGCATGTTTAATTGCCAAACGTTGGAAACTGAAGCTCGCTCGTTGGGATCATTGCTTTGTCCAGATAACATTACCTCTTAAACATTTGAGGAATTATTACAGAAATTAGCAGACTGGATATAAGAAAGGTTATGAAAGGTGAGTACCATAAACATTGCTAATTAAATGTTTGAAATCACTGTGCAGTCAAGGCAACGTTAAAATTAAAAGGAGAAAGGGTTCATAGATGGATTACATTAAAAAACTTTGCTACCAATGATAAAAGTAAAGCAAACTGTTATTAATATTTACGATATTAATTTTGAATTAATAACAAAATTAGCGTATCGTTCGATTATAGATAACGAAAAGCGATTCTGAACTTTGGTAAATACTGTGTTTTGATAAAATTGTTTTTGCGAATGAAAAAGTTAAATATATTAAGACGAACAATTAATACGATTGATATTAATATTGAATTTATTTATTAAATATACGAATTAATTCGGTACAATAATTTTTTGCATTTGATCTTAAAAATACTATCGATTCAGAATCACTTTTTTTAAAACGATAATTTATTAGGAGTTTCATAAGTAGATCGCAATTTTTTTACGCAAAATCACGTCTTTATAGATAGAATTAAAGAAATGGAAGCTAAAAAAGAAGATGAATTTTATCCTCCAAATATTACATCACTTACCTTATTTTGGATATTTTAAGTATTTTTTAATATTATGTGCTTTCTACATCTTTCGCATATTTTTAAAATTACTACCAAACGAATGGAACCTAATAGAAATTAATTTCATCCCCTAAATATATAATGCGTGCTTTATTTTGTATGTTTCATATGTTTTTACATATTATATCCATCCTATATTGTTTAGGGTAATTAAATTTCCCACAAATGTACAAAAATCCGCGATCTACTCATAAACGAGCGAAATAATGAAGTTTATTCTGAATGCTATATTTTTGAAAATAAATATTGAGTTTTGTAACTGAATGCGCCAAATTAACAATTTTTATCATTTCCAATAAAAAATAAATTTCTATATACTATGTTAATGAACATAATGATAATTCAGTAACTAAAAACTTGTTTTCTTGAGATTTTTAGTTGGAGAATATAGAATTCTTTTTATATCCAGTCTGCGATTATCCTTTGATTTAGATGCAAGTCCAAAATTTAAGATAGTCGAAAGTAATTTTGATTAATCACTGCCATCGTGAATTGCGTTGCTCACAAATACAGAGAAGACTAATATTTCGCATAAATTCCGACTAAATTTTACAAATTATGCACACGTACTATGTTAATATACATGTGAATACATAAATATTTGGATATATATATATTATGTATCAGTGATCGCACGCAAAAGTGCAACAGCAAAAAACAAGAAAGGAAACGCTGCAGCAATATAATTTAATTAAAAAAGCGGGTCGTTCAGACGTTGTACATAGTGTATGATTGTGAATTATTAGATTTACGATGGTGTGTAATTAAAGGAAAAAAAAAAGAAAAAAAAAAGGAAAAACGGAGAAAGAAAGAGGGTTGAAACACGGTGAAAGTAAGCAGATGGGCGATCGCTATCACAACTTTACTACATCGTTTGTGATCGATTATTTTATGAATATACGCTGTATTAAAATGGGCCGAGAGATCGAAAGACGCGGAAGCCATAAATTTAAATCAGATAAAGGAAAATGAGGACTGAATCGAAGTGACATTCACATGGAAAGATGATACGAAGGATAATAATAGATTTTAATAATTTTATAAATAGACTTTATTTCGAAGATCAATTTATAATTTTTTGTTACTATCACTGATTTGATTTGAATCTACTATTCTTCGATTATTATCAATTTGACATGATTTTAATATTTTAGTCCACAAGTAAAGAAGCAAAGTTCACTGAACTAAACTGTGTTGTTGCCAATTTTTAATAATTATTGTTGATTTCAAATGATTTTACTATTTCAATCCACAAGTAACGAAGTAAAATTTGGCGTCTACTGTATATCGATATTTCTTTCATGTTTAGTGCAGAATAAAAATGGACATTCCATACTTCGTTGCCTGACCCTTTGTATAATGATTCATGTTTATGGCTTTCGAGGTAGCTATTCTTTTTTCTTGGCCTCTCGGCGGATCCTTTTTGGTGGCGTACAAGAATTTATATAATATATAAATATAAATATAAATAAATATAAATATAAATAAATATAAATATATACATATATATACATCTACGTATATGTATACACGAGGAATTCGTCATATTTACGTTTTATTGTAATTTTACATGATCCATATCTGATCGTTACATGACACATTTCAAACAATAAAGAGGATGACAAGCAGAATCTCCATTGTATTCTTTTATTTCACGAGCATTTCCTTCCTGTGCGAATACAATAAGGTAAGATATCATTTTTTATCTACATGTTGCGAATGTTTACACAAATTCGCACTATTATAAACGAAACTAAAGACGTGGAATTTAAATAGGGTATTGTTTCATCCCCGAAATGTAATAACGTCATATTTTACTTGGCACATTTTGTATATTTTTCATCTTCTTGCGCATTTAAATTTTGCATAAATGCACAAACATTCACAGTCGAATTATCCATTATTATTATTAGTTTGGCAACTAGCTGCGAATTTACATTTTGTAACTTCTTTTTTCAACCAATTTGATATTTGCAAAAAGGATTAAAGTTGTGGAAAAATAGCTACTGAGAAGTTATGATAATTAATTAAGTGAGTAGAGTATTAAATAATTTTATGATATTATTATAACACACCAGATACCGTGGTTGCTAGTTGTGGCTATTGTTATAAAAGCGTTATCTCTTCCTGTTGTCATAACCAGATCCCTTTATGTCCTTACATAACATTAATCCACTCGACATTTTATGTAACTGCTTAAATATACTTCCAGTCGGAATACGACTCCGTTATCTTCATCTTATACCACGATTACAGAAGTATAAAACAGAGTTCTTACTAAGTTCCACGATCTTATCACTTGCCATAATCGTAAACTACCGTAACTTATCAATTCTTAAAAGCAGTCGTTACAAAATTTTCTGAAATAAAATACTCTTGCATAGAACTTCATAAACACATAATTTTCTTCCATATTTTAAAACTAGTTGCGTGGACATCCCAAAAGTAATTTTTCTTTTCTAGAAGCAACCCTTTTCCCTAAGCCTTCGCCTTACAACAATGAGTAACACTTGTTCTTTGAATTATGGCGTTGATTCAACAGAAAGAAATACTGTCAGGGATGTAATTTAATTTAAAGTTAAATTTTAGTTTTGCTTCACAAGATTGCGGTTTACTAAATAAACATTACTTCAAGTATTCACATGATTAGTACATAAAGTAATATATTATCGAAGGTGAAATTTAATTTGATCACTAATTTTGGTTCTATTTTATAAAATTGGGAGTTATTAAATAAAAGTTGCCAGTAGTATTCAAATGGTTAATGCCTATGTGAAGTAATATCGAAGCAGCGATCAGCTAACGGTAGGATACGTAAGTAATAAAATAATCGTAAGGCTATGGGTTAATCTCTTATTATACTAATTAGCTGATCCTGAATTGAGGTTATTCGTTAATTATTTAAGAATTATTTTAATCTCGTCGAATCTTTCTATTCTTCCTATCTTCATTTGTAGACCTTAGCAGCTTTTTAAAATTTTATTATAAAATACTGAAACTTCATAAGCATATTATTGCACCTTCCACAATTTAGAATTATGTCCTTATTCAAAAACTATTCTTTTTATTTAGAAATATTCTTTGTTCACTTTTTATTCTTTAATATTTACTGTATTTAGTGTATCAATTATTACGCTATAACTATTTCATAATTGTTAAAAAAATTGTCTTCCTCAAATATTATTAACATAATAACTCTTAATCCTTATGAAATAATTCTTCTTTTTCAGAAAACCATGTTTGCTGCTACAATGATATAACGTGACATACGAAAGTCTACATACACATATTAACTTTCAATTATTTAGATATATTAGGATACACTTTAGAATAATAAAAATAATGTAAAAATTCATAAAATTACAAGTGAGAAAGACTTATAGAAAACGGTTTATACAGGAAGGATCATTAATCACATGAACAAAATAGCTCCTAAAATTAATTTAACATTATTATATTTATATTAAACAAATTATAGAATATCATAGATATATCACAAATTCTAACAATGTATAAATGTAACTATAATAATAACTTTTGTATACTTTAATATACGTATGAAGATTTTCGTGAAATTGTGTTTTCAGTTCATGTATATTTAATTGTAAATCAATGGAAAAAAAGATCTCTACATTTCAACAATCTCCCAAGTTTTAATTAGTAAATAAGTTCTTCAAATTGTCGGGGCTTTTGTATTTTTTCAAACATTTGAAATTTAGAAGTGTGTGTAGACTTTGGCGACAGACTGTAATTGACATAACTCAAATAGGAAGATATTCCAGAAAGCGAGTTTAAATGTTTCGAATCATTCAAATTTTGTAAGAGTATCATATTGAAATGATAAATTCAAATGATAAATGATATTGAACAAAGAAAAAAAGTTTATAATATTGTCATTTATTGCAATAAACGCTCATTTACTATTGTTCTTATGGCAATAATTAGATATCGGTAAATTGGGAATTATGTTTTTGTTTCAGCAACTCAGCGATATCTTTTTCTTTCCTCTAGTCTCTTTAATTCTTTTCTATAGTATGTAAAACTGTGGTCACCCACCTATTAAAATTTTTAATACATTGAGGTCTCCGGAAAAATTCGTGCCGAATTTTACATCGAAAAGTTATAGTCAAATAAGCATAGTAACAGTATCACTAAATGAAATTCAGTATGTAACGTGTTAATAAATAGGTCTCTCAAATAAAATCCTTTTAACTAAGTTTTAACCCCCTATTCCTATTATTACGCTAATTATAAACGAAAACGTAATTTACAGTTTAAGCTCCATTTTTTCAACTATCGAGTGAAAAGTTATCAGAAAATTCAGAGATACTTCACTCATGTCAGTGAGATACAGGTGTTGAATTTTTTCAGATTTTCCTATCTCAGAACCGAATTTTCAAAAAACCTCGAAAATACAATTTACTATTGAAGTTTTCAAGTGACGATGTTTATATTATTACAGTTAATTTTATAGTTACAATATTTTGTTAAATTTACAATTTTACGACCCCAAAGATCTCTCTTGAACTGAACTTGAGCAGCTAAATTATGGGACATTCTCCAATCGTCCGATATTTAAAAAATATTGTACATTACAATATAAATATAATGCGGCACGAACTTTTCGTTCCATCCACCGATACACCTTAATTCATCAAAAAATAATTGTTACTTTCCAGAAGAAAAAACCTTTTTCTGCTTCTTTTATCTCAAACAATCTCCAAAACCATTTATCACCATAAATTCCAGTTCTCAACGCACACTCGAACACATATAGTTTTTCCCTTTTCCGCCTTTCCATCGCCAACGTACGTCTTCATTTCCGGTACACCGATCGAAGGTAATTCACGAGAAGATCGGTCTTCGAATCGCGATAACAGAGTCGCCAAGGATAAAAGCGATTAGAGATGGTAAAAGGAGAACGATTTAGCGGACGGTAAACAGTTGAAAGGGGAAATCTAAATCCAGCCAGAAGGATTTCCGGTTACCTTTCCGCCGTCCTTCCTTCATTCCTCCACCCTTAATGTATTAAGCCATCCCTGACCAGCATTCGACTTCGACCTATTGGTCGAGAAGCGAACTCTCCTGCTCTTATTCCTTCCCGATTCGATTTCCAGATTAATTAAGGATCGCTGGCCTGAAAGGAAGCCCTCGAGATCCTTTCGAGCGGATGCCAGGGGGAAAAGCGTAACGAGGCGCCGATTCGAGACCGTTTCACGAGACACCGAGCCCGATAATGACATTTTTCATCGATTTTCAAACCGGAATCTTGCAAACACGTTAATGAGAAAGGATCGTGGGCTTCGCGTGATGCGAATTCCTGTTTTTGATACTTAAAAACTTCTCGTTCGTAACTTTTGAAGTTAACAAAAGCTACTTTATTGGCCATTGCGAACAGTGAAGTTTCATTAACGTTCGTGCATTGTCCATTTCCACGGTCTATCGGTCTGAAATTTATATTTTCAACTTTATAATAGAATTATAGAACTAACGAAACGTAAAAATAACCAATTGCTGGTACTGTCATAGCTTTAATTGTAGAAAAACAATATATTAAGCCAAATTATTTATTTATAAAAGGTTTTACACGTACACTCATATTCTTATACAGCCATACAGAAATTCCAATCTACTAGGCGTATAAATCGATTCAGAGCCTTATCTTTAAACTCTCGCTATCTTTAGCAATTCGAAATCTTTAATTCTTTATTGTTTAAGTAACGAACTTGACTCATAAACGTGAAAATGCTGGGAATTTTGAATATCGAAGCTGCATTTGTTAAATATTAAATCTTATTTAATGTTAACTAATTTTATATATGTAGAATGTTTCGATGTCGACTGATTATGATAACGTTTACCGATTCATAACAATACCCGTGATTATAATCACTGAATTTCACTACATTAACCAAAGGGTTTGTTTATTAATCGTTAGCTTGGAAACTTTGATCAGATTACCAGCTGTAAAATTTTACGTAACGTTTGAGGGCATAACTGAGCGTTTATGACTTTCGGGAAAATAGGCTTATTATTTTACGACAGCTTATAAACTATTTCGGGAAAGTTTCGTCATAGCAAAGAAAAGGTATGAATAATTTTCCACTTCTACTCTGTTTAATCAAATACCTAGATGATCAAAGTTAACCAATAAGAAAAACCGAAGTTTTAAGCAATCAATCGCCCACTGTGACGGCACTTTTTTCTAACGCCTATTTTATACATCCGAAGTGAAGATATTCTCCCTCCTCCAACCCAGAGAAGTTCTCGTTAGCTCGCCGAAGACGCGAGAGAATCAGAGATGCGGTAACTTTCAACCAAAATTATTCTTGGTGCTGCTATAATTCTGAACAGAAACTATTCTAAACGCTGCTCTAACTATTAACCAAAGTCATTCTAAGTTCTGCTCTAACTGTCAACAATCTATTTTAGTTGCTACGAAAATCTTTGTGTCTATTAACCCATTTCCGTAATTCGGGTATACGCCGGGTGTCACAATAATTATGGTAAAACGGCGAAGTGAGCGATTTTACATGAAAAAATGCATCGAAAATATAAAACGAAATTTTTTGATATGCGGCTTGGTTTTCGAAAAAATTGATTTTGAATATTCTCGGGGTACACTTGCACTTAAATATCTCTGAGTTTCATTATTACTAATAACTTAAATTAATATTATTAACAGCAATGAACAATGGCAATTTTAAGATAAAAAGTATTAGCCCATTGCCCTACAATAACGAGTTGCATTCGTTCTATGAATTATGGTACAGATTCAACAAAAACATCTTTTATCACGGATGAAATATAATTTGAACTCTAATTTTGACTTTGTACTACAAGATTCGAGGTTATTGAATAAAAACTGCCTACAATATGCAAACGGTTTGTTTGTGACATGATATAAAAATGGTAATTAACTAATGTTAGCTGAAGTAAATAAAATAAATAATAAGCAGGGCAAGAGGTTAACACGTTAGCAGCCACACGTTGGCCATCAGTGACCGGAATGCCAAAATGGAATGAATATTATCGACTAAACAATTATGCGCAATATAGATTGTGGGGATGAAGGAAGGGTGTTGCGTTTCGTCCTGGGCCTGCTAGTGGACTCATCAGTAAGGCTACCTAGCAGGCCCTGCCTTAGACTTGGGATATTGGAAGGAAGGTTAAAGGCGGTATATATATGGACGAGGTAGTTGGAGCGAGTACTTTCGAGAAAGCCTATTTCGTATGTCCCTCTAGTGGTGGGTGCAGGGGAGCCGCCACAAGATAATTAAGCTAAGATAATTATAAAATCAAAAGTGCACTATTCAACAATTAAACATTTTTATCAAAATGTAATATTTTATATTATTTATATAAATTAAACAGTATGGTGCTCTATATTAAAACATTGTGGCGGCTCTCCTGCACCTACCACTAGAGGGACATACGAAATAGGACTTTCTCGAAAGCACTCGCTCCAACTACCTCGTCCATATACAGTTACTCACAAAATTGAGCATACACCTATGTAGGCAGTGAAAATTGGCGGAAAAATTAGTTAAATCATGCATATTTGGGAGTGAGAACATAGTATATATTTATTAGTACAGTTTAACAGACAATGAACGAAAAAAAAACAAAATAACATTAAGTATTTGTTTATATTTAACTGAAAATGTAAAATTACTAGAGTTAACCGACACAAAATTGAGCATACACATAATGAATTTTTTAAATTCCGCGGGTTTGTATAAGGTTAATGATGATATTACTGGTAGAAAATCCCACTGAATATTTTTCGATATATGGTTGCTAAGGAAATAAAAACAAATGACTACTTGTTAGCTATTGTTTGAAGACTAATATCGAAATGGCTGACAGAAGGAAAGACACAGATATTACAATGCGAAAACTTATTATAAAATTGTATTTTGAAGGAAAGTCTTTTCAAGAAGTGGGTAAAATTGTTGGCAGAACACATTGTACAATACAGATAATAATAAATAATTATCGATACGAAGGTAGAATTTCTAATAAACCTGGACGTGGTAGAAAGAAGTTATTATCGGACATCGATGATCGATTTATCTGCAGGCAAGTCAAAATAAATCCACGAATAAATATAAAAAATTTAACAAAGGAGGTTTCAACTCGAATTAAAAAAAATATATCGGTGGAAACAGTTCGAAGAACTGTACGTAAAGAACGATACAACGGGGTAATAGCCAGGAAGAAACCTTACATCTCAAAAGCAAATAGGGAAAAGCGTTTACAGTTCGCCAAAACCTTTCTTAATTGCAACGAAAATTTTTGGAAAAATATCATATTTTCCGATGAAACGAAAATAAACTTATTTGGACGCGATGGAGAAAAGCAAATTGTATGGAGGAAGCCCAACACAGAACATCATGTTCGCAATACATGCCTGACAGTAAAAGACGGAGAAGGTTCGGTGATGATGTGGGGTTGTATAGCTAAAAATGGTGTCGGGAATATAGAATTCATTGACGGTACAATGGACAAAATGAAATATTTAAATATTTTAAAAAAAAATTTGAAATCATCGGCCGAAAAGTTGAAAATGCCGCCTGTATATTATTTTCAGCAGGACAATGACCCCAAGCATGCTTCTTATGTAGTGCAAGAATGGTTATTATATAATGTACCAAAGTTATTAAAAACCCCGCCACAGTCACCAGATCTGAACCCGATCGAGCATGTTTGAGGAGAATTGAAGGCAAAATTATTAAATCATAATTTTACAAATGTAGAAGAATTAAACTACAACTCCGCGAAGAATGGGACAAAATATCGCTTTCATTCATTAATAGGTTAATTGAATCTATGCCACGACGGTTACGGGCTGTCATTGAAGCGAAAGGCTATGCCACAAAATATTCATGATAATTTATTCATATATTATAGCCTAAACTTAAATATGTATGCTCAATTTTGTGTCGATAATACTCTAGTAATCTTACATTTTCAGTTAAATATAAACAAATACTGAATGTTATTTTGTTTTTCTTTCGTTCATTGTCTGTTAAACTGTACTAATAAATATATACTGTGTTCACACTCTCAAATATGCATGATTGAACTAATTTTTCCGCCAATTTTCACTGCCAACATAGGTGTATGCTCAATTTTGTGAGTACCTGCCTTTAACCTTCCTTCCATTATCCCAAGGTCTAAGGCAGGGCCTACTAGGTAGCCTTACTGATGAGTCCACTAGCAGTCTCAGGACAAAACGCAACACCCTTCCTTTTTCCCATTCTTCTCCCTCTCCACAGCACCATACCATGTTCAATTCTACTACGAAAGTCAACGTGTTTATTAATTTACATTGACGTGATTTAACGAGTCGTTGTAGGTTACAACATTTTTAACGTTTGCAAATCGTTGCTGCATGAATCAATGTAACAATGATGTGGGATTTTTTATGATAATATTATTGGATCGTTTTTATTGATCGCATTTTGAATGCCCAAAAATACGACAATTTCATAACTGACAAGTTACTCGATTTATTGAAAAACGTTTCTTTACATTAAAATAGGCGAATGTTTTTTCAACGTGACTGTTGATAATGCGGTTGACGACACACAATGCATTTATAGTGCGCCAAGTAACTAGATAAAAAATCACCTACCAACGCTGAATCGGCCGATGTGCAAATAGTCGATAGCTGTCACGTTTGTCGACTCTTACACCTCTAGACTTTTTTTCTTCGGCGTGCGATAAAATCGGAAGATTATAACATCTTCACAACACCGGAGAATATGAGAAAAGGGCTGTTAGAACCGCACGTGTTCGTATCAGTGTACAAGTTATAAAGAATTTAATTAGCCCGTCCATAAAAATTGGGCAATCGTTAGGTAAAAATATACACGTGTATTCGTTTTCCGTAACACGACACTATTTTTACTGTAACTTATACTTAGTCTACCATAATTAATCATCCGAAATACGCAAATATTTATAGCCATACTGTTTATTTAATAATAAAAATAATCCCCATGTGTACATTGAGAATATTTTCAATTTTGTTGCGCGGTAGCGAAAGTATTAATCGTGTACAGAAATGTATCGAAGTCAATGGAAATCATTTTGAACACTGGAATTTATTGCAATAAACTTTGCTCCTGTCGAGGCCAATGCGCGTATAAAATAATTTATTATGCTTATTTTACGCGACCGAACTTGTGTAGGCTTTCTCTATTTCACTTGTACTTAGTGTTTCCAATTCTTTACAACGCAGACGAGATATCTATGTCATTTCTAGTGCGAAATTTAATTGCTTTGAACTTAAAACATAAAATTAAGTCGATATTTTGGTAGATGAATTTCCACCATTGCCTTGATGTGTAGAATTCACCTTCTAAATATTTCTCACATCTTTTTAAACACCTTGTATATTTTAAATACTATGTGAATCTCGTATTTTGTCGCATGTGAATTTGCTATAAATGCATAAGGATACGGAGTCTATTAATTAACCCTTTGACTGCGAAAATTTTATTATTGTATCCTGGCGTACTCTGTATGCGTTCAGTAAATTTTGTTTTAGGCGTACTAATTCCGTGCTTTTTTCACAAAATTTAATATTTGATTGCTGACGCCAAATAGAATTTTAATATTTACAATAATCTTCATAATTTCTAATTTTATTTTCTTATTCGTCAAGCAATTGAAGAGTTTCTTTCTCAAGAAAAATTGGCGATCGTAGCCAAATAAAATCATCAGGATTTTGAAAGTAAAAATACCGAATTAATTTTTCCACCTACAACCATTAGATATTTACAAATATCGTGAAATACAATATAAATATAATGCGGCACGAACTTTCCATTCAACCCAATATGTTGCACACGTAAAGTGTCGTGTACGCGTTTTCCGCCAACGTTGTTGGGTAGCTAAACTCGTACGTCGCACGCCGAATTAACTTTGTGCGATTTATTTAGGTATTTAAGTGGACTGTATTGGAACGTGGTGGATGGTCAATGTAGCGACTTGAAAATATACAAACTATTCTTTATTCTGCTTGCCAGTTCGAAGGTTATGTTAGCATCACCTTTGCTAGTAAGCGTCGCTATTCAAAACTGTCGCATCCTGCAGCGCAACGAAATTTGTTGACTCGACCGGTGAGCGGCTCACGCGTTGCTAGGGAGTAGGTCGTCTGCGATTCGCCCGCGACTCGCCTGATCGCAGTCAGGCGATGGATACGCAAAATTATTTATCCGTCGCTAAGGAGCGATGCCGCGCAATACGCGGAACTGTGGTCAGGCGATGGGTAAACAGCCATCGCGTTGCCAGGAAACGAGCCACCCAAAAATAGAAGTGGCAAACCCGAGACGCGCTCTCTTACAAAAGATCGAGAAAGTGATTCATTTTAAAGATCATAAAGGAGGGCTCGCAACGCGACATGAAAGAAGGTACATACATGTCCCAATCACTGGCACTTTAAGCTTATCGCCTAATTTTATTCAACTATTTTAGAACGTATTTAACCTAAATATCGTTCTAGTTCGGAGCATAATATTGTTCAACCTTTCTTTTACTCATGAACTGTTTGTTATGTGTTAAATATAATGAATTAATTACTGATTAATGGAAAATGTACAACAAAGTCCAATGTCCCTATTACTTGAAAAGTTGTCATTTGAATAGAAATAATGTTTACACAAATTAACACGTCCGTTTGTGTAACAGATATAAGATGTATAGTAAACGCCTTTACTGAATTATTACAATTCATACTTTCTAATTACCATGGTCATATTTTAATGTCTAAACAGCACATTTGCCTCCTAATATTTATCTTTGCATATTAAGTGTAAACGGATATGCAATGTCTATATGTTGTTACATAAACCGAAGTCCAAATTTAGTATAAAAATTTGTATATTCACGAGTCTTCGCACATAGCTATTAAATAAATGATTTAAAGTGTCGCTCATAGGAATGCTGGCAGTTATTGGGACATCTACCTTATGTACGCATTTCTGATTACACTGTGGCGGCTCTCCTGCACCCACCACTAGAGGGACATACGAAATAGGCTTTCTCGAAAGTACTCGCTCCAACTACCTCGCCCATATATATACCGCCTTTAACCTTCCTTCCAATATCCTAAGTCTAAGGCAGGGCCTGCTAGGTAGCCTTACTGATGAGTCCACTAGCAGGCCCAGGACGAAACGCAACACCCTTCCTTTTCCTATTCTATCCCCTCTCTACAGCTCCACAACACCAACAATCTAAAGTGACACGATCTCGCGAATATCTCGTTACACAACTCTCTCTCTCTCTCGCTCTGTTTATAGGGGGTTAAAACAAATTCCTCTCCGCACGAACTAAAACATCGTACCAAATTAACAACAAAACCTCGATTACCCTTCAGCCAGGGCGTAGATAAATGGACTTGAACCTTTCACCGAAAGAAAAGCCTGTCGAACCGAGGGAAATGTAACACGATGAGAGTAGCTTCAGTTCGAACATGCTTCAACGACGGGTTTCTTCGCGTTTAGAACGTCAATTCAATGAGTTCAATGAGTTTGCTCGTTTCACCTGGAATGACCTATATACTCCCACCCTTGGCCTGTTGAAACGGAAGTGGGGTGGCTCTATGGAAAAACGAGATCAACGCGCGGATTCAGAAATGGCACGGCGCGATGCTGGCGGGCTTCAAGACGCTCCAAGGCACACGTGTAAACCCGCTATTATCTTGGCATTGTTTTATCGCTGTGACGCGCCTGCAAAAGCTAGCACGCTACTACTATACTTCGCTGTAAAAGGCTGAGATGTGTACGTACGTACCTGTTTGCAACTGTTTCTATGTCGATTCTCTGCGCTTCTCGCTTTCATAGAATTGCGCTCGCGATTGCTACTGCTGCTACCAGGGTTTTTCTTTTTTTTTTTTATATCTGATGCAATAACTGAGCAACTGAAACGATAAACGATTCAAACAATAAGTGGGACTTATTAGCGGTGAAAATGTGGAAACGTGAGAGGAACTAAAAGGAGTTATTAATTTTTATGTACTAATATGATATTATAAAGCAATAATAATATTTAATTAAATATTAAAGAGTAATACAATGGTTGATTTGTTTCCCGTTGAACCGGATATTGTGATATTTATTATCGTACTCGGGAAAGAATTTCTTAGGTTAATAAGGTCTAAATATGGGTTAGTTAAAATGTAGGGCTTATTAAGTACTGCCCTGCCTCAGAAATGGTGCAGAAATACGATTAAAGTACAAATAATAATGTCGTCCAGAAAAAATAGTGACCATCGTATGTTATATTAAAGTGTTTTGTTGCAAACAATGTCATTGTTACGAAATTCGCGATCATAAAGATTTTCACAGGTACGCTTGTTTCACTGTTCTAATAATTATCTGTTGAAGTAAGAATTAATTTGCTAAGGGCAATATATTGCTAACATTGAGAGCTTGTTTTATCCATTTTCAACAAAAGGAACAGTTGTCTGAGAAAGAACAATAGTTTTCGTTTTTATTTTAGATTATTTTATTAGTGGTCCATATTTGGATCACACTTTCGAACATTAAAATATTCACTGTTACTTTAAATTTGTAATATCTGGGAAACATTACTTTTGTTCAACATATTTCAATTCGTACATCAGACAGCTGACATGTTATAGATATATATTGGTACGTAAACGATTAGATGTCTTCAACAGATTAGGCAATAAACGCTAAAATAAAAGCGGTAGTCCATATTCGGATCACTTCCTCTAATTCTAATAATCGCTCGTTGTTTTCTACACCAGTAATCGTTGTTTTATTAACACGATACTCTTGTGCCAAGTTTGTTGTATACATACGCTCGCCGTTTTTCAACTTCTTAATCATTTCATATTTTATTTTAGCTGATAACATCATTTGTTTCAGTTTCAACGACATTAATATAACTCTAAACGCTTCGAATGTAAATACTATAGTGAAATATCGTGAAGTGATTTGATTTGATCGTTAGCCTTGATAACTTCGACAGAAGAAAGTAAATACTACATGGATGACAGATGCACATGCTATGAAACAGAGTTGGGCATCGTTCAGATGAAATTTTATTTGAATAGGAATGACGAATAAACAATTAATTGTTAGTTGATTATTTATTATTCGGATTATATGTTATTCCAATTATTTATTGTTCGTTTGGACAGCATTATTTATTATTCATCATCTTTTATTCGTGTTTATTGTTTAAGTTTCCAAACCTTTATGGAACCTAAACAGATGCCAATTTATTAGTCGTGTGCAGTGTTGTGCAACTTTCATTCTAAATAACGGATAACTTCGATTTATTTATTATTAGTGAATAACGAATAACTTATTCAGTTTTATCCACGAATGACAACTAAATCAAACTTATTCGTCATTTTTTATTAGTTACTTACAATGAAAGTTGCTGAACACTGGTATGAAACATACAGTATCGATAAAAAGACCTCAATTTTTTCGTTTCGTAACTTAAGTCACTTTCGTACGAACCGGCACAAACATTCGCTAGATACGCTTGCCATTGCCTGTCTCTAATTAACAGATCTCGCTGTGAATTATTGTTTGAAACCTTTCCACTTTAAATAATAATATTGCTTATAATAATATTGCTGTTCATCGTGAGCAAAATGTAAAAATACGATACAGATCGTTTCATAATACAAAACAGGTCGATTTCACGACGTTTTGCTCGAACAGCACAGGAATTAGAAGCGTAGACGACGGTTTCATGGAGCAATTATCATAAACCGCAGCGAACAGAAGCGGCTGCAAACGAAATATAATAATAATCCCGTCTATTCCCTTTCGGTGGCTGGCAATCGTGAAGCGAAGCCGTTCCAGCGACGAGTCGATCGTAATTATTGAATTTACAACGTCGTAAAAGTTTACGGGTGCGGTTAAAAGGAATGGTCGTTTGTAATGGAACGTCGCGCGGTCTTCCAATTACGTGATTGACACTGATACGACTGCCAATTTCCGTCAGTGGCTGAAATTCCACCCATGTTACGAGCATCGATACTAATTCGTCCAAATGCGACGCCAATCGATGCATTAATGTCGATAACTGGGAGATCACTATGTCGCCTCCGCCTCGGCTTCCGGCTTCAGCGCTGAAATAAACGCGTGCGATCGAAATCGTGTACTAAATGTGGGTTTAATTTTGCTGACAAGCAAATCTTCATAATTGTCAGGATTGTTTCATTATTATTATTAACCCTTTGCACCCCATTGTCGTTGCTATAGAAACTCGCATAAATTTCCTCAAACGTAAAGATTTCAGATTTTTATTTATTTTGGCAGGTTCTATTCTCATTCCTTTCAAAACGAAACAAATCAAAGGCAACTTTTCCCGTTTTCGAAATACGTAATACTTTAAATTCTCACACGAACTGTAAAACGTGTTAGAATTATCGATAATTCATAGTATTAAAAATGTTTTGGAGCGCAAACGGTTAATTTCGTTATTGTTAATGGATTAATAATGAGAGAGCCTGAATAAATGGTGGAATTTATGCAATATGTCTATGTTTTTCTTGTTCAAAAGAAAGAATAACTTTTAGAATACTAAAACTTATTGCTTTAATAATTATGTAGAGTAATTTCAGTTTAGTAACTATTTTAATTAGAGTAATTTCAAGTTAATTATAATGTGTTAGGATTTTCTTAGAAAGTCAATTATTTATTTAGATTTATTTTTTAGAAACAAGTTCGTAGATTTAGAAGTTTGGAAAATTTAAGATTTTTCAAAAGTAATTAGAATCCTCCGATTTTTAACAAGAGACTATTTACAATAAAAGCACTTTTTAAACGTAGTCTGAAATATTTAATTAATTTCATTAAATTCTAAAATCAAAAGGAATAACAAAGACATTTATTACAAGGATTTAACGTTTCCAAAAAGAAATGTTAAATTATTAAAAGTTATTTATAGTAACATCGTCTAATTCTTAAATTCAATTTTAAGTATTTCATTAATTCCATTATAATAAATAAATTTATCCTACACTGAAAATTACGAAAACTAAAAACAGAATAAATAGTTGAATTTAACATTGAAATATTAATACATGGAAATCTATAATTTAATATTTGTACTAATCTATGCCACATAAATTTGAAGGATATTCATATTATATATTGAAATATTTATGTAGAACATTTATATTTAATATTTATTTTGCAGGAAATGAAATTGATTTGGGAATTTTGATACTTTTAATTGTAATATTTTTTAAAAAATCGGATGGATAATCCTGAGAGATGAGGCAGCAGCTTGCCAAGAAGATCAACCTTAATGTAGTTACATGCACAGGCCATAGATACACAAGATACGACTGGTGAAAATTTCATGAAGTTCGGTCGAGATGTTGCGGTCGTTGGTCTAGAAGATGAGGTTACGATACGTCGATCTCTATTGAGCGAGAGAAGCCAAATCCGAGAAAAGCCTCACTAAAGTTTGGTGTAGTCTGAACTACAAACTAATAACTCCTTTAAGGGATATCAAACTGGACACTGAGTAGTCTCTATCACAAATTTAATTCGACTTTCCTGTAACTTTTAGTACGTAAAATATGGCATGAACTAGGTATGTATATTTTATATCGTTTCTTATTATAGCTTAAGCATATTTATATTTTGGGTTGAACGGAAAGTTCGTGCCGAATTTTATATTAACAAGATATAGTCGAGTAAGCACAGTGAGAGTATCAGTAAATAAAATTCAACTTGTGACATGTTAACAAACAGGTCTTCCTAATAGAACCTTTTTAGGTAAGTTTCAATCCTCTATTTCTGTTATTAGGGTAATTACTGGTGGTAACGTAATTTACAGTTTTAAGCTCTATTTTCTTTGATCTATTACATAAAAAGTTGTAAGAAAATTCGGAGATGCTTTATCCAATGGTAAATTGGATAAATGAGGAATTAGAAATGGTTTGAAATTTTTTCAGACTTTTCAACCACAGAAACGAATTTTAAAAAATGTTGAAAAACCAATTCTTTATTGAAGCTTTTACGTGACAGTGTTTACATCTTTATAGTTAGTTTTATAGTTATAATGGAAGTGTTTTGCTACCTCAAAGGATCTTCCTAAACTGAACTTGAACAGCGAAATTAAGGTACACTCACATCTAATCGCTGAACATATAAACAACATTGTGAAGTACAATGTTATTAACTCAAAAATTTTTAAAAATCTTTGCTAACTACAAACTGGTAAATTTCGAAAAATAGCCTCAAAGTTTTATCGGTAATTCGCCTCGTTCTTACCGATAATTAAATAAAGTAAATATAATAATCGAGAGTATATACAGGGTGTCTCAGTAACTCTGTTACAAGGCGTTATCTCTGTTACCGTCAATAATATTGAGATATGCTTCGGGAACAAATTACGTGGTTCGAAACGGCACATATAATGGTGGAAATAATTTTTTTCTCAAGGTCATATTTTTCGAGATTTCAAGGTCATCGGTGTTTTCTTAAATGGAATTATATACTTTTATTATTATATCATAACAACTGAGGTTAAGACAAATCCAATGACCTACAACACCATGACCTTCACGTGATTTTGAGTACGAAAAATCATAAAAATTTTGGTATAACGTAAATAATGAAATAACTACCACAGAGTGATTATTAACGAAACATTTATTGGAGTAAATGTTCAAAATAGTTTTCATTAACGTATAAGCATTTGTTAATGCAATTTTGAAGAGAGCGTCGCACGTTTGTGAGCATTTGAGGCGTCACAGCAGCACAAGCTTGCCGAATCCTTTCTTTTCACTTCATCACGATAGTCAACTAAAATCATGCGATTTCACGTGTCATGAAAACAATTGACAATCGTAGAGGGAGAGAAAGACATGGCAAAAGTAATTTAAGTTGTCATCTCTTTCTATCACTCTACGGGTCTAAACTAAAGCAATGCGATTTCACATAATGTGAGAACAGTGTCACCTTTGTCGCACCTGCGTCGCTCTGTGACTTCCATAATTCGGTATCAACAGCACATTTATTGACACAAAATGCAAACACATTTATGTTTTTGTTACGTTCACCTCACTGGTTGTCACGATTTTTAGGTGACGCTTTGAGAAGTAGGACGTGTTGTTTAACAAGACAGTCCTCAACCACATAATGCTCGTTTTACTCGAAATGCACCGAATGCCCCCGCCAAAATGGTATTAACAAATGTTTAGCAGTTAGTGGAAATCATTTTGAACATTTATTACAATTAATTTTGCGATACTAATTTCTTTATGATGGTATCATTCCTGGCAATATTCGCACAAATCTTTTAATTTCTCGTATTTAAGGCCAAGTGAAGATCATGGTATTATAGGTCAATGTATTTGTCTCAACCTCAGTTGTTATGATAAAATAATAAAAGTATATAATCCAATTTAAGAAAACGCCGACGACATTGAAATCTCGAAAAATATGATCTGAAAAAAATTATTTTCACCATTATATGTGCCGTTTCAAACCACGTAATTTGTTCCCGAAACATTTTTGAGTATCATTAACGGTAACAGAGATATTGCCTTGTAACAGAGTTACTGACACACCCTGTATATTATGTGTTTTATAGTTTATTCTCATAATTGAAAAAAATACAATAAAAGGAACACTTGCATCGTAATCGGCAAGTGATGGGGAAATGAAATATTTGACAGATTTAACATACAATATACAATGCATGTAATAAATTAATTTCAGCGTGATACACACGCAGCTGAGTGACTCCTATCTCGTCACTGCGATCTTACAACGGAAAAGTTGAAATTTCAACTAGAAAGACAATTATCTTTTCTCATTACAAAAAACATTATCTACAATATTTATTTTTATATTTCCAATACCCTAAAAAATATCGGTGAACCGGTTACGATTGAAAGTTTTACGGAATTACTGGTAAATAAAAAAAGTCAATCCATTTACTATTCCTATCTGCAACTTAAGGGTTAGCTACAAAACAATTAGACTACGAATCTCTATGTAAATTCATTTGTTTATAAGCAGCACTAAAGAAACAAAAGATAAGTAAGGTGCAATTTTACCTTCTAAATATTATAATATCTTCTATAATTTAACTTTTTAAATGCACAAACTTTCGCAGTTCGTTTATCACATTACCAAGAATTGTATTTGTATTAGTTCGCATAATTACACCTCAACCCATCAATCTCCATCTTCTTTTTTATTACACAATTCGCATAAATATTTAATTAGTTATAGCATAGGAATTAGTAAAGAAATTATGTATTTTAATACTTTCGTATTTTAATACATTGCATTTCATTTTAAATAATAAATACATCTAATTACATTTATAAGAATGAATGAATCACAGGTGTTTACGCGTGAGCAAAATTAACTGTTGCGGTGAAAGAAACTTTCAGGAAATGCTCACTTCACACGCAGACTTAACGGCGAGTGAATACTTATGGGGTGGATAGTGGATGCACGGTCGACATGGATAATAATACCTTTGTATATTTTCGCACTACGACGCTTAGGTTAAAGTTGTACAATTTGACGGGACCTTTCGAACGGCGCGTAAAATGAATGTTTTTTTATTTAATGTGTTTGCAAGAATCTTCTCTTTGGGAAGAAACCTTCCCTTAAAACATCTCGGTGGAGGTGTAGAATGGGGGCTGACTTCGTCCGATTGGGTATTCCTCGAATTTTGAACCCGGTGGGAGAATTTGTTCTTTAGGTTTGATTGGTTGCGCCTTTTTAGGAAGGCGTTGGCTACGTACCCGTCTGGAGAGCCAGCGGAAACCCTCAGGTAGTGCGAGTACCTACGCGCAACGGGTACGGGGAATTCCCAATCCCTTGACCGTAGCAGGTAATAATCTGATGAAGCTCTTTGACTCTACCAATTCATGCTAAAATTAAGGAAACTAAGCTAGAATGCTAATTCAAGGATAGAAAGGGCAATTGTCGCTAAAACGCTCATAATACGAAAATGGCCAATGGCTTCATAAGGTTATTCTTGCTAATTTTCAGTTTATAATTTCTGGGGATACCCAAGCTATGTATAGAATTGTTACGGTTTATGGCTATATGGTTTTACGCCACAGATGGCAACGCGATGCTTAGCTACTTTCCCAAATTCAAGTCCTTTGTTACGCAGTAACAACAGGGCTACGCAATTGAGTAGCAGTGCACAGTAGAATAAGTCGGTCATTAGTCAGACACGAGTAGGCAGCTTAACCCTTTCAGGAGAAACTTTTTCGACTTGTAAAACACGTGTTTTATATTAAAGATACTTAAATATGTTTTGACGTAAACTAAAGATTAAAATAAACAGAATGCATTTTTCTTCTGTTTTCGTAAAGAAGAAATGTTAGGGTAAATGTTTACAATATGGAACATCTCATTCTAAAAGCTTGCCAAAAATAGAAAAATGTATACTTTTTAATAAAACTAGTCGAATTATATTTAATTAGTTAAGTGTGAAATAATTCAAATAATTTGAAATTGTACTGGAAAAAACTAACAAACATGAAATTCAACATTTCGAAGAAGAGTGTATTTAAAGCAAAGTTTTACACTCGTTTGTACTGGTTTTATTTAAATTTGGTTTACTTATCACTATTTTTACCAAGAGTCTCAAATGACCCCTTTTAAAATTGGAATTTTTGTTTTTTTTTACAATTATTAAATTGAAGAAACCAAAAATATTGTAAATCATTTCTTTATTACTTTGATCATTTATTTCCACAGTTATCTGCACCAAAATGCAAAGGAGTCATGTGACCCCGGTTGGTAAAAATAATATTTACAAAGGGGCGATAAAAATAGTGTGAAAGAAATTGTTCACCTTTCGTCTGTTATGCATGTGACTAAGTGTGTTTTCATGAACCATATCCACTGAATATTAACATCATTATTAATGGTAAAAGCAACGTCTTTGACTTTTGTATCGTGTATCAGATTTTCCATTTAAATCCATCCTCGATTTCATATGACCACATACAAAAATGTACATATGTATAGTGAAACGTCGATTATCCGAATTAATAGGGGGGCAAATCTGTTCCGATAATCAGTTTTCTGGATAAGTGGTCAGAGAGAATGAAATTATTGATTGTGTCATTTTTTCACTAAAAATTAAGCAATCTTACATGCTTGGAAAAATGCATGGAAAAATGCAATTAAGAAAATTTGAAAGCTAGAAAATTCGTAAGTTTGAATGTTAAACCATAAGAAGAATAACTAGTATCGATATTTTTCCTTAGTTCTCTTCTTCGCCGTAACAAAACCATATAAGTATTGATTACAATTAATGAAAGACGAAATTTTACCGTCACTATAAACTTGCGTTAAATCAAAATAAATTTTTAATCTGCTTCTTGTCGCTGAATATTTAAATTTGTATTGTTTTACGACAAAAATAGAGAAATTGGTAGTAATCTACGTAATATGAATAAAATTTAATCTTACGCTGAATATTGTTATTCACAAGTTTAAGAAACTTCGTTAATTAAATAAGAGTAGAATTGAATCTATAAAATTTGATAAATTGCTTTTTCAACGAAGTATCGTTTATATTAAGAAATCAAAGTGTGCAATAGACCTTGTAAAACGCCCTTTTTTTATTCATCGAAGGACATTCATCCTACTTCCATAGAATTCTCTAATCTTCACCATAACTTCCATATTGAGGTAATAAGAAGGCTTCATGGTAGCTCGCAACTGCTCCTTTTATCGCGTGTTAAAGTAGCAATTTTCTTTGATTCATCTGTCCCCGCGTTTTATCACGCATATCGTGTGCTCGTTTTGAGAAATCGTTCAATAACATCTTTTAGTGTGCGAATGAAGGAGATTGTGAAATCTTTCATTATCGCTTTTAGTTTAACGTGATGGTTTTATGAATTTTAACTTTGCACTCCAAATATATTTCAAATCTTCATACCACTAACTGCCTACTATTTTACGTGTATTTTATTTACAGCGCACATACTTCAATAGAGTATTGGTTGACAGAAACCAATTTAACCAGTCTTTTTAACAACTACAGTCTTTCAAGGTTTTAAGAGGTTTTATGAAGTTTTCAATTTTAAACCATTGGAAATTAAAAAATTTCGAATTTTGAAGATTTAAAAACTTGAAGTCCATCAAAAATTGGAAGCCTTAAAGCTTGGAATTTCAGCAAATTCAAGAATGATTAGAAAAAAGACTAGGAACCTCAAACGCTTAGAAATTCATAGTTAAAGAAATTTAAAGACATGTAAATTCGAGTGCTTGAAAAATCAACGGTTTAAAAATTTGAAAGCTTGGAAATTATGAAATTTTGAATTTTCAACTTTTGAAAATTTAGACTTCGAATTTCGAAGATTTAAACATTGAAGACTTGGATTTCTAAACCATTGAAAATTGGAAGCCGCTGAGCTTCGAACATCAGAAAGTTCAGGAATTTGTAATTTCAAAGGTTAGAAAATTTGAACGCTTAGAAAGTCGCAGTTACGAAAATTTGAAGACTTGAAAATTCGAAGATTTAAAAATTCGACTACTAGGAAATTATGAAGCTTTAAATTTAAACCTTCGGTAATTCAAAGTCTTAGGATTTCAAAGGTGTGAAGATTCAAAGACTTAGAATTTCGGCACCTTGAAAATTAAAATGTTTGGAAATCCAAACATTCGAGAATTGGAAACCTTGTAACTTTGAAACTGGGAAAACCTAAAGATATAAAATTTCGCTTAAAGGCTCGAAAGCTGGAAATTCCGCAGGATTGAAAATTCGAAGGATCAAAAAGTGCACAATTTAGCAATTCAAATGCTTGAAAATGCATTGTAGCTTTGCAAATGTATCGTACGCGCAACTTGCAATGCTATTTGCGAAAGTCGTCAAAATGCCAAGCAAAGTGGCGGCAATTTAACTTTCTGGGAAAAGAACAGTTAAATCCCCTTGACGAGTGATTCACGGACGATTTTCAAGCGAAATGTATCGAGATATCTTGCACGTGCACACGTAAACCGGAAGAGCAAAGAGTAGATGGTTGGAATGGCAATGGCGGCATCGTCTGGGACAAGGAGCATTAAGGCCGCCGTGGTCGAGTTCAACCGGAAGCACCACCTGCAGATGTAGATAGCAGCTCAGGGAAAGCCATCTACCATCGCTACAGAGAGAGAGAGAGAGAGAGAGAGAGAGAGAGAGAGAGAGAGAGAGAGAGAGAGAGAGAGAGAGAGAGAGGGAGAGAGACGCAGAAACTAACAGCCTGAACATTAATCGTTTGAGAATGTGTATATGAAAGTCAGCCGCAAGTATTTGACCAAAGTCCTCCTGTTTCGATGTGATCGAAATTACTTCCCGGATATGCACGTGCGCTTATTGACTAGCGGACGACTTAATAGAGGGCACTTGTTTGAACGAGCACACCCCTGCGATATTTGTCGCGCCGCTGGTTGAGTACACTCTTGGCTCTTTGGCTGGACACAGAGTTTCAGAGGATCACTTCGTCTATTTCGCAGCGGTAGACGGGAGGAATTGTGCGAAATCTTTGCAGTGAGTAGTGGCAAAATTTGAACTTAACCCTTTCGCTACGGTATCTTAAAATCGAGAACTCTAAGCATAAATAAGTATCGCTTTTATTAATATGAATATAATATAAATATACAAAATGTTTGGAGGCTGTATATGATTAATTATGGTGTAGTATTGCTGCATAAATTAAGAAAGAAGCAGTATTATATTATAGAGAAAATATACGTATGTATGTCTTTAATAAATGATTGTACAATTGTTGGAGGCGTATATGTACGTCCTTCGTAGCGAAAGGGTTAAAGAGGGTGACGTTACGAGGATTACTTAAAATTTAATCCTCATGCATTCTTCATTTCGACAATTCACGATCTTTGAGTAAAAAGGTACATTTATGAAATGTATATTTTCAGCTTTATAATAAAATAAAAGAACTAAGGAAACATAAAAATAACCAGTCGCTGGTGCTGTCATAGCTTTAATTGTAGGAGAACAATGTGTTAAGACAAATTATTTATTTGTAACAGAATTTACACGCACATCCAGATTCTTACACAGTCATAAAGAAATCCTAATCTATTAGGTGTACAAATTAATTCAGAGCCTTTATCTTTAAACTCTTGTTACCTTTATTAATTCGAAATCGCAAATTCTCTATTTTTCAAGTGACAAACTTGACTCGTAAACGTGAAAATGCTGAAAAGCTGTCTTTGATTTTCTGCGAATGAATATTAAATGTTATAAAATCCTGAGAGCTCAGAATTAATTTGTACAGCTAATAGATACAATGATATGGTTACGGAATGAAACGAGGTTCGAATCTATACACCAACAGTAAACATTCATTTTTTTATATGTGAATGCTTGGAAATTAGTAATCAAGAAAATTTAAATGCTTGAAAATTCGCAGTCAAGAAAATTGGAAACCTTGAGAATTCTAAAATTTGAAGATTTCAAGCTTTCGAAGATTCGGAAATTTGGAACTCCGAAGCTTTGAATTTTATTCCATTGAAAATTTGAAAACTTGGAATTTCGATGCCTTAAAAATTCTAAGGCTAGGAACTTCTAAGCCGTAAAAATTAAAAGGCTTGAAACTTGAAAGCTTTGAAAATTGGAAGCCTTGAAATTTCTAAGCTTTGGCAACTGGAAATCTTGGAGCTTGAAATTTTCGAAAGATTTTGTGATTATACCACTAACGCGGTTGTATCGTGTCAAGAAATGTTTCTAAAAGGAGGGAAATTGAACAGTTGTAATGGATGATACCTTGTCGAAATCGATTCGCAGCATTTCGTGAAATATTCAAGTTTCCTCGCTTCCACTTGACGATCTGCTGACGTAACAACTTACAACCGAAAGTGTCTATATTATACGCCAGACGGTGCCGAGTTTTGGATAGCTGCTTCATATTTGAAGAAAGAAATCTCTTGCGAAGGGTTTCCTCCGTCGGGTGGCTACAAGTAGTACACTCAGCTCATAGTCAGCCTCCAGAATACTAGGGTAGATGTACCAATTACTGCCATTTTATGGTTTACGCGTAACTTTATTTAACTATTTTAGAATGTCGTTAACATAAAAATCGTTCCAGTTTCGAGCATAATATTGTTTAACCGCTCTTTTATTTATGAACATTGTTTTTATACGTTCAATATAATAAAATTATTACTACGTAATTGAAAATGTACAACAAAGTCCAATGTCCTTTTTACTGTCATTTGAAAACTTTTTATTTGAATAGAAACACGTTTCACATATATTAATAGTTCAATTTGTGCAACAGATATAGAATATATAGTAAACGTATCGCTTTACTGAATTATCACACGTTCCATATTTTATAATTATATTGGTTAAGATTCAATGTTCAACAGCACATTTACCTCCTAATATTTATTTGTAAGTATTAAGTGTAAACAGATATACAATGACTATGTGTTGTTACGTAAATCGAAGTCCAAACTTAGTATAAAAATTTGTTTACATACGATTCTTTATACATTACTTTGCGATTAAACAAACGAATTCAAGTGGCAGTCATAGGAACAGTGACAGCACGTATCTAATTTACCCTATATTTTCATTTATTTTATTCAGAATTTAATCATCTTATCGTTGTTTAAAAATTTTTGTCAGTTCAAAGTTAGGAATCATTTAGTCTTAAGTGAATTTTATCAATATAACATATGAAAATTATATACAATGGTTACAAAGTGTACTTAAGCACTGCTTAATCAGATTTAATTGTGGTAAATTTTCTATTGTTTAATAATACCTTTTGTAGCCACATTTACGTTCAATGATAACAAATTTGGTATAATTAAATTTAATTAAGTGGTGATTAAATGCAAAGATACAGTGGTGTGCGAACACTTCTTGTAGCCACTGTAACTGAAATTTATTTTTATTTTATAATTTCACTCTAAATTCATTTTTTTATAATAATGTTTTATATGTACTTATTGTGTATTTATTGTCTTTTTTTATATACTCGACATTCTAAATATCACAATTGGTAAGTTTTGTCAATATTTCAATCATCATTGTCAATATAATAATTTGTCAATATTTTATTACAATAATGAATTTTTTTGTGGCAGTATTCTATTCGAAACTCAATTAAATTATTTACTCAGATATTCAATCCTTTACCCTCGAAATTCGCTTGCGTCATACTCCACCCCTTATCACAGCGCACAGAACAGTTTCATTTTCAATTGCATCACGACCAACCGTACTGTTCCACGTACAATTCCAGGTCCATTGCAGACTGCGATAATTTTCAAGCTTCCTTATCGTCTTTGGTAGAACAGTTGCGATACTTATTGCTACGCTGTCACGTCTGGGGATAAATTAGCCGGAAGTGGTACTATCACGGCTTACCATAGCTTCTCTTATTCACGAGGATGACCAGAATACATAGAATTACCCCATAATTCCGTGGGAAAGGATTTAACTTTATTTTTGCTCGCTAATCGTAAATGTCGCATTGGAAATAAAAGAATTCAATAAGTTTAACTAGTTCTAACGCTTTCGATGCTAGAGCAGCACATGTACGGTCAATTCTCAATATGATGCATAAAATGTACAAATTCGTATCCTTTAAAACAGTGAATAATTAGGACCAAAATATTGACGAAATATGAAATTAAGGTGGTTGTAATCGGAGGTTGAAAACTGTTATAATACCGATTTCGGTTTACGAAACAATTTCAAAGAATTGTTATTTTCAATTGTAAGGATGGCACTCTCGACTTGAATCCGATATAGAACCGACATTAAAACTGTAATCGGTATAGAACGAAAATAGAACCAATATAGAACCTATGTATATTCGAAACAGGGGTTAAAAACAGTTACAATATCGGTTTCGATTCTCGAAAGACTCATGGGAACTGCAAATATGTTATAACTAGGGGAAGTGGTGCAAGTGTGAGCCAGTGCTTAAATATGAGTTAGTTAATGTATAGGTCTCATTAAGTGCTGTCCTGTGTCAGAGACGGTGCAGAATTACGACTAAAAAACAAATAAAGTTGTACAGAAGAAATAGTAACCACCGCTTGTTGTATTATCGTGTTCTGTTGCAAATAGTGTCATTGTTAGGAATTTTGCGATCATAAAGGTTTTCACAGATATGTTTGTTTCGTTGCTCTAACAGTTATATGTTTAAGTGAGAATTAATTTACTAAGAACACTGTATTGCTGACATTCAGAGCTTTATTTACCCTCTTTTAATAAAAAGAACAGTCTTCTGAAAAGAAAACAATTTTTATTTTTATTTTAGATTATTTTATTAGTGGCCCATATTTGGACAGCATTTTGAAAAATGATAATTTTCATTGTTACTCTAAATTTGTAATTTGTAGCAAATATTATTTTTGCTCAATATATTTCAGTTCTACATCAGGGAGCTAACATGTTGTAGATATACACTGATATGTAAACGATTAGGTATCTTCAACAGGTTAGGCAACGAACGCTAAAATAAAAGTGGTATCCCATATTTGGACCACTTCCTCTATTATAGGTACATTGGTTCCAGCTCGTTTCAGCTTCGCTGAAGATTCTTCAGAACCGATATTATATCGGTTGTACATTGATTCTGTAACTATTATTCTTCGGTTCCGCATCGATTACTGTTCAGTTCTATATGCAAGGGTCATTTGAAAAGTTCGCGACCTCACTCGAAGGCTGAAATTTTGTTCAAATTTTGTTTACACACCTTGAAGTTAAACATATTTTATGCATATTGTATAAGTTTGATATTAATCTATCCTGTAGTTTACTGGAAAATTTAATTTAAAGAATCTATCTCGTTTCCCTCCGTAAAATGTATAACATTGAGCATCGTGTCATAGTTAAGTTTTTCTTGTTAAAAAAGGCTTAAAACCGACGAAAATTTTACTTCCTCATCCTGTTTATTCGTCAGATTTAGCCACATCAAACTTCCATCTGTTTCCGAAATTGAAAAAAATATCTTGATGATTGACGATTTTCGTCAGATGATGAACTGACAGCTATAGTAAACAGTTATTTTGACGATTTTCGTCAGATGATGAACTGACAGCTATAGTAAACAGTTATTTTTACGACTTTCATGATACGAATTTCAGAGATAGCATAAAAGCATTACAGCATTACTGGATGAAGTGCATTCAAGTAGGAGGAGATTGTATTGAAAAATAAGAGCAATTTAAAACTCAAAATAGTACGTTTTTATTTTTAAATCGCGAACTTTTCAAATGATTTAATATAATTATATTATGTAAATGATATCTACTTTTTATATATGTGTAGAGAATAACTGTTTTTCATTAACGACTGATGAATGATACTGTAGATGTACCAATTACTGCCACTTTAAGGTTCGCACGTAACTTTATTTAACTATTTTAGAACGTATTTAACATAATGATCGTTCCAGTTTGGAGCATAATATTGTTTAACATCTCTTTTATTTATGAACATCTTTTGTTATATGTTGAATGTAATCGATTAATTACTACGTAATTGAAAATCTACAACAAAGTCCAATGTCCCTATTACTGTCACTTGAAAAGTAGCCATTTAAATAGAAACACACTTTACATATATTAGCACGTCAGTTTGTGTAAATAGATACAAGATATATAGTAAACGTATAGTCCTACTGAATTATAATACATTCCATACTTTACAATTATATTGGTCATGCTTTAATGTTCAACAGCACATTTACCTCCTAATATTTATTTATAAATATTATATTAAGTGTAAATGAATATACAATGTCTATGTGTTGTTACGTAAACCGAAGTCCAAAATTAGTATGAAAATTTGTTTAGTTACGATTCTTCGTACATTACTTTGCTATTAAATAAACGAATTCAAGTGGCAGTTATAGGAACACTGACAGTTATTGGGACATTTACCCTAATTGGCATAAATTTCCGGCTTAACCGGTCATTCATTTATCCGGCCAGATGTTCGATTCTATGGAGGCCGATTCAGTGCGAGTCAATTGTATCCGTATGTAGAATAAACCAGTGATGAGCAACCGTTGCCCATGAGCCGCATGTAACCCTCAACTATATATTTGCTGCCCTTCGAAACGTTGTATTTCATTTAGCCACATCGAAAATAATAAATTCGTCTGCACAAAGTAACATTTTTTGATTAATATATTAGGTGTAGGAGTTAACTCGGTGCTCATTTGCATTTTATCTCCTATTCGATGTTTATTTACACAAAAATCGAACACTATTTTAATGTTGAATGGCTATTAGACTTTAGATCTTTTTTTTTTATTTGCATTTACAAGACAACCGAAAAACCTCCATTTTGAAAGACGATGGCTAATTCAATGCAAAAGCACCGAATTAATTTCTACATCCAATACTAATATTGCATTCATTGCGACCCGTATGGAATATTAGGTTTCCAATTTCGGCTCATGAAGCAACCAAGGTTGCTTATCAATGGAATAGGCGATTCCAAATGTATAAAGAATCGTAAGTAAACAAATTTTCATACTAAATTTGGATTTCGATTTACGTAACAACACATAGTCATTGTATACCCGTTTACACTTAATACTTGTAAATAAATATTAGAAGGTAAATGTGCTGTTGAACATTGAAACGTGACCAATATAATTATAAAATATGAAACGCGTCATAATTCAGTAAGGCGATACGTTTACTATATATCTTACATCTGTTACACAAATTGAATTATTAATATATGTAAAACGTGTTCTTATTTAAATAAAAAGTTTTCAAACGACAGTAAAAAGGACATTGAACTTTGTTGTACATTTCCAATTATGTAGTAATGAATTTGTTATATTGAACATATAAAAAAATGTTAATAAATAAAAGTGCGTTTGAATAATATTATGCTCTAAAATGGGACGATCTTTATATTAAATACATTCTAAAATAGTTAAATAAAGTTACGCGCGAACCTTGAAGTGGCAGTACGTGGTACATTTACCCTAGAACTGAAAAATAACGGTTATAGAATCGATATATCTAATATCGGTTCGAAAAAACCGTAGCCGAAACTGATACTAGATAGAAACAATATATCTATGACAGTTATGATATTTTTTTCAGTTCTCAAAACTGTATCAATTACAGTTTGTACATAACAGTTTGAAACAGTTACTTGCAGAACCGTTTCAATTTCCATAACCGATGTGGCACCGATGTAGATCCGATACTAGAACCGTAATCAAAACCGATGTTAGGTCAGAATCATTATACCAATGACAGTTATAACATTATTGCAGTCTCCGTAGCTGTTTCAGTAAAAATCGGTATATTTTTGTAACCTCTTTAATCCTTGATTATAACGATTAACAATAAATAATTCTAATTAATTATACAAGCTCATACTTTTATTCACAAAATTGAAGAATTGGAAACGAATAGAAGGTTGTTTCAACTTTGGAATACAGTAATTCGTACTCTGTTTTGAATATTTTGTATTACGTGTACCAATAAGTAATTTATTATTTTTAAATAAATCGGTGCGTTTATATAAACCAAAAGTTAAAACATTCTTTCGAACAAGAATTCATAGCTGATCTGAAAAATCTCTAAAACAATTATAATAACAGTAATTTATTATACTGAAGATAAAGTAATTGTTTGATTTTCTTTAAGAGTAAAAATAGAATTTTACAAAAAAGTGGATTACTTATTGATACACCTAATATATATTTGTGTATTACATGGATTCTTTGCCTTTTTGCGCATTTAAAGTTCTCATAAATGCACAGAAATCTATAGCCTAGTAATTAACGTTATAATAACATTAATATTAAGCATCATGTATACACGTAATCTGTAAAATATATCCAATAACGCATCGATCACCCAAAATTGCTCGCCGCTCAAAGGGTTAAAAGGACAATATGTTAATCAAAGTAAAAACCATTTAAACGGGTATATTTCTGCCACGATAAACGTAAATTGTCGAATGTTTTTATTCTTTTAAAATGGCTGAAATGAATCGACGTTGAAAAGCGACAATCATTACACGACGACTATAATTAATTGTAGGAGAATTGTACCAGAGATTTGTATTGCGTTGATATATGAGTGAATGGGTTGAGTGAGTGTTTTGTCGTTTGATTGGTAGCAAGGAGCAGCGCGGTAAACGCGAAGAGAAAACAAGAAACCGTGAAGAGAGAGTTGATTAGTCAAGGTTATGTGCCGATTATTCGTGTTAATTATTTAATTAAAACCATTCGTTGTTCTCATTTAGTAAATTTGTGTCGTTCGTTAACTTATCGAACATAATTGTTTGTAAAAACCTATATAATCTTTCAATTGAATTTCATTTTAATTGAGAAACAAAGTAGAGCATAAATAGATATCGACGTACAACGAGTATCAATGTAACTAAGAAAAGTTGACAGAAGAGAAAATTGTAAGAATTAAGACGGAAAGTGTAAAGAAACTTGTTCGTAGCCTTTCACACCTTTTCATCTCTCCCGCAATCTTGCTCGTAGCAACCGGTTCTTTTTCTCAAAATAACGATCCATCGTTGGAACTTTCATTCCTATCTTTGCTTTCGTTTCACCGCGTTAATCTCTTCAGAGTTTCTTCACCCTTTATTTTTAATCCTTTCCTTCTCCTTTCTCTTTCTTTTAGTTGGTAGCTTTCGTTTATTCTTGTTAAACACAGCAATGTCGAGCTCAAACTCTTTCCAAGTCTTTCTTTATTACATTTTTCTTCCTGGAAATACGTGTATTTATTTTACATTACACAGCGATTTTAATCGGAGTTAACACTTTTTCGGATACTTTGATTTAGTTACTTCTTTACACTAGACTGTGGGTAGAATAATAGTGCTTCCTTTTGTTAGACGATACAATTTAGTATATTTATTGTTAAAGAATAATATAATGGTTTAAACAGGTGAAATAATGATTATTAGGACTTTAAGAACTTGTAAATTTTACAACACGGACGAATATTAATGCTATTTTTGAGGATTCCAACATCTGCACCTTTTGGCACATAATTTAGTTTACAACCAGGAAAGCGACGAAATCCTAATTGTACTTTGGGATTTCGACCTTTCCTGCTCGATAGCAATGACGAGTCATAATCTTAATTTGTAGACTAAGGACAAGAACGACACATCTGAACAGCATCTGGGGACAGTAACTAACGGAACCGACGCTCCCCCGACCAGCACGTGGACACCAGGACAGTTTTTTGACCACCGTGACGGACTACTCCTTCGAGGGAGTATTTAAACAAATTTGTAAAGACGCCCTCGGACTGACAACTTCTCCCTGATAGGACGTGACAATTTTCCCACCCTTACGAACTCGAACTAAGACACACCTCGAGACGGACAGAAAAGTCAATATATATGACACGCCCTGGGACTTGAGAGGACCTTTTTGAACAGTACTTGAAGAACGGCGCAAGAACATCTAATAGAACATTCGAACTTGTACGCGAACGAACATTCCTAACCATAACCGTATAAGTAAACTTTGGAATATAAACACAAATTGTGCTTGCAAATAAATACAATTATTTGCTATATTTTCACTGGCTCTAATCACCTTGGAGCCAAACAATGATATAACACATTTGGTATGACTGTCTCTATTTCGCTCTTTAGTTCTCTATTTCTCACTCTAGACTCGCTCTCTCACTCTATGTACTCGCTCTTTACTGTCTCGATAACGACTGACACTTTTTCAAACAGACATTCATCATAATAACATACACAATAGATAGGACTTTCACGCATCTCATTTTTACCATAGACTACATAGTTCTGGACAAAACATTCATACTCATTTAACATCATTCATACATTTACATATAAAACCAACACTCACATAGACTTGACAAGTTGGTTAAAATGTCTCTTTTGTAATTTTTTTTACAATAAATATAAGATCCAAAGATGTCCGCTATCAGATAGTGACAACGGTTTATTTGCATAAATGAATGAATATTATAGTTCTATGCAACTTATTCCGCAGTGATTCCGTTTGGTCAATGTTGCCGATGTTTTTCGGTATGAAATTGATATTAAATTTACATTTTCCGAGTAATTTCCAAAGCTGACATGGTAATATACAGAGAAACGTTAATTATGTCACATATAATATATGTAGAAACATATCTTGAATGAAAGTTATTCTATATTAACGTTTGAATATATTTAATAATAACATGTTCCAATATTACTAATCATTTAACACCTAAAAATCTGCTAATCAAATAACTGGTCCACCGTAAATTGGTCCACTTTTATTTTTACGGATTATCAATCCTTATCGTTCAATTTCGAAAAACAAACTCCCCTCTCTTTATTAAGTCCCCCTCATACTACAAATCGCTTGATTTAAATGTAAATTTCATCGCTGGTAGCTCAAGTTATAGTAAAAAATCTGCAGCGTTTGGTAGTGGGGCAATTTCCGCTACATTTTTGAAGATTTTCAGAGATTTTCTGTAAATAGCGTTAATGAAGACTTATCTTCCGTTCATTATACATTTTTGCAAACATTCTACCATCTCAATCGCCTTGATGTAGTCCTGGCAAAAAGTTTTCGGTCAGACGCGATAATATAAACGTAGCTAAAAAATACTAAAGCTTTTGTGATGCAAAGTTCTATTATATAATAATAAAACCTACTAGTGAATTTATAGACAACACAGTACAAAATCTGTTAATAAAAATGTTCCTAAACGTGAAAGCCTGCTCCGTGAAATAAAATTATTGTAAAAGAGAATTCCATTCACTGGTTGTGCAAATCTCGTAGTATTAATGCTACTTGAATTCTGAATTATTAAAAACAGTTGCGCTCATAAATGTAACTTTAATCTCATCGATAATGAATACTTTGGAGTGAAGATTTTTTTCGTATTGTAAATATTTGCTTACAGATTAATATTAACCTTACTATTTAGAATCTGGCCTTACAAAAAATTATTTGTTTTAGTGTATAAAGCAACCGCCGAGTCATTTAAGACGTATACAGAGTAAGAATTGTAAAAAATTAATATAAAAGTTAATATTGTAAAATTTATAAAATTGGTCACTTTTAAAACGCATAAATCGTTTTATAACAAATTTACGCATCTCTAAATTACGTCTTTTTGCGTCATCATATTTTTTATTTTGTCAGAACTTTAGCAGTAAAATATATTTATTGCGAACTATATTTAAATTTTTATTTATATTCCACGATTGCCATTAAGATTGCCAGTCGTAAAACTTACGAACCTCTGTGTTTTAAGGTTGAGTTTGCCGGACGACTTATTATTTTTGGCCCATCCTGTATTTCTCCATTAATATATTTTATTATAAATGACGTGGGTCAATTTGAGTACACGCATGCCTATATGGATGATGTGAATTTATAAATAAATACTTGATGAGGGTCCGCGACGATGCGGACCCTGTTAATGGGCTGCTAAAAAGGCAATAGAGAATATTTTATTAATATAGATTGCTTTAATTGCTACTAACTTGTCGATCATATTCATGCCCATCGTTTGATGTCTTTATTAATGCAACAAATTGATTCAATTTAAAAAAATCGTATTTAAATAAAACAGAAAGAGGTTTACATTCATGGGAAAAAATGTATTGATAAAAATTTGACTTCTTTATTCTAATAGAAGCATATTTTTTATTTCTAATAGCAAAATTTCAATGTTTATAACAAAAGGTATCCTATTTTTATCACGCAACGGATATAGCCACCATGATTCAAAAAGTGGTCATTTCCTCATAATTAATTTTTAACGTTGGAGTAAGCATCGCTTAAAAAATTCATATTTAACCCTTTGTACTCGAAACTATTTCTAGTGAAAAGTAAGTTTTTTTTTTACAGTTACATAAACATAACTTTCTTGAACAGATGTAATTTGCAATTTGTTAAAAGAATAAGTGAAGTTATCACGATTTGTTTTTGTCCTTATATTATGAACTAAAAATTATTTACATTGTTTCTTGATTTTAAATATTCGAAGAAAATTATTCTAAATTAGAGCAATAATTAATTAATAATACAATATACCATATGTTGATTAAATGGACTTTATATGAAAGTGATAATTAGTCTGCAGATCTTTATGCAAATTCAGATTTCCATTAACAAAATTAAAAAATGCCAACCAAAATGGAAGATTATGACATCCTTAAAATAAAATAATTTATATTTTACTTTGGATATGTTGTATATGTTTATATATTTCGTGTGTTTTGCATATTCAAGTTTTCTATAAATACATAAACATCCGTACTCTAATAATACTATTTGACACAATTTAAAATAAAACGCAAACGACTTTATTATTCAACCCAATAATCTAAAATCTAGATACCAAAACGTTTCAGAATTTGTTTTATTTATCCTATCAGAGAAACGGCTTTCCATTTTTCTGTTAATCGTAGAATAACTGTCACTAAAAATCTATACGTAGCTTTTCTGTTGCAATGCCCAACGTGAAAGAGTTAGTAAATATTGTAAAATATTATTTAAAGCTATTTATATGTATGCGTCAGTTTTAAAAATTTCAAACGTGTAGTTAAAATGCTGATGCACAAAGGTCGAATATTGAATGTATCTTTTTATTCCTGCATCAAACGTTGCATTTTCCATTTTCCGATTTTTCTTGTTCTGATAGTCTCGTAAATTTCGAATATTGGAAAATTTGACAACTCTTAAGTAATGTTCCAATAAAAGAATAGATATTCTAATAAATATATCAAAATATTTCAATAAATAGCAATGTCCTCTTTGTGTCACCAGTGTTGTATCTGCAGTGTATTCAACGTAACGAAACGATTGCCATGATTTTTCAGGTATCTACACGAATCTGACGAAATAAACAATTCAGATTATTATTCATCTCACCCTAACAGTTCTTGCAGTAAGGAAAGAGAAATAAAAATTGTATCTAAAATAACAATGCTACAATTTTTCCCACAGAAGCGATCAAATTAACTCAGATTTATTTTATTTAGGGCAGATGTACCAATTATTATTTAAGGTTATCGCGTAACTTTAATTATTTTAGAAATTATTTAACCTAAAAATCCAGTCCCAGTTTGGAGTATATCGTTCAACATCAAGTTAATTTATGAACGTTTTTTCATAGGTTGAATATGGTGAATTAATTATTACGTAATTGAAAATGTGCAACAAAGTATAATGTCTCTATTACTGTCACTTGAAAAGTCCTCATTTAAATAGAAACACGTTTTATATATATTAGCACGTCAGCTTGTGTAAGAGATAGATATAAGATGTATAGTAAACATACCGCCTTTATTGAATTGCGATATGTCCCATACTTTATAATTACATTGGCCACGTTTTAATGTTCAACAGCACATTTACCTCGTAGTATTTCATTTGAAATATTAAGAGTAGACGATTATACAACGTCTATGTGTTGTTACGTAAACTGAAGTCTAAATTTGGTACAAAATTTTGTTTATTTACGATACTTCGTACATTACTTCGCTATTAAATAAACGAATTAAAGTGTCGGCTATAGGGACACTGACAGTATTTTATAATTATTATTTTACAATTTCTTAATTATTGTATATATTTCTAAACAATGGGCCATCGAAGGACATTGTATTGTCTTTCTATCAGTTATAACACTGTGAAGTCAGCAAGACATGGTGCTATGTAAAAAAAAAGTCGTGTTGACCTGAATTTTTATATTAAATTAAAAGATTTTTCGGAATTTTTAGTATTGCAGTTGATTTCCACCTGACTAACTTTTGCTTTAAACATTTTCTCGTCAGATTAATGCGTGTGTTTGAAAAATCGAGACGAGCGTTACGATAAATAACCTGTAGACTACTTATCCACGCGAAAACGAACTTATGCATAAAAATATGGCATGTGTTAATGATATATTTAAAAATTCCCATCTTAATTTATGGAATAGTAAAATAATCATACAAAAATTATGAATTACAAAGATCCAACGAATGCAGCAGCATTGGAATAAAAAATTAATCAGCTTCCTCTACCAAAGAACTTCCAGATAAAATCGGCTAATGCAGCGTCGTGTGAAAAGGAATACGTAATAAATGACGAATCCATGTGAAATATGAATTTCCATTGGTTGATTTAAATTCGTTGCAAAATGCATTAACGTTCCGCGTCATTAAATTACGCCTTCGTTCTTCTTTGACGCTTCTGGGGAAAGTAGCTCCTGCAAAAAGAAATTCCTAGAATGTGCAACAAATATTCTTTGACTTACTTGCAGTATTAATCTTCAAACAACTTTCAGCTAATGAGCATACCTTTTATTGCAATTATTGCACGCCGTTCGAATGGCATAATGAATACATCTTGCGTAAATGAATAGTATAAGAAACTAACGTGTTTTCCATAAGAAGAACCTTTATTTAATCAATATATTTTAATATTACTATTTTTAGCGAATACAGTGGAATCCGGCTATTATAATCATGGCTTATGTTACTCACTGTCTACTGCTATCATAATCGGTCGGTCTCAAAACACTATACAAAATTAGTTAAAAATAACCTGTCAATTATAATCAAACCTCGGCTATTTATATCACGTGTGATAATTACATTTAAGGACAAACGATATGAATTCTAATTATAAATTTCTATTAGATTTAACTTTTCTTTATAAATTACTTTTAACTAAACCATACCTTTCATCTTTTATATGAGTGCATGACCAGATTTATTAGAAAATACATAAATACAATAGAGGAGAAGTTAAATAAACAAGTTTATGATAATTTGTATGTTCTTAACAAAGATAGTACGCCCATTAAATTATATTACAAATGCGATAACTAGACTGTGGATGTTGTTGGAGTTTGCCGTTAGAAACTGTTTATGACGCGAACGTGCATAGCTAGCTGTTTTTGAGATTAAGGAGGTTTTTCGTTTATTACCAGCATGCAATTAAAGTTAGAGAGTTTCCTGGCGAGGGAAAGTGAATTTATGATTTAGAGTTTTTAGAAACGGTCCTTTCCCTCGTCCTCAACAGCTGAAGTCGTGTCATAAAGGGGGGACTTCCGAAGGGGTAGCGTTGACCTGACGCATACGGTCAAGTAAGCGAAGATTCGGAACCTGGAGGAAGGTCCCAACGTTGCCAAACCTCGTCATACCCCCACAGGACATCGCGACACGCTTCCCGAAAAAGGAGCGCGCCAAGGGCGTAAGGGAAGGGTGTTGCCGGTCGTGGGAGGCTCGCCGATTGGCAAATGACAAATAATTGGAAAGGGCCAATCAGCGAGCATTCTCGAAGTTCAACACCACGGCGTCGTAACGAGGAGTGGCAACGCCAGTCTCATCTAATAACTCAAACACGACACAACGAAATACAAGCAGTCGATAGCATTAACTCAGTTTTGTCACTTAAGATCTGTTCCATTCAACTCTCGCTCGTGTGAAATATTTCACGCTTTGCCATCCGAACTAGGCTCGACGGCAATTAAGTTTGCACGAGCCCTCAACGTCGTGATACCGTCGCGATACGCGTAAACGGGCCTTACAACCCCGCGAAATTCATAAAAAAATTGCGGTGTCGGGACGTAACAGATGTTTCTGCAAATTCGCAATTCCTTAAACAAAACTGAAATGGTGGACTTTAATAGAAATCTGTTTAATTCTCTGAATGTTGTGATTTTTACTATACTTGAAATATTTTGCATATTTTTAAATACCATATGGAATTCGTTCTTTCTTGCAAGTGTGGCGGCTCTCCTGCATCTACCACTAGAGGGACATACGAAATAGGACTTTCTCAAAAGCACTCGCTCCAACTACTTCGTCCATATATATACCGCCCCTTAAGGCGGTAATCCCCAATGGCGGCCAGGCATGTCAGAGAGTTGACTTTACCGACAAAATGGGCCAAAAATATGGGTTTGCCTGATACAACTTTTCGTCCATATATGAGAGAATTTTGGCTCGAAATAGGGCTCATTCGAAAGAAGAGGCTTCAACGCAACGTGGTCAGGTAGTCTTGTGGTTAAATTATGTTAATATGTAGTAATATGAGCGTTGTAAACCGGAGCAAAAAGTGACAGCTTGACAGCCGTCGAATATAAGCATTTTTTTGATACGGAGAGAATGATCTGCATGAAATGAATACCTGACCACGTTGCGTTGAAGTCTCCCCTTTCGAATGAGCTATTGTTCGACTCAAAAGCTTCTCATATAAGGACGAAAAGTTGTATTGCGTAAAGGCATGCGTTTTCGGATGAATTCGCCATATTGACGATAAAACAAAGGAAAATACGTATCAAGTTTAGTTCAGCTGTTATGCACGAGGGGCGCCTAATCATACAGACCAAATGAGAATTGGCTGGGACTGGAGGAGTAGTTCGATGTACCACTACATTCAACTCTGCCTATACGTGTGTCGCCTACGCTTTCCTCCTGTAAAAGATTACCACACATTTTGCTGTGCGCTCGGCAAGGGGCACCGCGATTTGTTTACGGAAAAGCAAAACAAGCAGCGATGCCTTTTAGACGTAACGCAACGCAGCGCGTCCACGACACACGCATCGGCAGAATTCAATCTAGTCGTACCATCATTTTTTTACATTTTGAAAAGCAATATGTATGGTAACATGTTGGAGAATGTTTTCGGATTTTTTTACCGCAAAACTTAGGTATAACATATGGAAAACTCTACACTAATATGAAAAATGCAGATTTCGTTGTGAAGCTGTAAAAGTACTATTTCTATATTTTTATGGTAACAACATATTATTATAGCTATTATCCCCAATTTTTTTTTGATTTTCTGAAAAAGTGCACCGTGATTCAAAGAATCAAAAACCAACATTTTCAAGGTGTTTAACGCGAAAAAAGTACCGTTACTTCAAATTTTGATATGCCCGTTATGCAGTGAGTAGCGCACGTGATTTTTAATATTTCTACATTCGGAAGGAAAATACATAAACAGAAAAAGTTGTAGATACACAAAGGAAGTTACCAAACTCAAAAATTCTGAAACTTGGTAAACAAGTAGTGTAGGTCCCCAATAACACACAGCTATTTTTCGTTCGTGTTAATTTTCACTTTTAGGGAGTGAAATCAATCCCCAAAGTTTCAGTTTTTTTTTATATTTTTGATTATAATTTTGTAATGATAACGGATAGGACAAAACTTTAAAGGGGTATATGCTTCAGTTTTTTATGTTCTAGAACCCCATTGCGATAAAAGGTATGCTCATAGTGCAATTTGTTTTAAATACTCAAATTCTCCGTTTTTTATTGCATAACGGTGAATGATAGAAATGGTTATATTGTATAACAAAAAGTATTCATTTTGAACGATCTAACGGAGTATAAAATAAAATCATTTTTTTTTGTTTACGTCGTTGTTAAAAACAATTAATTACCGTTATTCGTATATACCTACGTTTTTGTTCGACTCATCACTGTGTTTGTATTTTTCAGCATAAAGTAGGTGTGTTCTATCATATTTGAAGGTCTAGTATATATTTCATTTCGAAAGCTTTACTTAAAAAAATTTATTGCACGTGTATATGGAACTTTTTGCAACGCCTGTTCTCGGGTGATTATTCGGAACCATCACGATCAGGATCTCCCTCTCAAACGGGCGGAAAGCTCTTCACCCATACTGAACATGTATATGTATGTTCAGAAAATGTTTGCATTAACTAGCTAAAGAAATATGTAAGAAATAAAGCAATATTTGATATGTGGGAGAGGGTGATCGCGATAATCACTCGAGAATAGGCGTTTTTGCAATATATTTCACGTACACGTGTAATACAATTTTTTATATAAATTTTGAAGTATAGAATACATATTCGACCATGAAGTATAATAGAAAATACATATTTTGGCGTGAAAAATGCAAATAGAATGAAGAATCGACCAGAAACATATCAAGATGCGTATAACGGTAATTAATTGTTTTTAACAAAGACGTAAACAAAAAAATTATTTTATTTTATATTTCGTTAAATTGCTCAAAATAGAAACTTTTTAGTATATAATAATCATTTCTATAATTTACCATTATGCACAAATACAAATAATTTGTTTCTTTAAAACAAATTGGACGATAGGGATAACTTTTATTGCCGCAAGGTTGTGGATTATAAGAAAACTGAATAATTTATTCTTTTGAAGTTTTGTCCTATCTCTTACCATTATAAAGTTATACTGAGAAAACTAAGAAATGCTAAAACTTTGGGGATTGATTTCACCCCCTAAAAATGAAAATTAACACCGACGAAAGATAGATTAGTATTACTGGGTCCTACAGTACTTACTTGTGCATCGAGTTTCAGAATTTTTAAGTTCGATGACTTTCCTTATCGTTTATCTGAAGCTATTTCACATGACTATATTTCGAAGTTACAAAATTGATTTCAATGGTTACATTGGCAGAGTGACTATGGTGTCAAACTGTAAAACACGTACTAAATATTTTGGTCATAAGTTCGTGCCTTGCACAAGCGCAATTTTTTTCTCTTACATTTTTTTCAATCCTTAACTATACAATATGCAAATAAGTAACAATAATTTAAAAACATGTGAAGGATATTTTAAAAATATGTTACTCTGAAGTATACACAGAAATAATTTAGGAGCATATTTTACGCAATCGTTTCTGTAGCCACGAATTCTTCTACTTATGGGTATTATTTCGCATTTCCGAGATCAGATAAATATATGAAATGACACGATGCACGTTTACTTCAAGTCAACTCCATTTATTACTGATAAGTACTATTGAATTAAAGTTTATTTATTTATTAGGTGTCGAAGAATCTAAATAATTCTTTAATTACCAAGGTAAATGAATAGCAAGACTGCAGACGGAAACAATATTATCATGTAGTCAAGAATTGAAAAAAAAACGTAGAGAAAAAAATTTAACTTGTGTGGGGCGAAAACTTGTAACCAAACCATTTCGTGTGGACTTCACAGTCGAACCATAAACCGCACTCGTGCAATCATTGCGATGAATTGTCACGGCGGCAACGCGGCAACACCGTCGTTGATTCATGGCAACACTGCTGCCTTGAGACGATTTCCCCCCTTGCCCCGCTTTCGCGCAATAAACAGCTGCGAATTACTTTACGCATTCGTGAAGGAAAACGATAGTGGCTCCGCCTCGTATTCGTCAGGCAGCCACATGCTTGCGGGTAATGATCTCACTGTAACGAAATCTAGCATGCCTATGAAATCTGTGACGTCACGTGTTGGGACTATCCCCTTAACCTTCCTTCCAATATCCCAACGTCTAAGGCAGGTCCTGCTAAGTAGCCTTACTAATGAGTCCACTATCATGCCCAGGACGAAACGCCAACCCCCTTCCTTTTTCCTATTCTTCCTCCTCTCCACAGCTCCACACAAGTATAAATTTGACATAAATACATAAATATCCGCAGTCTAATCGTATCCGTTTGAAATAAACTGAGTTTAAAAATAAACATTTCCTATCCTCTGCGTACTGTAATCAGCCGATTATTCTTATTAAAAATGATAAGTCCCAAAATGATCATAATAAGCGGATTTCATTGTATTAGTACAAGTTTGCAATATTAAAATGGAAAGTATATAGTAATGGACTGTGAATTACTTTTTTTTTATATTTTCGCTTCAATCATATTATTAAATTTAATTAATGTTATTAATTTGCCTTCGGTTGTTACGTTTAAACTTTATATATATACAATTTTTACAGTCTTACGATTAATTTTAATCGCATCGAATTGGCAATCTTATTCGTTTCCATAATTTTCCATTCACGCCGTATCATTCACCAATGGCTCACGTTACTGGAGCTATTATAGATACCCTTGAACGTCGAAGGTTTTGAATTTCCATGTCTTCGAATTACCCAATTTTTCGATTATCAAGCGTTCGAATTTTCAAGCTTCCAAATTACCAATCTTTTGGATTTTTAGGCCCTCCAATTTCGAAAGCTTTGGATTCTTATGTCTCCGAATTGCTGAATTTTTGCAATTTTAATCCTTTGTATTTCCAAGCTTTTAGTTTTCCATGCATTCGAATAGCCAAATTTGTTGCATTTCCAAGACTAAATTTCTAAGCTCCAGGATTTTGAATCTTTAGAATTTTTACGCTTTTGGATTTCTAATCCTTCGGGTTTCCAAGCTTTTAGCAGGCTTTCGTAGCCTAGCGGTCCTTACCAAATTTTACAACTTGAGACGAATGAAGACTCTTATTATTTAGATCAGTGGTCGGCAAACTTTTTTAGGCGTGGGCCAAAAATAAAATAAAAAAATATTGTCGGACCAATTTGAGACATTGAACTTTGGTGTACATTTTCAATTACGTAGTAATGAATTTATCATACTCAACGTATAAAAAAAAATGTTCATAAATTAAAGAGATCTGTTGAACAATATTACGCTCCAAACTGGAACAATCTTTATGTCAAATACGTTCTAAAATAGTTAGATAAAGTTAAGCGCGAACCTTAAAGTGGCAGTACGTGGTACATCTACCCTATTCAATAGCCAGCAACGGGCTGCAAAGGCGATATTTCCGAAAGGTCAACTAAAAAGTAAGCGTAAGAGAACTCGTTATCGAAGGTTTGGTCTGGTGGAAATTTCGCGACTTTGTCGAAAACATCAGTTACCTCACGTCGTTGCCGTATCACCGCACCTTCACCAGGAAAAATACGCTAAGGGCGTATGGAAGAATAGTGGTGACTCGAAGAATGTCACTAATTGGACTTATCCGTTATTGATAGCAACCATTCCTCAGAAAAGGAGTGATTTTCGAACTCACCGATTGTCAGTCCTCGGATACTAACAAGGGAAGGACTCCAACTGTCCGACTTTGATTTTAACGTGCCTTCGTAGCATGACAGCATACCGATTCTTGATGACACGCATATTAAGGTAGTTAGTTAATAGTGAGTTAATAGTAGTTAGTTAATAGTTTTAAACATATGAAATACTAAAGTTACATACCTCTTGAAGTACTATTATTGAGTCGTATCTGGCAAAGTTGCACGTAGATTCGCGAACTATTAATGAGGCATAGCTGGAGAATAGCGAGCATCGCACATTTGACAGGGATTCAATCGCAGGACTTCTAATTTATAAATTGCAAAATTCTCACTGGGCCGTCATACTTTCTGTAGTCAACGTTTATCTTCATTGGTAATAACCGTGTAGTGGACGACTCACCGTGTGAATTTCAAAAAAAGAATGCATACACTTACTTTATCAATTTTTTTACGTTCTGTTTCGTGGAGTTAATCAATTTGGCAAATGAACAGGTCAGCTTACGCGTCATATTTGTAACAGATAGTTCGTCATCGTTTGATGCAAGTTGATGTAAATCTGATAAAAAGACGAACCACTTATTTTGAACCTGCATCTATTACTGTTTCGCGCAAAACGAATAAGAATGGTTTTGTCTTTTTTTTTCTTTAATTTTTTTAAGGTTGCTTCAACTTTGTCTTTTGTTAATAGAAAATGTCAACATATTTCTTTTGTATCTGATTAATAAAATAATAATGAATTAATAAATTGTATTTTTATCGTGCAGTGATTAAAAAAGAAACAACCAAGTTCTTTGACACTTTGATGCTAGTCAGGGGCAGCTACGAATTTGAAAAATTCACCAGAAATTAAAACAAAAACTTATCAATTCAACAAGTGCCACTTACTGAGTGAAAATACATGTTCCCTCAATTAGCGTTTTCTTTTTAATGTCAAATTAAGGTAACAACTTCATAAACACCTTTTTTCAATTTACTTGAAACTGTCAAAAGTAGAGCTGCCTTCTTCTTGTAACAAAATTCTTAACTGTCAACGCTGTGACGCAAAAACACGTTTGAATTTCCAAGCTTTCGTATTTCAAGCCTTCTAATTAGCGAAACCGTCCCATAATTTTCAAGAGAGGAAAAATTATCACCGCTGATTATTTTGCAGGAAATAAGTAAAGAAATCCTTTAGCCGGTGTACCAGTACGTATCGTTGCTTCCTCTGCAACTTTCTCATCAACATCTCATCGCAATATTTCGCGTGTTCCATTGGTCGCTGACACCCCATCTCTCTGGTAATTTTTCCAGGCGACGCTAATAAATTACAGAGCGTCATCGCGTTATCTGCCACTTATTTAGCTTCGAGCCAGAATCGCTGTACACTCAGGTTAATGGGAATCAAGGTGTCTCGGTTATCTCGCGTGCTTCTATTCAAGCAACCGTGATGTTCCCTCAACTACGTTACACAAAGTCTTTTATGCAGTTTCCAGTGGGGGTAGAAGGAACTCTGGGGCAAATAAATCAAGCAGCCCTCGGGGCAAAACGTTTCCGTCGGAAGTTGAAATTAGTCGTCGAGCAAATTGCACCCGTTCTCCAAAAGTAATTGTATCCGCCTGTATACTACTATCCAAACATGCCGATCGACTACTTCTTCAACTGTAACTTATGTATATGAAACCAGGGACATAGTATTTTTCCGCTATAAGGAATGTCTGGTAAAATATTGAAATTGGGGAGAATATAGTATACGACTGAAGATTCTGAAAAAGAAATTGGACGATTGGACAGACGACGAAGGTAATTATAGAGAATCAAGTGATGAATCAAGAATCAGATGAGCGGCTCATTGGAAGAGAAATTGTTTGGAACATGGTGCTAGTAATGAGAAGATTGTACGTATACACGGTGTCCTGTATTTTTCTGTTCATAGTTCAGTAGCGTGTTCTACAAGCAAAAGTAGGATTATATTTTTTAAGAAACTTGAAATTAAAAGATGTATATAAACTTTTCAAACTGGCTGCAAACGTTGTAAATACTTGTGGAGCTGTAGCGAGGGGATAGGATAGGAAAAAGGAAGGGTGTTGCGTTTCGTCCTGGGCCTGCTAGTGGACTCATCAGTAAGGCTACCTAGCAGGCCCTGCCTTAGACGTTGGGATATTGGAAGGAAAGTTAAAAGCGGTATATATATGGACGAGGTAGTTGGAGCGAGTACTTTCGAGAAAGCCTATTTCGTATATCCCTCTAGTGGTGGGTGCAGGAGAGCCGCCACATACCTATTAAGAAACATTTGACAATATTTTCTAGTCACAGCTCCGGGATTTCCGACAGATAACTATATACAAAGTATGCATCTGTATTCGTGCGATTAGGAAATACCTTTCGCATTTTAAAACTGTGATCTATCAGTATATAAGGCGAAAAGAAACAGAAATTATTAAGATCATAATATAATTTACGGTTTGCCGTTGCACAGATTCAATATTAAAATTTCTCACTTAATGTTTAAGTTTCTTTAATTTTCGAACACTTATTAAAGACATTATGCATCTCATTTCGTCTTGTATTGAACTGAGAGAAAAACATTATCATATTTGATATAACTTCTTAACAAAGCATTTATGGATTTTTCGTCATACTACATTTAAGTATTATTTTTACTTGTAGAAAATATTACTAAAATATGAACAAAAAAATGCTGGACACCTATGATACATAGTATAGTGCAGTTGTTAGTATTGTTAGCGATAAATCATTTCTTTTAAGAACATAATTTGCACATCCTCGCTCATACGGGGTTCAGATAGTCCTAAGATCGTAACTATCCTTTTTTGTTTTAGCAGTTTAGGGGGAAATTTTCATTCAATGCAACAACGAATATCTAACTTGGAGTTTATTATACATAATTAACTCTTTGTGAACGAAAACATTGAACGCATTGAGCATTTGTTTACTTGTGAGGCATTGCAGTTTTAATATCTTTGTTATTATCAGAAGTGTTTATTGATGCTATTAATTCAAGTTTTCGGTTTAATTACAGGTACGCGTTCAGAATATCGGAAAAATTGAGGTGCATATTAGAGTGCATCCGTAACGGATAAAAAAGCAGCAGCAAGAAATTGAATAGAAATTCATACTAGTGGTTCTAATCATCTGTGATAATCCGCAATCATTAGGATATTCAAGGGAAACCAGAGAGCTTCTTAATGCTCAATAAATAGATTGCAGATGTTTATGTATTTGTAAGAAATTTAAATGCGCTGAGAAATGCAGAATATTTCTGATGTACGAAAATATACAAAATAAAGTATATGATACTACATTTGAAAGGTAAAATAATCCTCTATTTAGGTTCCATTTCGTTACCTGTATTTATAAAGATATGATTTTACATAAACATTTGCAGTCCATTAATAAAAGCATAATTTTCCATTTAAAAGAAAAATTTGGCAAATTTTCATAAAAGCATTCCTCTAAAAATTGCAAATACCTACAAAACTTTAAAGGATGCCAAAACGAAGTCCGATATTACGTATAATTATTATTACTGGATTATATATATTTGATTAATTATGTAACAGTAAATATAATTTTGCATAAACATCCGCAGTCCATTAATAAAGTAATAATTTCCTTTTCAAGAGAAAAAGTTGACAAAACTTAATAAAATTATAATTCAGATTGCCCGACAAATTTAACTGTTTTTTTTTATTTATAGTAATTGTAAAGATTTAGGGGTGATGCATTCTCCTAAAAATCGCAAATACCATCAAAACTTTAAAGGATGTTAAAACGAAATTCGATATTATGCATAATTATGTACATATTTGATTAATTATATAATAGTTAAATATAATTTTGCATAAACATCCGCAGTCCATTAATAAAAGAATAGTTTCCCTTGTAAGAAGGAAATTTAGCAAATTCTTTATAAAACTATCATTCAAGTGGCCCCACAAATTTAACTGTCTTCTTCCATTTATGATAATCGAAAAGGTTTAGAGGTGCAGCATTCTCTTAAAAATCGTGAATATCTTCCAAGCTTTAAAGGACATCAAAAAGAAGTTCGATATTATAGTTCAATATTATAAGTTTCATAGGTTTAACAATGTATAATATTGATAGCATTGTAAAACTGAATTGGATAGAATTTTCGAAGAAAGAAGATATGGGTCACAATGATGCACCGATAGGAGCGGAAAGTGTATAGCACCCAAGGCTATGGGTGCACGTGACCGAATGTACGCTAAGAATCAGGTCTGTAAATTCTGCGCTCGTGAAGCAATCTACTAATATTGAAATAAAGTCGAGAAACTAAAAAAGTAATGTAGAATTCACTTATTATGATCACTTTGGAGCTTACAATTTTGTATAAGAATAACCGGCTGATAACATTACGCGGAGGATACAAGATTTTCATTATTGAACTCATCTTATTGCAAACAGAGTTATGACTAGACTAGGAATCTTTATACGCTTATGGTAAAATTAAATTTGCAAGTAAGAACAGATTCCATATGGTACATAAAAATATACAAAATATTTGAGGTTAGGTACAAAATCACAACATTTGAGAATCACACCGATCTCTGATAAAATCTACCCTTTCAGTTTTGCTTAAAGAGACACGAATTTGCATAATCATCCACAGTCTATTTATAACATTTGCACATAGTTTAATCTTTCTCAAGAACATTCAAATTGTCATAAGCTTGCCTTTCTAGCTTTTCATTTATTTTATATACATATTTTCTAGTAATTCTTGCCGTGCACTCATATAAAAGATAAAAGCTATACATCGCTTAAAAGTCACTTTTAAAGAAAAAGTTCATTTAGTACCTATTTGCTAAGAATTCTTATCGTTTATCGTCAAGTGTAATTATCACAGGTGATACTAATAACTGAAGTTTGGTGACAACATGAGGATTATTTTTAACTAATTTTATCATAACAATAGTCGACTAATAAAACTATCCATAATTATAATAATCGGACTCCATTGTATTACGAAAAATACGAATTGACGCATATTAATTGCGGTTCAAAATTTTCACCAGCAATCTTTTCAATGTTCAACAATGAACAAAGCGAATGCAACTCGTTTCTTCATTGCGTTTAATTATTTTATTCTATTAAATATAATAATTTTTATTATCTTCGTCTGCATGGTTGCATTATAACATAGCGACAAACGTATCGGAGAAGCATTATTTTACAATAATTATCGTTAAAATACGATTGTTGTTTCGTTCTTACATTGAAATTATACAGACGTATCGTATACCCGCGGAAAAATGCGATTTTCCCGAGTAAATTACGCGATAGAAGGTAAATATAGGCGCTTAGGTGGCGGCGTTAATTCCAAACGATTACTCCTTGTGTTTCGTGACCAATGGAAATCTGGTCTCGCTCGATTTCCAAGTAAGTGCGTATTACGTGTGCATCATGCACGAGCGCGTTGTTCATTCGACCCTGCATCAAGTCTTCTTTCTTTTCTATCATGCCACAAAAGAACACTCGACGTGCTTGTCTGCTGGGAAAACCCAGGAAATCACGCTAGGATGAATCGATGTGCTCGCGTGCACTAATTATCTAGGAGTTCGACATTTCTCGACGAATATTCCGTAATACTATCATTAAAATAATTCCACGGAGTCCAGTATAGATGGACCTAAATCTAAAAACTATTAACATAATTATAATGTGCAGTGGAATCCGTTTATTACGATCACTTTGGAGCTTACAATTTTTCATAAGAATAACCCGGTTCATAACATTACGCAGAGGATAACAATTTTTTATTATTGAACTCATTTTATTACAGACAGTTATAACATGACACCGGATCTTTATGCATTTATGGCAAATATAAATTTGCAAAAAATCAACAGATTTCATTTGATATGTAAAAACATACAAAATATTTAAAGTAAAGTACAAAATTATAACATTTAGAGAATGAAACGTATGTTCATTAAAGTCCACTCTTCCAATTTTACTTAAGGAGATATAAATTTTCATAGACATCTTATCTTTTTTAGGAACATTCAAATTGTCATAAGCTTGTCTCTCCAGCTTCTCCTTTATTCTATTTACGTATCTTTTAATCATTCTTGCAATACACTCATATAAACGGTAAGAGGTTTGCTTTGGTTAAATTTCAAGGAAAAGGTTCATTTAGTACGAATTTGTTAAGAATTCTTATCATTTGTCCCCAAATGTAATTATCACACGAGATATCAATCACCAAAGTTTAATTATAATAGACGGATTGTTTTTAACTAATTTTGTACAGAATGTTTTGAGACCGATTAATTATGATAATAGTAGCTGATTGATAACATTACCGGTGATTATAGTAACCAGATTCCACTGTACTTATTTAATTGTTTCGTTTGAGAGAGGGGATAGGATAGGAAAAAGAAAGGGTGTTGCGTTTCGTCCTGGGCCTGCTAGTGGACTCATCAGTAAGGCTACCTAGCAGGCCCTGCCTTAGACGTTGGGATATTGGAAGGAAAGTTAAAGGCGGTATATATATGGACGAGGTAGTTGGAGTGAGTACTTTCGAGAAAGCCTATTTCGTATGTCCCTCTAGTGGTGGGTGCAGGAGAGCCGCCACAATACAAATGAGACACTATTAAGTCGTCTCATAAATTTATGCCGCAATATTATATATAATATAATATGCCAAAATTAATTTTACATTCTCACAATATTTCTTAAAAATTCCGCTATTTGACATGAATGAATTTTAATTCAACAGTTCATGTTTCTAATTAAAAATATAGAATACCCTTAGGCCAAATCTACACTACCGCTCAGCTTACGATTTACTTACGATCCGCTCCCGATTCAATTAAATAATATTCCATTGTTGAGACTGCATACGAACTCACAATACGGGTAACGTTCTGACTTCCGATCAATCGTATCCTAGCAACGATCAATATTTTGCTGGAGCGAGATCGAACTTGTCCGGATCTGAACTGATAGTGTGAATACGTTTCTCTACTGTAAGTGTCACGTAACGGTGAATTGCTATAGCTAAAGAAAAGTGTTGGAGTGTTGGAAAAAATATGTATATGAAGACTACACGAGAAAAACTTGATAAGTCAGATTTCCTCAATTTTATAGGACAGCAATTTTAATATTAGACACGTACTAAATCAAATCTGATAAAACTATTTTGTTATTCTTTAGGTTGACACATGGCACTTTCTCATGATGTTACAAACTTGATACAGTAACTAACCACAATAGATACGTTAATAATCTTTTATTCGAACCACTCAAACAAGAACATAAAGTTACATTTAAAATAAGAAAGTGCGTCCAATGTTCCTCGGTAAAATTATTAAATATTAAAACACCTTTGTGAACTTATATTATTGGCCTGTTTCTCATGAACTTGTCAAGGTATATGTATACTTATTATGCATATATTTCAGAATCTATGAAAAATTTACCCCATTTGTTTTGGATAATTAAAATACTCCATTTTAGTTATCAACTAACACTGAAAACAGAAAATTAGAAAAGTGGATTTTTCTTTCCCTGTGGTCTTTGTGTGAAATCAACGTTTAAAAAAAAAGACGTGCCTCAATTTCGTAATAAACGGCTCAAATATTTCAATAAATGAACATGCTACAGATATTAGGTTGTTACACATAAAATGGCGGATTAAAGGATAGAGTTGAAGCTATTATAAGGTGGTCAACATTGAGTTTTATGAATTAAAATATCCTTCAGCAGGCTTAACACATTTTTGACAAAAATTCACAAGGTTTACTGCAACAATTTGCAAGATTGAAATGTATCCAAGTTATCATGATAAATTATTAGGACAGACAACTTCCTCTGTTTCGAAGACTTATTTTTCCAGTTCGGAACTTTTCGAATCGAAATCGTGCTGCCCTTTCAGTAACTATTAGTATTCTAAATGTTTCAGTAATAATTCTAGTAGCCTTTGCTGCTTTGTGTACCAATTTGAATTCGTACAAAAAAATTGCTTATATTCAATTAGAATCTCTTCTGAACTTCTAAGTATATTTAAATAACGTAAAGCTAACTTTCAGTAAACCACTTGTACATTTGAAACAGTGAACGAGTGGCTTCCATTTAGTATACCATAATATGTAGCAATCAGCAGTTCTAATTCATAAAAACAATAGGAAATTTGCCAATATGCGAATACCACCGTTTCATGTGCAACGACCTATTACTAATTGTCTGACCAATATTGCGCCCATACTACTTGCCTCGCTAATACCGTATCTACGCAAACAGATACTCCAATAAATATGTATTTGCTATTAACCCTCTCGATATTAATTAAAGTGGTCATACGCTGCAATTGAAAGCGGTTCCAAATGGTACAAAACTTAAGGAAAAGGTCCATAGATTCTATGCGTTTAGATAACAAATAAGGAAGTCATAAATGTTTCGACATTCGAAACGGAAAAACAGTAAACTTATATTGCCGACTCTTCAGCTGCTGCCCGTTGTGGGAAAATATTTCCAACTATGAATCAGCGGGGGGCACAAGTGTTCCGCAGTCGTTGGCACTCGCGATAATTGCCTTTATTAACATTTGGCGACCATCGGCTCGCGGAACAATACATAGGGTGGATGTACCATTGACTAAGAACAGGATAGAACACTTATCCAATGCTTTTCTTTGTCACCCGGATTTGAGGCTCATGAGCCACAAATCCGTTTTCATTTTTACATTTTTCGATTGTCGAAAATGTATAACTTTTGCGTTTGCTCTTACATATTGTATAATAAAATACTTTAGAAGTGTTAACATTCTTTGTCAGATAATAAAACGAAAGATATTCTTCCGAGAAGTTTGAATTTTTAGGTTATCGGTATTTCGGAGCATGTGACACAAAGTCCCATAAGATGATCGGTCTATCCTGTACCTCGTCTGTGGATGTACCACGTGCTGCCACTTTAAGGTTAGCGCGCAACTTTATTTAACTATTTTAGAACGTCCTTAACATAAAAATCGTTCCAGTTTGCAGGATAATATTGTTCAACCGATCTTTTATTTATGAACATTGTCTTTATATGTTCAATATAATAAAGTCATTACTACGTAATTGAAAATGTGCAACAAAGTTCAATGTCCTTCGTATTGTCACTTGAAACATTTTCATTTAAATAGAAACACGTTTTTACATATCTTAACACGTTAGTTTTTGTAACAGATATAAGATATATAGTACACGCATCGCCTTACTGAATTACGACACGTTCCATACTTTTACAAGTATGGACATGTTTAACGCGACAAAAGATAGGTTCATATGAAGTAATTAGAGAAATACTTGTATTAACATTTATTTTCTTATTTTAATGGTATGTACATTTACCATGACGTAAATGACAGTAAACCTATGCCTCTGTCGCCTGCTATAATATAAATATTCTGATACATATGATATGTATAATAAAATTTCATAAATATTTTGTCTTGTTTCATTCAATGAAAAAATAGGTGTAAAGTATTAGAATTTGTAACCGGAAGTTATTTTTGTTAATTATTTAAATTATTAGAGAAATTGAGAATAATAACGAGTAAAGCGAGTTTGAAATACTTGTCAAATTGACAAATGTGGAAGAAATAGATATACACTAAATGCTAATTATTTTAATGTTAATGCATCAAAATTTGTAATCTAAAGTTCGTATAACATTATTGTCGGAATGATCGGACTGTTTTCGCAGATTTGAAAATTGAAATGGCTGAATGAAAGCGAAGGGAAGTCTAGGATTGACAATTTGGAAGTTGAAATAGTTAGGAACGGTGTTGAATTTTCCGCCTGACGGGGTTTCTGGTTTTCCACTGTTCAAACAAGTAATCCTTTGCATTTCCGGTGCAGCGTTTATATATGTTTTTGCTGGTCCCGGTTTCTAATCTTACCCAGGAACGAAATTTATTTTCCGAGGATTTATCTGTCTTCGACTAAGTAAACCCATTTGCATTTCAAATATCACCCTTGATTCGCTTCCTCCCGGCTCTCTTCGCCTCTTCTTTTTTGCAAATTTATCGGTGAGAGGTCACGTACGCCTCCCCTTCCTTCTTTTTCACGTCCCTGGCTGATGTTAAAGAAACTCATGCATGATTATTCAACGTGAATCAAAGAACAACCAAATTAACGTAATGACAAATGAGGGATATAATATTCTGTAATGAATTAATATTTGATACCGGAATAAATCTGAGAAATTATATTATTAGGTGTGCAAATTAATTGGGTGTCTCTACATTTAAAGTCTTAACGATTTTAGTGTCCTAAAATCGTTATCCTTTTATGTCGAAATAGAAATTTGCAAAATTTATGTCACAAATAATGAAGCTCGAATAATAGAAATTATTTCCAGCATCAAAATTGCGTTTGATTTTCCATAAATACATATATTGAATTTTGTGAAAATATCTAATAGATTGATAATTGTTAGGTTAGTTGAGATTTTCGGGATATGATTAAATTTTGGGCAATTGTTAACAGTATTAGGTGCAGAAATTAAATCGGTGATTTTACGGTTATTTAACACTAGGTATACGAACATTGGTAGCATAATTTCACAGATTTCCTAAAAAATAGGTATATTGTATATAAATACTCAAAGTTACAATGTTGAGGAGGGACGAAATAAATTACGATATGTATTCATGTTATTGCATCAATTAAAGTCAATGTAAATTGCTAAAAAATAATATTTTTAATTTTTCTAGCTTTACGGATAAAACTCGATTTCCGCTAAATTGACGGGTTCCGTAAATCTAGTTATTAAAGTTGAACAGTCATCCAACATTAATTGATCTCTAAAGAAAGAAACATTGAATTGTGTGAAAAGAAGCCACTAATTTAATTTCTACATTTAACAATAAATCACAATTAGAGGCCTAGTAGTTTGAAAAAACTCAAACGGTTGTCTTATAAATGGACTGCAAATATTTATGTAATATTACATTAAAATGTTCCAAGAAAACGATTCGAACATCTCATACAATAAATATTTGAAATAGGCGATAGTTAGTTGACAAATATTGATGTGCGCAGCAAACAAAATTATGTTTCAATGTTTATTTATATTCAATGTTTATAAAGTTTACTGTTTCTTAACAGGGTCATCGTTATCATATTCAAATCTTATCTAATTCGATACTCCAATAAAATACCGCAACTCCGAAAAGAAATATAATAATAATAATAAGAATCCAGACATAGGCAAACAATTGTCATACAAGTGGCTTACAAAAGGGCAACCCTTTCTACAAATAGGAGGATTTATCCTGGCAATACAAGGTAATGTCACGACTGCAAGCAACTACAACGAGAAATGAAAATACGTCAACACAGATGCACGTACAAATTGTCACGAAAAAGGAAACAATAGAACATATCATCGCAGCATGCAAATTGCTCTCCGGAACCAATTACACAAACAGACACCACGCAATACTAAAAATTGTACATCAAGAGCTTACAATACGATGTACAACGAAAACACGCATACGATATTACAAATACACACCCGAAAACATATTCGAAAATCTAAACCACGGGCTACTGTGGAATATAACATACCGACAAAACAGTCATACGTAACATATCAGATGTCACACTAACCAGTAAAAATAAAACGAAAACCTACGTAATAGATATTACAACACCGAACGATACAAACGTAATAAAAGAATAACAAGAAAAAAATCACGAAATACACACCACTGGTGACCGAAATGGAGAAAGTATGAATCAAAGAAACAGTCACAGTAATAACCATTGCTATATCTGCAGCAGGCATTGCACCCAAGAAATTCCGCCAAAGTGTAAGAACAATAGGCTTAGACCCACAATTACGTAGAAACATACAGAAAGCAGCAACACTAAAAACTGCAACAATAGTTAGAAAAACACTCTAACAACAGTGAAGAATAAGCGTATGGCCTGAAAAGGAATCCGTCATACAGCTGAATTTACCATCAAAGTGCAAAAAATGCAAATAATAATAATTGTTTGTATACAGGCCTAGTCTATTATAACTGGCTATGAATAGACTGTAAATCTTTATGCCTTTTAGTAAAATTTAAATCTGTTAGACAATGCAGAATGCATAGCATGTGCAAAAGTATGCAAAACATATTAAATACATATTATAATATTTACGATGTAAAGCCTATCAGTAATTGGATTCTATTTCTAGAAATTCTTCTAAGAAAATCTTCTAAAATCCGCCGTCTAGCTATGAGTTTTCATAGCTCTACTTCTAAACGTGCATTCTGTAATTATTTAGTATAGTATCATGTATATACCAAAGAAGTCACATGTTCCACTTATATTTTATTATGCACAATTTTATTTTAGCGTTTGTTGTCTAATCTATTGGAGATACCTAATCGTTTACATATCAATGTATATCTATAACACGTTAGCTTTCTGATGTAGATTTGAACAAAAGTAACGTTTGCTTCAAATTACAAATCTAAAGTAACAGTGAAAATTTTCATTATTGAAAGTGCTGTCCAAATGATTGTATATCTAAAATAAAAATGAAAACTACTGTTCTTTTTCCAAAAAGCTGTCCCTTTTTATTGAAAGTGGATAAAAAAAAGCTGTCAATGTTAGAAATGTAGTGTTCTTCGAAAATGAATTCTTACTTCAACAGATAATAATTACCAGAACAATGAAATAAACATACATGTAAAAACCTTTATGATCGCGAAATTCGTAACAATGACGCTATTCGTAACTGAACACGTTAATACAACATACTGTTTCTTCTGTACGACATTATTTGTTTTTTAATCGTATTTCTGCACCGTTCCTGACACAGGGTAACACTTAATAAGCCCTATACTTTAACTATCCCATATTTAAATCATTTCTTCTGCATACAGAATAATGATTTATTGCATGCTAGTGAAACCCAAAATTGTTTCAAACTGACAGAAATTTGTTTGTATCATTATTGGACATTTATATTATTATTATTATGTTGTACTATTTGTTAATATTATATTACGGTCTGTATCATTTTTATTAGTATGCAAAAATATAGTAAATTTATTGTACGGAAAGCCGTTGCTTTATTATCCAAACACATTTGTCTCCCAATTAGTTTCGATAATAATCGATGTTTCACAGTATTTATAGAATCCATCAATTAATAGAAACGATAACATCATAGTATTCACTTAACATTTCATAACGATATAATGAGAATATTTATGCAATCCACAAATTATTATAAACAATAACGTCATACTTATCACTCAATGTTACGTATTAAAACAAGTTTTATTTCCTGTTGATTTTCTACCAGCTATGATTTTTAATTTCAATTTTTTGTTAAAGACACATAGTTACACTACAATTTTCCCCGATATTAAGGGATGTGCAAAGCCTGTGATATAATTCGCCTAATCACCGTAACCGATATTACCAGCTGGAGCAGATGTTGAGTAGTAGTAAGAAAGGGCTCGAGCAAGATCGTAATGAAGAAAGGTATCACTGTTTCGCACCGAAATCAACGAGATGAAACTCGCTCGACACGTTCAACAAAAACTTTCCCTTCGAACTCTTAATCGCCTGCCATAACTACGGTCACGTAATCTGGCGGAATTATTTTCTCGCTCAGGTAAAAAGATTTTAGAAGAACAACTCAACGAAGGGTTTACGACGGCGAAAGTTGAAAATTGCAGAAGTTACCCAAAGATACGATAGGGATATTGTGACAGGAAAATTAAATAAACAGACACCGTTGCGAAACAGCATATGATTTTTAATGCCATTAACTGAACGCCGTATATGTTGTAATTTTAATATGTTTGGCTATTTATCTTTGGTTGTTTAAAGTCTATTCAGTTCTATTTATTCTCAATTTTAGAATGTTTAAGGATATCTTTTCTTTTTAACAATCAACACAATGTTTTTCTTTATTAGCTGCCATCATAGCCGGAAACTATGGTGGCTTTGCTCTTTTGTTTTATTTGTTTTTATAAAAGCACCAACCTAATACATAAACAATATTGTATTGCCAACGTAACATAGTTATCTGTAATCATAGGCAATGTAATTTTACTTTATTCCAACAGTATATAATTTACAAAAGTCTGTAGCTGAATATCGTATGGGTCTACTATTTAAATGTACAAAAATAAATATAACGAATACTGCTTTTTAATATGATAAAAGACTGGCAATATGAAAATTGCTAGTGCTGCCTAAGTTCATCAGATACATTTTTTTCAAATGATTATAATGAATTTACTGCAATGTAAAACTTGGTAACATTTTTATAGATTTATTTTTTTATCCATAATTTTGCTGCGTTGTATCTACTTTATACCTATAATAATTTAAATAGTTAACCAAGCTCAGATACCAAATGTGACCAATCAAGAGAGGCAATTAACAAGACAACTAGTTGTGATAAAACTTTCCCTAAAACGTTTATTTTTCTCGCAAAGTCAACACACGTTCCTTTATTCTCCTAAGCCTACAAAAAGAAAGGTAAAAATTTGCAGATCTATGCGTGTATAGATATAAATGACTATAACCCAGTCAGATATGCATTGATGCATAGTCTGCGCGTTTGTTAAATAAATTTTTTAGGAAGAAAGTTTCGAAAACGACACACTCTCGATTTGGCTGAAATATTGCATACAAGTTCTATTTGAGTATATAAGAATATCCCCGAAATGAGTTTTGGCAACTAGCCTTCGTTTCAGAGATATTGAGTTGGGGAGGTCAATTCTTTGCGATGTATTTCCAAAGAACACCAGGAATTGATCCGCACTAAATTACAAGGGAGTGACGGTACGATGAAATAGATCGAAAATATAAAATATTAGCTTCGAGTAGTTATTACTTTCCGACGTATTAACGAAAAATGTTTACTTATAAATATAGGGCGTTCCAAAAATCATGATACAACCAAAAAGAGAATAAATCTGCTAGAGATGCTCGAGTCTTGCAAAAAATCAATTCGTGAATCAATCCTGAATCGAAACAGCTCAAATCGTGGAGCCAAAAAATTGGATGCCAAAACATCGATTTCCGTAAAACCGATTAAAAAAGATCGCTCAATTATTGAGACACCACGTATTACTCCGACATTACCAAAAATAATTTTTTTCGCACAGCCGTCGCGTCGAATGCAACACGCGAAACACCTGAAATAAAAAAATTTTTCCCAAAAAATGTACTAGGCTGGCCTATGCTCGCTCTACTCGTTCTGCGAACTTAAATATCAACATCCCCTGGGCGATCAACTAACAACGTCATGGGGAGGCTTCATCCCCTCCACCCCTTTATACAACCTAACCTAAAACCATTGTTCCCAACGTCAAGGCTGTATCCCTTGACCGGGATTATTTTCCAGGATAATAAATTCTAATCTGCTGTAGTCATTGTAAAAATGGGTGTTTGCAGAACTTCTGAACTCGCCAACGTCATAGAAATTCACACATATGATCTGTGATATTATTCAAATGTACTAATTGTAAGATGCAAATTGAACAATTATTATTGCCGTCACCGATACAAATTCTATTACTGGAATTTGTCAGTAATACAAACAATATTTTGTTGATTTTTCATTAAATACAATGTATTCAAAAATGTAAGATGAAATTAATGTTTTAATAAAATGGAAACTGAATTACATAGGTAACGCCAAATTTTAATTTATGACAATTAATTAACATTTATATAGAAAATACCATTAAAGTAAATAGTTGTAGTTATTTTATGTAATTTTCAAGTTAGTAAAATGCACTCGAAGAATATGTAAATTATCTAATGTCACCTTCTGACGTTCTGAATGAATTCTGACTAAATTATCTAATATAGACGTGCTCTGAAAATAATGCCCCTTCAAAGCAAACATTTGTAGGTTTAATATTAGGTTGTTGCATATAAGAAGGCCGATTTTATGTGATTTAAATGCTTTAATTTCTAATTCATTAAAAAATGCACTTAATTTCTGTACAATAGTTCAAACACATTAATGCGTATCAGATTCAAGTAAAACTTTTAGTTTATCATTGCCGGTCGCTTCTTTTAGGCGACTATAAAGTATATTTTTAAGAGTTATATTTTCAGTAGAAAATTTGTGAAACTAACGTTGAATTCTTCAATGACAAATTATATCTCTTCGTACATAAATAATATTAATAATAGGAGGACTTCCACTGCATTGTAGCTAAACTTTAAGCTTGAAGAACATTCGAATTTAACTTCCATAATATGCATGGTTCCTTTCGTTTCATTATTTGCTGTTCCTTTCTAAAACATTTGACAATCTATCAGTAACTATAAATTAAGCGAGTTCAAAGCTTCATATTTATCCACAGGAAATGTCATTTAGTGTTACGCTTAATTATTTAACGACTAAAAAACGTTGAGTTACATAAAATGGGCCATTTCATATGCAAAAACTTAATATTTGTTAGTAAATGATTGCAAACTAGATCCAATATCTTTTTGAAAAGTTATTATTACTGTTACTGTTATTCGGTGTGTCAATTTTGCTACAGTCAGATTATTATTCAATTATCTGATAAAGACGTACTTTTAACGAAGATGTATTTAGTAAATCTCCTATTGCGGCTACGACGACTGTGTCTTTTTCGTCATCGTCATTAGACCGCGACTTTTTATGCAAATTCATATTTTTTAAAATAAAGCCAGCGGAATGAAACCTGAATAGAAATTAGTTTCGTCCTTTAAGTATAATAACGTGTACGACGCTTTACCGTGGATATTTCGTAGAATTTTGCATATTTTCTGCATTCTGGACTTTTTACCATAGTGAATTTCCCACAAACGTATAAAAATTCGAAATGTAATCATCATTGTTGTTGCGGATATTAAAATTTCCATTGCTTTCATGCAATCGCTCTACTATTTCTATATTTAATGTGCTTAATAATAGTCTTCGGTGTTACGTTAAATAAATTACAATTAAATAAATGATTGATAATGTAGATTTTGCGTTCGCTTACCTGTATTGTCGGCAATTATTACCGAGAAATTCTGAAATGCAAATTTTGTTGACAAATCGATAATAATTAAGCTTATCGCGTAACTTTATGTAACTATTTTAGAATGCATTTAACATAAAAATTGTTCCAGTTTGGAGCATAATATTGTTCAACATCAAGTTTATTTATGAACATTTTTTTATATGTTGAATATAATGAATTAATTACTGATTCATTGAAAATGTACAACGAAGTCCAATATCCTTATTACTGCCACTTGAAACTTTTCAATTAAATAGAAACAATTTTTACATATATTAATACACCAGTTTGTTTAACAGATATAAGTTATATAGTAAACGTATTGACTTTACTGAATTATAACACGTCTAATACTTTACAATTACATTGGTCGCGTTTTAATGTTCAACAGCATATTTACCTCCTAATATTTGTTTTTAAATATTGAGTGTAAACGAATACACAATGTTTATGTGTTGTTACGTAAACCGAGGTCCAAAAGCATAAAAATTTGTTTATTTACGATTCTTCGTACATTACTTTGCTATTAAATAAAACATTTAAAGCATCGGTTATAGGGACACTAGCAATTATTGGGACATCTATCCTAGCTAATAAAATAATCGTAGGACAAGGAGTTAAGTAGTAAAGTTAAATTAAAAATTATACTCTTTTACAAATTTGTTTTACAAAAATTCCAACGCTTTGCTCGTGACAATAACAATGCAAAATAATAACGCGAGCGAAATTCAATTGTGAAGAATTGAAGATGAATTTAAAAAAGAAATTAAACAGAGAAATTTTGCAGCATTCATACCTTTTTTTCTTTTACTTTTTTTCTTTTTGGCACGAGCCGAGACCAGATCTGCAGTTTGTAACACTAAAATTTCATAAACCGCGTGTTGTTGCAGAACAGCACCAACGGACTTCTATTTTAATATCCTGACAAGCAGTTCGTTGTTCCAGTGGCCGGTTCCAGTGCCTTCTTACGGTCGGTATAGTATACAAATTTCATAAAACGTTACAGGAGAAAGAAAACAAAGAAAGAAAGAAAAAAGAAGTGTAAGTTCCAGCATGTGTTGTTGCTGTTATTCGTCGACGCTACGTTATCATTGATCTCCTTGCCTCTGCACGGATTTCTCCCCGTAACAAATTACTTTCAATCACCACGGTAGTTTAACTTCTTTCCCACGCTGATTGATAGCGGATCCCAATGCAAGCTATTGCAAAGATAACACTGTTTACCACAGTGAGCAATACTTTAAATTCTCTGGTTAAAAGTCAGCCGAGAACCAACGAATGGCTTTCCACTTCACAGGGTGACCGTTTCAATATTGCTAAAAGTTGATTCTTAGAAAATTTGTCAGGCTCGTTTTTTTTTCGTGATTAAATATGAAAAGCTTAGAAAACGTCAATATTCGGATATTTGAAAGTGTGAGAATTAAAATGTTCGAAAATCCAAAGACTTGGACAATTAAAGGTTTGCGAATCAAAGAAATTGGAAATTGGAAAATTTGGAAGTTGATAGCTTGGAATTCGAAACCATAAGATTCGAATGTTTAGGAGCATAAAAGTTTAGAAATGCGATGGCATGTGAATTAAAAGCAAGGAAAATCGATGATTTGCATATCTAAAATTTAAAGGTTTGGAAATTCAAAAGCTCAGAAACTCTAAGGTGTGGAAACGATAAACTTTAAAAATTTGGTAGCTTGAAATTTGAAAGCTTAGAAATTCGAGTTCTTAAAATTCGTAAGCTTAGAATTGCGGAAGCTTAGAGATTCAAAGATTTGGAAAGGCTCAAGAATTTGATAACTTAGAACTCCAAAACATGGAAATTCGAAAGTTTGGAAATTTGATAGATGCGAATTCAAAACCTTAGGAATTCGAAAGATTGAAAATTCAAAGGCTTGGACAATTTCTAGCTTGGAATTCGATGATTAGAAATTCGAATGTCTGTAATTCACAAGCTTAGAAACTCGAATGCTTCATATTCGCAAGCTTAGAAACTCGAATGTTTGAAATTCGCAAGCTTAGAAGTACTAAAGCTTGAATCTCGAAAGTTTAAAGATACTTAACTTTCAATCTTAACAATTTAAAAATTTACATGTTTAGAAATTGAAAATCTCGAAAACTCGAACATTTCGCAATCCTTTGAATTAAAAAGAAAACAATTTAAAAAAAAAAGATATTTCATTTGATGTTTCTCCACCGGAAACAGCGATTTCATACGCATCATCCTAATATTTTGTAATCGGATAATCTTTGATCACCCTATAGAGCGAACGAGTGCAACGGCAGGGCTGCTTCGCACCATCTGTCTCCCCTGTGGCCCAACGAAACGTCGGACAACGAAAGACGCATTATTCGTAATGGATTTGTTCGCGTCGCTAATGTATGTGCCAACACAGCAAGAGAGATAGAAAGAGAAAGAGAAAGAGAGAGAGAGAAATGAAAATAACGTTTCGATAGGAATGACGGCGTCAATGTATTGGCGTCGCTCGATATCGCAACAGGGGACTTTTTTGCAAGAATAACGACACGCTAAGTTACCTTTCTTCATGAGATACTTTGCACGAATTGAGGAAAAAAATGATCATCAGATCTCAAGGGTCGTAACGTAACGAGATTTATGTAATCAGGATGAAATCATTAGGAAGAAGCATTAATTACAATTAGTCGCGTTACGGAAGCATTTACCAGGAACATTCTAATTACCATAAATATAATTGCACATTGAACCGCTTTTCGCGAAATGAATATTGTTTAAACGGCCGTAATTACACACTGAAATCAAGATGCAGGGGTCGTTTAATAATTACGTATCCGGTTCGATCCGTGCTGCAGGCTACACTTTTAAGAGGTTCATTCTGCCGGCAAATAAAAATGTAATTCGCGTCGACGTAATTAATGAAATTTACGATTACCGCTGCATAGCAAAGAGATGGATTGAGTAATTTTGTAATTTACTGCTTCATACTTAATAAACATACTTAAAAATATGTCATATTCGGTGCAAAGGGAAAAGTATTAATTACGATAAATTTGGTTTCTTTTCAAATTTGTGATCGTAAAATTATGCAAAATATTTTTACCGTATAATTCTTTAATCAAAGACTTTTCCAAAAAAGTGAAGGATTAATTAGGATAAACTTATTGTTAGTTTACTATTTTTAAAGAATTCAATACGATAATACGTTTTTCATATAAAGGTAAGGATTCGTTGAAAATAGCTGGAATTCGTGAGTAATTCATTATAATATGTAGAAATTATTAAATGCAAGTATGCGTAACTATTAAACAGAAAGTATTGAGAATTTATATGATCAATTAATTTACCTTCTCTAGATAATAAATTAATTGTCCCGAATTCGATATATAAAAATGAAGAAAACTTTCTATAATCATTGTATATTTAAGAAAAATATTCGGGAAAAGTAAAATAAAAAAATTAATTTATTTTAAAAACTCTTTTTCTCCCTCTGTTTAGGATTTCAATTATGTTCAATAAATACAATACATTTTTAAATTACGATAAGTTTTAAATCTTCAGAAATAATAAATCTGCCTTAAATTTCTAATAAAGGAGCTACTATTGATTTTTCTATTTTATAGGAATTAATTATTTCTTCTTAGATATCTTAATACTTTTGGAAAAATTTATAGACGAATTTCTGCAGCTATTACATATTTAAGAAAATTATTTTCAATTAATTGTATCCCAATTACAACAATTTGTAAATATTTAAAAGTAATAAAATTCCCTCAAATTCTCAGTAAATGAACTAATATTAACTTTTCTATTTTTTAACAATTGACTACTCCTATTTAAGTTTGTTAATATTTAAAGAACAATTTCTACATCTATTACGTATTTAAGAAAATCATTTCCAATCAATTTTATTTAAATCATAATGATTTGTAAATCTTTAAAAGTAATAAAATTCCCACAAATTCTTAATAAAGAAACTAATATTAACTTTTCGGTTTTTAAAAGTTGATTATTTCTTTTTATGTCTGTTAATATTTAAAGAAAAATTTCTACATCTATTACGTATTTAAAAAAATTATTTTCAATCAATTTTATTTAAGCTACAATAATTGTGTCATCTTCATGGCCAACAAAATTCTTAAATTTATAAATTTATAACAAGAGACACAAAATACCAGCTTTTTAACCATTTAGCAAAGAGTATTCCAATCAACTTCATCCCAAACGCATGAATAAATGTCTCAACGGTATATCAATACATCGGAAGTGTTAATTAAAATACTTATGAACAACCACAATTTTCGAGGAATTCATCAAATTCGTGGCTTTAATCACCCCATAATGCGGCATTAATAATCACGATAATGTTTTACCTCTATCGCATCCAGGTTAAATTAAAACGAACGACACTTTAATTAACCATGCAACCCTCAATTTATGATCAACGAATAATTCGTGGATAATCGAAAAGAATTAATAACTGCAAATTAGTTACGAACTGTTTGTACATAATCTAGTCGAAAATAATTGGAAAAACCGAAAAGGGAATGGAGAAATGGCGTGGCATTCAATATTAATAAACACAATAACGGTTTACCCTTAAAGATAACATTAAATTAAAACCAACGGTACTTGAATTAATTATGGAAAATGTTTACGAATTGTTTATGAATAATCCAACCATAAATGACTGAGAGAAATAAGAAACATGGATAAAAAGGGGCGTGAAAAGGTAAAAAAAAATGTCTGGTAGATGAGATGCTAAATATCTGGCCAACCTTTTTTACCAAGTAATGCGTTTTGTCGCGGGGACAGAATGAACCGCATACCAGAATGTCGGCTTTAACGACTTTTATTTATTCCGCGTTAATTAAAAATTTCACCGGCGCGCCGCATTTCTGGTGGATGCAAGTAACGTGAGACTAAATATGCAAACAACATTTGCCGTTCCAATAAACGGATGTAAAACAAACCTTCTCTTCGTATTTGTTTCATTCTGCCATTTTTCCCTGTTTATCTCATTTTTAATTCATGCCACGAACCTTTCTATACATTTTCTGTTCTTATATATTACTTTCGTAAATATTTATTTAAAAGGAAGACTTAAAATATAACTTCGAATTCTGGTGCTGGAGAATATATGGAATAAACGCAATCATATTGTTTAAAAACTTTAGTACAATTTTAGGAAGCGATATTTCATCGATGCTGAATTAGGAATTTCTGTTATTAATTAATCAACCAAAATTGTAAATTACTATTCACTGAGTTTGATATTGGTTAATTTATTAATCAAGAATATTTTACGTGTCTCTAAATCTTGTATTAAATCTAATTGTTAAATTTTAGTTCGGTATCATGATGTCTCTATAAATTTTTAAACAAGAGATTGTTTAAATTATTATTGCATATATATAATAGTAAAATTTAAAAAATGATCTAAAATAAATATGGCCAGCAAGAAACTACTTTTTTTAATTTTTAACTCTTAACTTTTAACTTCATTTTAGTCATCTTCAAATTTGCCAATCGAAATATTTAAACTGTTATAAGTATTATACTTTTATAATATTATATACTATTACAAGTACGATTATAACTAAAATTCTCTAAATCTCCAATAGAAATATTTAAACGATTATATTGTAAGTCATAGAAGTCTAGATATATATTTTAAATTTTTGACATTAATATAATTTATAACCTATTTTAGAATAATAAAAAACGGATGAAAATTCATAAAATATAAAGTTACAAACGAATAAGATTCCTAGAAGATATTTCATACAGGAGCATCAATTGATTACATGAATCAAATAACTCCTAAAATTGTCCAAAATGTAATTTTATTTAAATAGACAAATTATAGAACGTCATAAATGCATCAGAATGTCTAATAAAATAAAAACATTGTTGCAACAATCAGTTTGTATACCTTTATGTATGTTTTGCTAAGGAAAAATGGGAAAGACGTCACTATTGTTTGGTAATATACACAACTCTAATTAATAATTAAATCAATATTCTTCAAATGATCGAAATTCTTGCATTTTATGATATCTGAAATTTTGGGATGTATGTAGACTTTTGCGACTGACTGTAAATACATATACTATTTCAAGTACTATTATAATTAAATGCGGCTTTTTATGCATTTATAGGATATTTAAATGTATAAAAAAGCACGAAGTGCAAATTAGTGAATTGCACTTATCATAAATATGACGTAAAATATAAATTGTTGTATTTTAAAGGTGAAACAACCCATCATTCTCATTTTATTTCTTTAATTTTATTAATAAAAATATTCGTTTCCATAAAGATCCGCAGTCTAAATATGAATATTATAATTAATCTTCTCTAAATTTACCAACAGAAATATTTAAAATATTAGGCATATAAATATTCCAAATATTCCATTATTAAGTCACTTATAACTAATTTCAAAATCTAAATCAAATATTCTTCTTCCATATTTAACCTTGAACACCTAATTTGCAATTTAATTTTAATTTCACAGTAACAACACTCAAACTATCCTTCCAAAATACAGTTAGCGTATCTCGCAGCACTTAAAAAGGGGAAAGAAAGCATCGCAAACAACGAAGCTCCCAGAATTCGACATCTACTCCACCGGAAATTGGTTCTTCACAGATCTCCAATGAAATTTCACCATCCCAGCATCAATTGCTGCACTCATAGAGACAAGTATTCCCGACAGGATGTTAATGAATATTTTGCAAAAATTATACCCCTGTCGTAACGATATTTTCATAGAAACTTCCACGCGGAAGCGAATCACAGGCACGCACAAGTAGAATTGCAATGTTCGAAGGACTTGCGTAACCTCTACTCGCATAACCTCTCCATACAAAACGAGATTCGAAGCAAGAAGAGGGGCAGAGTAAAGAGGATAGAGAAGTCTGACTTAATACACACTTCGTCACTGTCGATGAAGAGGACCAACGATATTTTCTGCGCCTAAGAGCGACGCCCAACCCTCGCAAGTCTTAAATCCAATTTTTCTCCCTTTCCGCTCCCCTCGTTACGTGGCTTCCTTCTCCAATTTAACACCACGGTACACCGTTTTCGATATACGAAAGTTTGCAGGTAGCATTTCTTAAGATAATACGGGGTCATTTCGACGGAGACGCGTATATTCAGTATCAGGGCTTGAATAACATTGTAAACATTTATAAATAAAAGTTATTTAGTAAATCTTTAACTATTCAATTACAATGGGATCCGCTTATTATGATCACTTTGGGACTTGCAATTTTTGATAAGAATAACCGGTTGATAACTGTCGCGACGCGATTTTAGGCGTAGCAGACCAAAGGGGCTGCGAAGCCGTTTTATGACTTAGCGTGCGACCAGAGAAAACACGCGACCTGCTGACCACGTGCGTAGGCAAAAATACCGTTGCCAGGAAAACGTTATTTTTTAGCAGGCCCAAGACAGAGGCTCCGCTCTCCACGGATCCACCACTTTCATCTCTTCTCCTAAACACAATTTTTACCTAAATGTTTCGACACCAACCCTCACGACGTTCAGTTCGTTACCACCAGTCACACAGAGCAGTTTACAAACACGAGTCAAGCACATTACTGTGTCATACATAACACAGATTCGTCAAAAACACCGACACTTAATCTGAACAGTTGTGATATTAAATCAAGGCATCTTAAACGTTCGCGAGTGTCATTTTATTTCCAAACCCACCCGTTACCTCATTAAGTTGAAGTAAGGGCAGCGTTGCCAAGGTATCCATCACGACCGATACGGTGACGCAACGATAACATACGCGGAGGACAAAAATGGTCATTATTGAACTCATTTTATTGCAAACAGAGTTATGATTAGACTAGGGATCTTTATACACTTATGGCAAATTTGTATTTGCAAAAAAGAGCTGATTCCATATGATACAGAAAAGCATACAAAATATTTAAAATAAAGTACAAAATTACAACATTTAGAGAATCAAACGAATTTCCATTAAATTTCATTCTTTCGCCTTCACTTAAAGAGATATGAATTTGCATAAACATCTGCAGTCTAGTTATCACATTTATGCACAGTTTAATGGATACGCTATCTTTGTTAGGACCATTCAAATTGTCATAAGCTCGTCTCTCTAGCTTCACCTTTATTTTATTTACGTATCTTATAATGATCCCTGCAATGCACTAATATAATAGATAAAAGATATGCTTTAATTAAAAGTGAGTTCTAAAGAGAAGGTTCATTTATGGTATACGAATTTGTTAAGAATTTGTATTGTTTATCTTCAAATGTAGTTAACACACGTGATACCAATACCCGCAGTTTGATTATAATAAGCGGATTATTTTTAATTAATTTTATATAGAGTATTTTGGGACCGATTGATTATGATAATAATAGCCGATTGAGAACATTATCCGTGATTATAATAACCGTATTCTACCGTATTTATTTTCTGTTTCAAGTTAACTTTTTACATTAACATTTTAATTGTGTCATAATAGTTCAAGTTTAACAGTTATTCTGTATTTGATTAATAAAAGTTATGAAGGAAGATTTATTTTTTAACACATATTTTCCAGTAAAATATAGAAATTTATATTAATCTTCTCTTATTTAACATTGTTTAAGGAGTTGAAGTCAGGACAAATGTAGACGAATAAATTCGTTTGACAGAACTTTAATCCTTTCAAAGCAGAGCAACTATTACTCGCTAATTAACATTTTTTCCTATTTCCAAAAAAGTAAAAGTTCTCTGATTACGCGTAAATAAATATAATAAAAGTTTCAGTGGATTTGTAACTGTTCTTTTAGAACGGAAAAATTAAAAGTAAAAAAATAACTGTTGTATTAAAAATAATTGAAAATAATTGAAATGCTTCATTCAAACCGTGTTCAGTGTATTGACAATATTGAAAGATTTGTTGTTTTGGTTCCATTATTTTTAACTGCACCTCTGTTTCCGTAAATAACTTCATTCGATAAAACGTGCCGGTAATATTGTTTATATGAAATAATAGTGTAAACACATTTGAGAAACGATATAATTTCTGAAAAAATATTTTTTGGGCGCCCATGGGCAGCAACAACACAAAAAGGACTAATAGTTAAAAATAATGAAACGTTTAGTAAGGTAAACCGTTCAGTAATTTACCATATTCCAGTGAATGATCATTGCACAAAGAAACGTAAATTATAAACTTCAAAATTATTAAACGTTCGTAAATCAATTTTATCACTTCTCAAAAATAATGCAATTTTTTTATACAAACACCGAATCTTGACCGAATTTTATATATGCGGTTAGTTTCTAGACTTTTACGCGTGTTGCATTTTATAATTAATTCAAAAACAGCATAGAAGGGATAAGTAATTATATTCGTATGAATAAAATGAATGACTAAAGGAGGAGTAATTCTGAATTGAATTTCCCGAGTCATTTTATTAATTAAATATTATTTCCAATTTGAAACGTATACAAATTCTACATTTCGGTCATTCATTAGCTGCGGTCTTCAGGAATTTATATTTAACTCAACCACATACTTTTTTCTTTAGCAAAGTTTCATAATTCTTAGAAGGAGAACCTTTAATACTACAAAAATTGAAACTTGTTTCTACAAATATTACGTAGTAACAGTGTTTCTACATTGGCCTCAAAGCTAGGTAATTTGTTGCAGAAATGAAAACGCGATTGGGTCGAAAATGACCTGAGAACAACAAAAGAGTTAAATTGACAATTTACTCGGTTACTTTGCAGAACGAATTATAGTATTGCGTTTTCATGGATATTGCAAAATTCTTGGGATTCCAGCAGATAAATTCCCATTTATTCGTTAGCTCTCTTTGGTGTTCACGTTTCTGTTGGACCATTCAAAAAAATACATAATAATTCGAACATTCTATACATTTACTATCAGTGATTGAGCTGATATTTTATCTGAATCCATTCGCGTGCACGAATTTATTATTAACAACAAATAATACACGCAGATGGCGGTCAAATTGAAACCACTGTTTGCATTTCCTTGCTTTAATGGCATATATCTGGAGATTAGTTGCAAAAGGGAATATGTCCCAAAATATATAATTCCTTTTGGTTATTTCTATTATTTCGAAGCCCATTCAGAATTCTCCCAACCTACCATAGTAAAATCCTGCTACATTATAGTCGAATTCCACTATGAAAGTTAACGTAAATTGAAAAATTAGACAAGTCCACTAATGAGAATGTTGTGAATCGAAAATATGTCAATTTGACCTTTTGTACCTATCTTTCATTAAACACGAACGTTCATAATTCAGCGTTTGTACTACGAAATAAGGATTGTATAAAGTAAGAGTCAAAAGTAAGTATACACCTCACAAAGATGCAGCTGAGTGAAATTATAGGATAATTAGAGATCTGATTATAATGCCACTTACAGCAAATAAATAAATATTGTGCAATGACAATATAATTACAGTATTACTTGTAGAAAATGCATTATAATATAATTGTGGTACAATTTACAGTAAATACATTATACCATATTGTTACTTTTGTTAACCGAATACTGTTCTGATTCTCACTGTATTTTACGTATCTTTTATACTTCTGAATTTCACATAGTTTACAGTGAGAATCAAAAGTAAGTATATACCGCATTAAAAATTAAAAAGTATATTATAACTATAGTATTATTTACAGCAGAAAAATAAATATCGTATGGTAGTAGTAAAATTACAGGTATCATATTACTTAGTATAAATAAATTATAATATTATTACGATGTAATTTACGGTGAACAAATTATAGTATAATTTCATTTTTGTAAGGTGTATACTTACTTTTGACAAATCACCGGACACTTGTTACATTTAACAAAATATTTAGTAAATTATCATCTTAGAAGTAGAGCATTATTTAATGCTTTTCTTAAAGTGAATAGTCTGAGAATAGCAGCTTCGTTTTCTAGCCGTAATATCAATTTTTTTATTCTAAATGTATTAAGTGTCCGATGAATTATGGACAGGAGTATATATATATAAGATACAAGTATAGTTGCCGACTCATGTAGGTGAAATATGATCTGCATCACTTCATGATGCATGTGCTTCATTTAAAAAGTGTAAATCTTTTCTTACTGTTTTCATTTGTTTGCACTAAAATGATTACATTAACAGCGATATGTGTTTCCATTTCAATCATCACTAGAAACATTCTTTACATTTGAAGTTTAAAAGCGATTTAAAAAGGATTTCAACGAAATAATTTACAAAACGGGATATATCCACTATTATTTTTTCAATTTAACCCATTAAGGGATAACGTGTTCTGATGCAACATTTCATTTACAATTTTTCTGTAACCAATTTAAATTGTTTAATTCCATTTTTTAACATCAGAATTACCAAAGCAGTCAAAGTGACTGGTTACGAATTTACCGTGCAAATTATATAAATTTGCAGCAGTGCGTTTTTTACAATATTCCGTGACATTCGGTACAAAATGTAAATCAAGTTTCATTGCACTTCAATCACATGCGCTTTGCAAATGTCTACCAGTTTTATTTCTTAGGTATAAATAAGTATACTTTAGTCGTCGGTAATTTTTGTGTTGCGAAATGCACTCCAAGAGTTTGCATAATTTTATCGCTACTATTTCTTTTTCCACTTAGGTTCTACAATTTTATGAAGCTTCGAAGAGCTGCAAATAAAATGTTACGTTAGCGTAACGGTGGCCCTGAATGGGTTATAAGTAACTGAATCTTATCGATTTTCGCGATTTAATTAAATTAGATATAAATAAACGATAAAAATGAGAAATAAATGTTTTATGGAAAATGCATCTCTAAGAAATTATCCTGTTTTATTAATTAGTTTTCTTAATTTATTTTAATTATTATGGCTAAATTATGGACCAATATGGATAGTTATAATTAAATCTTACCAGAGGCGGAGTGCGCTGTTTTCATACATTTTTCTATATAATCCTAATCTTTCTGTTATCTTTGTAAATAACCGCGGCTTTATCACAGTAGCACAAAAGTATACGTGTCTCAAACTCTTTCATAATGATCAAATGATAAAGTATTTCCATTTGCAAATACTGGAACACAATGCATTCCGTACCTATAATATTCATATGAACAAACGGATCCGTTATTTAATTTTGAAAAAAAACGTCACTGTTTTAATAAATAGAACTGCGTTTCAAACAAAAATAGAAGAAAAATATTGTAAAATATTACATAGGAATATTTTATAAATCGTATGTAACCATATAAGCGTAACATATATAATTTATACTTGCGGTCTTATGGATTTATGCTATTATAACTAAAGAAGTAACGTAAAGCACTGCAGAGCTCTTTTTATGAAAGAACACCTGATAGTTGTTGCAAAAAGGCATCAAAATTAAGTTCGTATCAGCTGTTTTATGTACTAAAATATTGAAACAAATACCAAGTTACTCGTTAAGGTATATCAAATCTTGTAAATAGATTACAGATGTTTCTGCAAATTCATATTTCTTTAAACATAATTAAAGCAATGAAAAATAAACAGAAATTCGGTTTATACTCGAAATATTATAGAGCGTATATTGCTCTGACAAGGGAACATATCCAAGTGATAATCGCCAATTTTAATGAAATTTACAGGGTTAAAAATATTTGACACGTATTTTTTTTATCGGCAATGGTCTATGGTAAGAGGGTGAAAACAGCCCCCAAAGCTAGGGGTCGAAAACATATTTTTGGAAATATTTCGGGATCTAGAGGACCTAGGACAAACATTTTTTTTCAATATGTGTCTTTTCAAATACGGGCGCCGACCACTGGAGAAATTTATTACAAAAATAATTTATTTAAAAAATATATTAAAAAAAATTACTTTTTTTATCAATTCTCTTGTTAAAATTGAATCAATTTTTGTTCCCTTGTGAGTACTTTTTATATCCTTGCGTGTTACATACATTCTGCATTGTTATGTACATTTGAATCTTTCATAAATGCATAAAGATTCGCAGTTTACTTGTAACCTTGCAATTTGCTTACGTAACAAACCAAAATCTTACAGATTCGAAGATTTGCAAATTTAAGATGCTTAGAAATTCGGGATCTTAGAAATTCGAAGGCCTAAAAATCTGAAAATGGTTAGAAATTCAAAAGTTTGCAAAAATAAAATCTTAGAAATTTGGAAGTATTTACAATTGGAAGTCTTGGATATTTGAAGGCTTGGAAATCGCAAATGCATCGAAATTTGAAAGCATGAAAAATCAAAATATTTCGAAATTCAGAAGCTTAGAAATTTAAAGGCTTCGAAATTTGAAATCTTAGAAATTCGAAAGCTTGGCAATTAAAAATTATGGATATTCCAAGGCTTGGAAATACAAAATACGAACTCAAAATATTGGAAATTCAAAGGGTTGCAGGTGCAAAATCGTAGAAATTTAGAAGTTTGACATTTAAAAATCTTAGATATTGGAAAGTTTGGAAATCCCAAATGCTTAGAAAGTCGAAAACCTGAAAATTTGAAGGCTTTGAAAATTAAAATACTTAAAAATTCGGTAGCTTGCAAATTCAAAATCTTAGAAATTCAGAAGTTTGGCAATTTGAAATCTCGAATATTTGGATTAGAGATTCTAAATACTTGAAAATTAAAAAATTTGAAGGCCTGAAAAATCAAAGTACTTAGAAACTTTAAATCTTGCAAATTCGGAGACTTGGACATTTAAAGTCTTACAAATTCAAAATCTTAGAAATTTAGAGGTTTAGCAAATTTGAAATCCTGAATATTTGAAGGCTTGGTAATGCCAAATGCTTAGAAATTCGAAAGCTTTAAAATCCAAAGGCTTGAAAATTAAAAATTTTAGAAATTCAAAAGTTTGGCAACTCCAGAACGTGAAAATTCCTAGGCTTGGCAATCGAAAACGTTTAGAAATTCGAAATCTTGGAAATTCAAGTGCTTGGAAATCTAAAACCTCAGAAATTCAAAAACATGAATATTTGATTGCTTGGAAATCTTGAATGCTTAGAAATTCGAAGGCATGAAAATCAAAATACTTAAAAATTCCAAAGTTTTATAATTCCACAACTTGGTTATTCGAAGACATGGAAATCTAAAATGTTTAAAAAATAACAATCCTTAAACAATGAAATTTTGGAAATTCTAAAGCTTTAAATTCAGAACGAAAATTCTTTATTGAGTATTATTATATTCCGTCAATAAAGAGTTACAATCACAAATTGAAGACTGCAATTGTTTGCATCTGCAAGTGTCTACAGGAAGTGGAAGGTTAAAAGCCATAACTCTTCCATACTTCCCATCAGCAATGTACTTTCGTAGTTTCGATCTCATTTACAAATGGCGCAGCCACTGGCAGATTTCGGTAATACACTTAACCGTGTACTCCAGCGGCATTGTAGTCTCCAGAGCGAACGATCGACTCTATTACGCGACAACTCGGTTGGATCCGACTGGCAAATGCAATGGCCCGCTGTTACGTGTCGAACTGGTCAATTTTCGGTGAAAATTCGAAGCTCGGTCGAAAGTTCGTTCGAATAAGATTCCAATCAGAGTTGCACGGTTCTTTGTTTTAGAGGATGGTTTCCGTTACTAAGGATAATTGGATACACATTTTTTGTTAGAGAATGTACCCTTTCGTTGCATTGGAGATTGTAGGATTTTTTTAAGAGCAATTCGTGTCGAGCGGATTCAGACTTTTTCGGGTAAAATTCACTTTCTCTTTTATTATTTTATTCGTGGTTTCTTTCTATCCTTTTTTTGGTACCTGTAAGTAGTCAGGAAGCTTTTTAAGATTTTGGAGATTTTTGCAAAGAGTAGTTGTCTGTAATTAATTGAATTACAAACATTTCCCCTTTTTGTTTCAATAAGCTTTTACGTGTTTTTAAAGTATATTCGAATGAAATAAAGGATGTACTTAACGAAGGAGTAGAACATTTTTTGCGTAATTGTAGGGGAATTTACGTAAAACTGTGAAATCCTGCATTTTTTACTGATTAATAAATATTGCGTTCTTCACAAATAAAATATCACGTAAATTTTCTGGGAAAAAATTATTATGCTGAAATTGTTATTGCTTTATTCACTGCTATATTTTATAAGGAAAGATTATGTAAACATGTGAAACCCTTTTTTTATTAATTCATAAATATTGTATTTTTCGAGAAGAAAATATTACATGAATTTTCTGTGTAAAAATTATTAGGTTCAAATTATTATTGCTTTGATCACTCCTACATCTTGTAAGCGAAATTTATGGAAAATTATGGAATTCTTTTTTTATCAATTAATAAGTATTGTGTTTTTCACGAATAAAATATAAAGTGAATTTTCTGTACAAAAATTATTACGTTGAAATTATTATTGCTTTATTCACTGCTATACCTTATAAAGGCATTGAATTTTATAATAATCATTCTTCTTTGTCTGCTATACAAATTTAACTCCAACAGCTATTGTTAAGTACGCAATAACAAATGTTCCAAGTGTCAGTCTTCGATTTGTAATATTAACCCTTTGCGAATGGAGGAGATTGTTACAGAAATATCCAAGTTTTGAGCTCAAAACCTTCGAATATTCAAGATTTAAAATTGCCGAATTTTCGAATTTCTAAAATTTTAAATTTGCAAGCCTTTGAAGTTTTAACATTTTGGTTTCCTAAGCTTTCGAATTTCAAAGCTTTTGAATTTTTAAGCAGTTTAGATTTCCAAGCCTTCGTATTTCGAATATTTCGCAGAAACATAAAATCCGAAAGCATTCGATGCCACGTTATTACACTGCAAAGTCAATTTCACATCGTTCGGCCATGTCGCGTTAATACAGCCGACCATATATATTTCACGTTTCAAAGTATGAATGCTTTTATTTATGAAACTCGACTGTTTAAGTGATCTGGGCATGGTTAAACAGCCTTTCCCGTTTCAATCGCGACGCTGTTACTATGTTAACGCGAAGTTCCACAAATTTAAGCTTTCCTGCAATTTCCAACTTATTACTATATATATAGTTTCTAATTTGTTCTCGAAAATAGCAATTTTCAGCTAACCTAAAGCCATTCCTTGGTTGATATACTGAGTTGAATTTGATTTGAAATTATTAATATTAGCTACTAATATCATATAACGATACTATTGGATGTAATATGGGATAATTAATAGTAGGGTTAATCTTGTCTTCGTTAGCTGATTGAACTTGACCATCTATAGCAGTGTTTCCCAACGTGGGGCCTACGCCCTACAGGGGGGCAATTTGATTTTTAAGGGTGGCAATTCGAAAATGGACTCGTCCAGAGTCAAAAGAAATCGGCTGGATATAACACAACGGGGAGACTTGAGACTGAAGCTAACTAAATTGGAACCTAACATAAAATCTCTTTGCAGCAAGCATCAAGCGTAAGGATCTCACTAAATTTAAAAACGAAATACGTAGTAATAATTAAAATAGTATAGAAAAATCTTTCATTAAAATTATTTGTACTTGAATTTCAGTTCTCCATAATATGTTTTGAAAATTTACTTACTGTTTTTCCTCAACAATTTCCTAATGATTTCTTCTTAAAACCTATCAGTTATGTTTCTTCAGTGAACAATTCAATTTGTGAAAATTAAAACGTATGTATACGTTACATAGGGGACATAAGAATTTTAGAAAGGCTTAGGTAGGGCATGGCACGAAAAAGGTTGGGAAACACTGATCTATAGCATCGTGTAATTAACAAGTATATTTAAAGTTGCTGAATTTTATCTTCTGTGTGCATCACTGAACTACTGTATTTTATTTCCTTACCATTACATTGTTGCCAAGCAGTCGCAGAATAATTGTAAGAAGAAATATCGACAAAAAGATGTTCATGGTAGTGTATAATTAATTTTTATTTGTAAATTTTGACCCAGTAAAATAAACACCAAAGAAGGGTACAATAGCAATAGCAACAGAGATAGAGCAAAATATAGGATGTTTTTAGAATCAGGTTAAATTTAAATGATGACAATAATTTTGCTCTAAGATGTCAGCTTTTGTTCATATGGATTTATGTTGTTTATATGATTTAGTATTCTTAAAAATGAAAGAATGTAAAAATGTAAAAGACAATCAGAAGCCTTTAAAAATTGAAAAGTATGGAATAAATATTAACTAACTAACTCGTAAATATTACATTTTCTTAAGAATTATAAATGAAAGTAAATTGAGAGAATTGATGCGAATTGAAATTGAATGGAATTTTAGAAAATTTGCAGATAATTTTCATATGATTGATCAATCGTTTCATGACTTTTACATGCCGCATTAACTTTGTGTGGAATATTTAACTCTAATCATATTATGCCCGGCCAAATGATAAGTTTTAGAATATCTGATTTAAGATTCCACATTCACTGCTATTTCTTTCGTTCATTTAACTTTATGATCATTCTTACAATGTTTGATTAATCAGTTTCTCACATTTTGTTCTTCTATTTTCACTGAGAAAGATTTATTAAATATATAGATGTAAAGTGTTAATGTTATGAATAGATTACGGACTAATATGTATTTATCAGAAAGTTAGCTGTGGCAAAAACTGCTGGATGTACATAATAGGCAAAAATATATGAAGTATCTAAAATAAGGTATTCATGATTAGAGGAAGTAGTAAAAATATGGGCTACCACTTTTATTTCAGCGTTTATTATTATTTTATGATAATGATGAAAAACGACATTATATATTAAAAACGTCGGTAAATTTGCAATCCCTAGTTTGGAGAGAATCTCACTTCTTGACTTGATCTTGTTTGGTATCCAAGAGAATGTACATTAAAAAGATAGTAACAAGTCATTCTAAGATTAGTTTGTAAGTGGTGAAATAAAAAAAATTGTTTTTAAAACCACAATTGAAGACTGTTCGTCTTAACAAAGAGAATCAAATAAACTAATTTAACTGAACGGATCTAATGAACCAATTTAATTATGTGCAAATCCCCCAATGGTAAGGAAATCACCTATGCACCATAAACATAATCCTCCAAACGCCTTAACGCTACTAATCTCATATCAATCGTAGTTAATCGCACGTACATACTAATTCACAAATGAAGAAATTATATTCCTTATCTTTTTCACTTCCATTCTCACGTGCTTATACGCTATTTGGAAACATAGTGTACAATAAAAAAGGGGGACTGGCTTGTAATTGATAAAAGGAGAAAATTATTATCTAAACTACTTAGCAGCGAGTTACGCTTCGAATAAAATAAAATGGTCTCCGACCTAAGTCGTAAGGAACAGGGAGTACAAGTAATTAGGTGGTATCGTTTCCACAGAGGAAAAGTTTCAAATGATTCTTGTGCCAACGTCGATCAGGGAAGTTGGAAGATTGGCGGGAACTGGAAGCGATTATTAAGGAAGGACCCGTTGGCTTAATTACACCGGCAAAGCGAACAGAATCGAACAGAGACAGGGAACCGAAGCAGCCAGTTGGATTCTTATGGCTTCTTCAAGAACTCTGTGCAAAACGTCTTCGCGAACCAAAGCGTATCGTGTGTAATTGCCGTAGTTGGTGCCCTCAATTTAATGAATTAAATAGTAATGAATTATTGAGTGTGGAAATTAATTCGCTGTTCTTCTTTCACAAAATTCGATATTCATTTGCAAAAATCAAATACAAATAATTTTAATTTACATTAACATGAATGATTGATTTGCATTTATAGAGTAATTGGCAGATTTCTCCTTCGAAGTATGATGAAGCTTTCGAGCGCATAAAATTGATTACTCTTAAGTAAAGTCATTAAATATCGAATTACTTTCAATGCTCAATAAATAATAGAGTCATTGATAATTGAGCCGCTCATTTGCCAAATCGATTAACACTACAAAACGTAAAGTAGAGAAATTGATAAAGTATGCTTCATGTCTATTTTTGGTCATAATTTTGCACATATATCTAACCTTTCAAAACCTTCCATCCCTCGAATGCAGACGCTTACATCTTGATTTATCAATTGCTTACAAACTATTGAATGGTCAGGGCAAATCTCCTGAAATTGCGAGCTTTGTTAAATTAAGCGAACCTAGAACCGCTTCTAAACATCGCTATCTTCTCCAACAAGAATCTCATAACACACATTATGGCAATACAATTTGATTAACTCGAATTTTCGCTAATGTTAACAGCTGCTGTACTGAGTTTGATTTTTTTTATCACGAAAGTCACCATCTTTATACCGTCCCAAGAAATTGAATAAACGGTATCCTAAATTTTTCATATATATTTCGTGTATACTAAAGAGTACGAAGTCGCTAAGAAATAAATAGACGAATAAATAAATAAATAAATAGAATAGTCAGTTTTGCATAAATTCTTTTGGTATAATTATATTAATACATTAGTTTGGTACAATTGGTATGTGCGATGCAATCTATTGAAAAAATGCTAGTCCACCATAGGTTCGTGAATTTCAAAGCTAATGCTATGAAATTTGGAGGGTATATATAAAAAAGTATACAAAATTTATTTATACATCTTACCTAGAATGGACCTGAGTTACCTGAAGTCATTCCTGCATCCAACAGAACAATTGTACGCCACTATTATTAATAATTTGCGTTTCTGTTGCATTTTCTTCCTAGCTTTCTCTATTTTGCTGATATATTATTAAAATCGAAGGAAATATAACACAGTCTCCCTTGAAATATGAATTTATGCCATAAAATGTGACCTCTTGAAGAATAATTTCAAACGTTAAGAGAATAAAATAAAAAAGAAATTAAACAAGAAAACTAATTGTGAGCTGGTTGCTTCACAACGCATTTAAATGTTGTAATACATCATATTACCCTAATTTTATTTTAACACTATGCCGTCCGGTGACACCACATTGATGCCCTACGAAAATCATCGGACAAATGCCGGTGACACCACGTTGGTGCCCCGCGCAAAGCTATCGAACAAATGCCGGTGACACCACGTTGGTGTCCTATGGGATGCTATCGCACAGACGCCAGTATCGCTTGTGTTCTGTCCAAGTAACAATAAGTTACAGGTTGCAATATGATCATATTATTAAGTTTTGTGTTTTTACAAGAAATGGTGCCCTTCGATAATGGCAAACGAAGGAGAAGATACGCTTCTACAAGATGAATGCGAGGATTTTGAAGGAACAGAAGACAAATTTCTGAAACCCATAAACGTAAACGAAGGCGGAGCCATGTGTACTTTAGAAATAAAATGGGAAAGACAACAAATCTAATGTGTAAGTCTTGTCGAGTTGCTTTACACCTCGGAAATTGTTTTGCTTCCTACCATTTAAAAGAGAAATACTAAGTATTAAGAAAAATAATATATAACTAAAATATTGTGGAAGACAGAATGTCGTGTGAATGTTTGGACCAGAGCGATTGCTGAGCGAACGGTGTTGTATTTGGGTAAGATTGGCTGAGGCATGAATGAGAAGTGTTTGGGATAGAGCGATTGAGTTGAGGTGTGGTCGAAGAGTGCGTGGTCGCACTAGGTTTCGTGTGAACGTGACTGTTTGGGTTCTACGAATGTCTGAGACGAGTGAGATAAGCAGAGAGAGATAAGGAGAAAGAATGAATGCGTGCAAGGGTAGAGAATGCGTGGGTGAGGGGGTCGAGAAAAAGAGTCGAGTGCGAGAGGACGTTGCGAGTGCAGAGCGAGAGTTTTTCCCTGTGAGATTGTGCGAACTCAGTATTAGTAATAAACTGGCAATTATTGCAAAGGCGCAGTTTCTTTTTCTTTCCCTTCTCGCACCTTACAACAACACACGAGGGATTTACTCAAAAATAATCCCTACAATATATATATATATATAATACAGAAAATTTTGCAATTATTTACATATATCCTTGAAATTTTGTGAAAATGGAGGGACAAGATTGAGAACTATTGAGATTAGTAGAACTTCACAATTTATGATCTCCCGAAAATCTTAAAAAACCCTCCGCGAAAGGCGAAAAGATCTGAACCAGTCCTGCCGGCGCCAAACAAAAGAATCCGGATTACGCATGCGGACGGCATAATGTTAAAATAATTGTATAAAAATTACAAGCTTAAAAGTGGAGTTAGAAAGAAGAACGAAACTTGAAAGTTTAAAGTAGCTGCAATTTTTTCATTTCCTTTCAAGGCTGTAACTTCGACACACAAAATTTAAGGGAAACTTTCATAAAATACATGAATATGAGAATTTAACGAATTCTATTAAGATAATCGTTGGTAATATGGAACACGTGGGTTTAAAACCTTGTAAAAAATAGAGAAATTTAAAGGGTTATCCAAAAGTACCTTTAGGATGTTGAATGAGACTATCTGTCAAATGCCATGTTTGTTAGTAAAATAGAGGTGAAAAAAATAAAAATTGAAACGAGAACAAACGAAGATAATAGAAATCAAAAACAGATAAGAAAAGGGTAAAGCAGAAAGGGAAAGACAAAAAAAGTGAAGGTAGGTGTTCCTATAGTCTATTTTGGATAACCCTATACCTTTTGTAATGGAATCAACTCTATGAGACAAAGAAACTAATACATAATCATATGAAATTACTTAAGCGTGATACAATTCAAATGATTTCAATTTATGATAAAGTAATTACCAAACGTGAAATTCGGCAGCTGGAGAAAATAGTACCTAATACAGAACACCTGAGAAGTTTGTCAAGAAAACTGAATAAAGTATTTTTCTTATAGGAAATGAATATTTATTTAAATTATTTTTGAACAATCATAGTTAATGATGAATCATACGAAATTAATAGTCTGCAACTCTATTTTCACTCAAATATTTAACTATTTGACTTACCTTCTAGAAATTTTTGCACACCGTGAAAATTTACCATTTAATTATCGAGATTTTATAAAGTTTTATATCGATGGTTTAAAGCAAATTATCATAATGGTGGTTTTATGTCCACTTATGGTCAAGTTTGAATTACGATATGCACTAAATAGCTAGATATCCATCGTCTCTTATGTTGTATAAATATCATATGTATCTACCTATTTTTCAAAATACGTTGAAATAGAATTTTTATTTATCGTATGTTTTTGCATGCATCATTTTCAGCGCGGAAACGTTGTGTGTCCGTAACAAAGGATATTTAGGACATATGTTTTTGCTATGAAAATTTAAACGCCAATATTTATTATTTTATTTCCCTTATGCCAGTTTATATATACAAGTTTACTTTCGTTCTTGTTAACAATAAATTGAAACATTAACGTTTATTTTGATTAATACTATGTAGGTTTAAAAACGCAAGTTTATTAATAATTTTATTTTCGTAATGTACATTTATATGTCAAAGTTGATTGTTTGATTTTATTATTGCGAAGTGACAATACACGAAAGGTGGACATACAACATATGTACACAAGTCACCAAGGCAGTATGTTCATCCTCTAGTTTGTCTATATGGAATTTTTATAAAAATTCAATAGAACGAAGCTCGTGTTATTACTAACATACGTTCTTTAATATTTCTTTCATAAATATAACATCACATATGTAACAAAATAAGTATTTATTCAATTATAAAGTACCACTAAACCTTTGAACCTGTATTTCTCGAAATTAAAGGTGGACATACAATACGTGTGCATTAAGCAATCGATATTATATACTGTATCATATACTACCTACGTTAACCCTGATTATCCCACTTAATTTCGTATTTATTTATTGGAAAAGGACGATTTATGCAAATAAATGCATTGCTTTATATAATTCCCAAGTTAGACTCGATTGTTCAGAGCAAGCGTGATTGGTTCTAATGTTTCACTGAGGCCAACTGGAAAGTACTCCCGCGATCCTGTTGAACTTCTATGCTAGATCAACAGTTTGGGCAGCGGAAAGGGACGGGCTATGCGATTGTAGGTGCACGTGGCTTATATATATATGTACGTGTAGACAGATGCGCCTTGCAAACATGCGATATCAAACCGAAGACGCGAGATGTTTACCCTAACCCCAATTATTTTCGACCGAATATATTCCTCTCCATCTAAAATCCTCAGATTAACTACAAATGCATATACTGTGACTCGTATTAACCTTTCAAGGACGGCGCGGTTTTCCGTTTCTTTCATACAAATAGAAAAGATTTTTATATTACAACACATTTACTCCAATTTTGTTGAGCGTTACGGTACTGTCCTCGCGAAGGCACCCCTATAAACGACATTCAAAGGAGACTGGCCCATGGGCCTGCGACTTCGGGAATCCCCAGATGGCCAAAATATGATGGCCGTTCATGAAAAACTCATTAGCAAGGTAAACGCGGGGCCTCGACAACGAAATTCGCTATCCCAAAAATTGCCATAAAAATCCTTCCACTTCCACGCATCCTGCTAACCCACACCTCCACAATTTCACCCACCAATAACCTTCTAAAATCCACTTCGACCCTGGCCATAGCTCTACCAAAGCCAACACATAAGGTTACACGCCACATCAGTAGCTTCCAAGACACCAACACAAAACCATAAACCACCAGAACCAACACTTACACAAATCACGCAATATATATGTGAATAAACTCTAGAAAACAACACCTGCCAGTGAATCTTCCTCGCTATATTAATTTATTGCGGGAAATTGTAACGCGAGTAAACAAGGTGTATACACCTAGTCGTCGTTTGCAACAAAACTTAGTTCACCATTTATAAGATATGAAGACTAACTATCCGTCTCATAATCACCAATGCATACTTCTTGTTCGCGTTGTTAACTATTGGCCGCTGTGGTGCTCTCTTGCACCTAACACTAGAGGGACATACGAAATAGGACTTTCTCGAAAGCACTAGCTCCAACTATACCTCGTCCATATATTGTATATACCACCTTTAACCTTTCTTTCAATGTCCCAACGTCTAAGGCAGGGCCTGCTAGGTAGCCTTACTGATGAGTCCACTAGCAGGCCCAGGACAAAACCAACATCCTTCCTTTTTCCCATCCTATCCCCTCACCACAGCTCCACAGCCGCCAAATTAATATTGGCCAACTGGTTCGACTGCGATATGTCTCACCCTTTCGAACGTGGATAAGGCAATCGAGGGTTCCAGCTGGGGTGTGAACCCTTTGTCCCGAATGTTGCAAATTTATTTTTAAATGAAGAACTTCTTTAAACGGATATTTGTAAAATAAGGGTAAAGTATTTTACTTTATGCTTTAGATTATTAAAGTAAAATGTTATATTTTATTTTATGGATTTGAAAAATAAATTATTTTATTTTCTGAAATTTCGCTTCATATTTGAATTATAAAGAATTTATTATTTAAAATAGTATTTGAAATATTCTTTCTGTAAATTTTATCCAGCTCTGGTTAACATTGTAGCTGGCAATTCGAGTAGATCGCCTTTATTTGTTCTGTCAGCCAGACTAATCTATCAATCTACAGTTGGGGCGTAAAGAGTTAATATCAAAGTGTCATGTTGCAAGCTGCTGAACTGCAAAAAGACCGCTTTTTGACGTGTAGAATTGAAATATAAAAGAACCAATAAAAAATATGAAGATCAAAGTAGCGCAAGTGCCTTTCAACCAAGAACCATAATAATAATAATAATAATAAAATTTCTGCAGTAATAGAATTGAATTTCTATAATAGTAAAAATCAATATATAATTAATAGAATTTTGAAAGATCTTGAAAACCATTCTTTGTAAGAAATGATCAGAAACACCAACTTAAAAACCATAATTAAAATTACACTCGATTTTAAACCCGATTCACACGTTAACTCTTTCGCTACAACACTTTATAATTAAAAGCGTTCATAGTGCACGGTTGAGGGCAACTTCTATTAATCCTGGAACATAAATTTTGTTCCTTTGTGCTATAGCATTACAAATTTTAGTTTCCATTTTGTCACCAAAATTTTAATAGTATGTTTAGCGCAAATTATAGTTAAACTTTTCTTCGTATGAAAAATTTATACAATAAACCGTACTATAATGATTTTCATAAAGTTTGTTAATTATAAAAATCACAAGCATTTATATTCGAATGTTAATATATGAGGTATACATATGAAGATATAGGGTTTTATCCATTACTGCCACTTTAAGGTTATCGCGTGACTTTATTTAACTATTTTAGAACCTATTTAACATAAAGATCGTGCCAGTTTGGAGTATAATATTGTTCAACCGTTCTTTTATTTATGAACATTTTGTTTTATATGTTCAATATGATAAATTCATTACTACGTAATTGAAAATGTTCAACAAAGTCCAATGTCCTTCGTACTGTCACTTGAAAACTTTTAATTTAAATAAAAACACGTTTTACATATATTAACACGTCAGTTTGTGTAACAGATATAAGATATGTAATAAACGTATCGCCTTACTGAATTATGACACGTTCCATACTTTGTAATTATATTGGTCAGGTTTTAATGTTTTACAGCACATTTACCTCCTAATATTTATTTATAAATATCAAGTGTAAATGAATATGCAATGTCTATGTATTGTTACGTAATCCGAAGTCCAAATCCAGTACAAAAATTTGTTTACTTACGATTCTTTATACATTACTTTGCTATTAAATAAACGAATTCAAGTGGCAGTTATAGGAACAGTGACAGTACGTGGGTCATTTACCCAACTTCTATGCACATTATTAAAGATCTGGATTACCACAGATCGATTATATCGAAAACAACTGACTATCGCAATATTTATTTATAATTCCCATCGTTTTAGAAACGCTCATGTCTTATTTTAGTCTAAACTAGGAATGTCATGTGTTATACTAAAATGCATAGAGGGCCAGATACCTTTCCGATGATTCTACATAAGAATGAATAATCTGTCCTATGCTTCGTCCATGCTAATACCATCGACGAAGCATAGGATAAACTATCCATTGTTATATAGGATCATCAGGGGGGCTACCTGGTCCCCTTATCATTTTAATGTCACATCATGTGACATTAATAATTTAGACTAGAATAAGAAAACAGTGTTTTTAAAACGATGGGAATTATAAATAAATATCGCGAGACGCACGTGTCTTCGACTCAATTAATCTGTAAAATCCAGGTGTGTAATAATGTGGATAGTAGTATGTCTTCATATGTATTGCAATTCTATCATCTAATCTTCTATAACCTGAATTCGATTTACTTTTACGATGTTATTATAGAAGGTTAACTTTACTAACTATGATGGTCGAATTGAATATAATTCTTAAAATAACCATTCTAAATCGTAAGAGGGATAAAAAACCTCTGCTTCTTTACACGACTGGAATGTCAATTTGAAATTTACGATGTTTCCTATAAATGAGTGGCCTCTCCTGTCTTTAATCAGTGCTAATACATTCTTTTAACACCATTCAATAAAAACCCTACGAACTTTCTTTTCAACCCAACGATTGATTGATTAATTCAATTGTAGCCTTCTTTTCGTTGATTTGAGCTAGAATATCGAAGCCAATTAGGCGGTACACAGTCGGAATCATTAGTACAGCATAGTGTACACACGACTGGGTGAATTATCCTTGAACTGCAGCACCGAAAAGAGCTTCAAGGGGTCTACGCGTAGAAGGCAGTTAGCAGCCAGGGGATTGGTAGCCCCCGGCTGTTTAACTCGCTCGCCCCTCTATAGAATTCTGTGGATACAACCACCATTACCGTCGCCATTACCACGGCTACGCTCTACTGATATATATTCAACCCCTAACGTCAACCTGTGCCACCCTACGCCGCATCTCGGCTCTGTCCGACCTAGGAAACGCGTTTAGTCGAATTTATGTGACTTTTGAACGACTACACTCTATTATTTTACGCCAGTATGAATCAGTAGATTCGCGAATGTTTGCACATTTACCGTCGCAAAATTCAAATCTGCAACAATGTACCGAATAACCATAATATGCAAACTAACATACAAATTTCTATAAAGTTTTCTAAGTAAAATGCAAATGTTCACTGTCACGTAAAAATCCGCAGTAGTTTCCTGATTTGATTTCTCGCTGTTATTTGCGTCATCTTGGGAAATCTTGTTTATTAATTTAAAAATAATACCGCGAGTATTAGTGGTGATTTCCTTTGCTTTCACAAATTTCTCACTCAAATGTTTTCCAAGGATTTCTAAATTTTTCTATTTCATCATTTTTGTATTCCTAAAATTGCGTGGTGATTGGAAACTTTTAAAACTTAAATTCAAATTTTCAACGTATAATACAAGTTATGGTATTTAGAGTTCAGAGAGTGAAACTAATTTCTATTTACCTGTTTCGTTTCTTTAATTGTGGTTACAGAAATATGGATCTGCATAAACATTTGAAATCTACCGTTAAGAGAGAAATGGTTAGACAAACTCTCGATTAGAAGGCCTATTGAGGAGAGAAACTTTTTTCATTTAGGGTACTCGAACGTCTGACTGATGGCACTCTCGTGCAAGCGAAGGGTGCGCTAGGAATTTCGAGTACGTCTGGAGGATATCCCCAAGTGATGGTTTTTCTTCCAGTAATTATGCCTTAGGGATGCGTAATTATCTCGACTTGTTGTGAGAAGCTTTGGATTTTATTTACTGCACGATATTTCCATTTGTCGTTTATTTAACTGCTTAGTTTTTCTAGAGTAAAGGCATTACTTTGTGTGACTTTTAATACTAGATTTATAAACGTTGACAGCACAACTTGACAGATTTTGTGAATAATAGATATGTTATATACGATTACTCGAAGTTACTGAGTCAGAGAAGATTGAAATACTTATTTCCACTATATACTCACGGTCTTTGGATTAAAAGTGACTTTGAATTATAATGCAATAAAAGAACTAAAGAAACATAAAAATAACTAATTGCTGCTACTGTCATAGCTGTAAATACAGAAAAACAATATATTAAGCGAAATTATTTATCTGTAACAGGTTTTACACGTGTATGTATATATATATTTATATATTCTTATACAGCCATAAAGAAATCTCAATCTATTAGGTGTACAAATTAATTCAGAGCCTTTATATTTAAACTTACGCTATCTGTATCAATTCGAAATCACTAACTCTTTATTTTTCAAGTAACGATCTTGCCTCATAAGCGTGAAAACCATATCATATTCGAATTCTCGTTGTAGGGCTTAAATATAATTAATTTTCGTCATTTTATAATGTTGGTATATGATGAGTTAAAAAAGACCCGAGAACCGTCAGTGTAACAATTTGTTTTTCGAACTTATATCAATCTCTAAACTAAACATTTAACATAATGCTAAGAAAAGAGAAACAAACATAGTAATATAAACTTCATCGCAATTTTATTCATAATTAAACTCCTTTTAAAACTTACGATTGCTAATAATACATTTTGAATAAAAAATAATCGATTGCAATAGAAATATGGTACTTCATACTGATGCGCATGTGGAAGTTGTATTAAACTTTAAAATTATTATAATATATACGATTAAAATTACTATTATGCTTTCTATAAAACAATTCCTTTCTTAAACATTAATGCACCATATTACTTTTACCAAGCAATTAATAGAAAGGAATAATGCAACGCATTTTTATATATTTTAATGCCGGACTGTATTTTACCGAAACTACATTATGCGGTTACATATTTCGAACTATTAAACCCGTAACAATAATCCTCGTGAAAATGAAGCTGCGTAATATTAAAATTAACCCCTCGCCTTCCAAACTTCCGGGAAACAAACCGCTAGGAAGCTTCGCCAGTTTCTAGCTAGCCACCATCTTAATTTCCATTTGCAGCCCGAGAATCACTTTCGAACGATCACGAAACAGCAAGCCTTGTTTTCGTGAAATTTCCCAAAGACCGTGTCTTAAGCGATTCTAGTTCTGCGTTTCGCGTTGGTAGCCGAGGAATTCGAGGAATTTTCGGCGTCGACCCTTTCGCGATCACCCTGTATGTAGTATACAGGTGTAGGGGGGTTGGAAAGAGCTTCTGCTCGGTATTCTGTGAAAGTTCTCCGCCCCCTTCCACCCTATTACACGTGGCCAGCCGTGGTAAAGAGGCTCACTTTATTTTTGACCACGTACCGAGATAGCTGGAATTTCATTTCTCGACTACCCCCAGGGGATAGTTACGTTTTTGAGATCGGGAGATCAGTCCTCCTTCGCGTTGCCGAGAAATATTATAGGGGCGCGCGAGACTCGTTCCATCCCTTGTCTTTCTGGTCGGTTTTATGGAGAAGAGGCAACCAACGTCTTTATTGTCGGCGCTCGCGTCTTCCCTGACGTTCACGAAGCTAATTCAAGGGATGGTTTTGGTCCCCGAGATAAAAAAAATTTGGATCCCTCCTCTAATTTTGCAGCAACTATACCTGGGTTTGTTAAATTAGTTCACTTGTAAAACTTTGAAATAAAATAAAGTAGAAGCGCAAAATGCGGATATTTTTGCTCGAAGGGCAGAAATTAGGTATGGGCGATTCTGAATCGATTTTTTCGAAGCGATTTTGGAATTTTTGTAATCCATTCTTGGATAATCAATTTTGAAACGAATCGATCTTTGATTCAAATTTGCCATAACGAATGATTATTGTATACTTAAATTATTGTTAATTATTCATTTTCTAAGTCTATATAGCATTTCTATATAGTATATAATACTATTAGTATTTGGATAATGTTTTAAATGTTATACATTTAGTATTGAGTAATGTTTCTTATTAAGGAACTTGATTTTGTAACTCTAGAATGATATAAGAATTAAGGCATTGCATTTAGGTTCGGTTTACAAAATCCCATTTCGCGATAAAGCAATACGCTATGCATTATGTATATAGAAATGGTGTTTCGATCGATTTCTTTTAAATCGAGTTCCTAGGTCCGATTTTCTGGTGAATCGATCTTTGCCGCTGCGACTCAGAATCGATTTTTTTGCAAGAATCAACCATCCTTAGTAGAAATATATGAGAATCTTTTATTCTAAGAAAAACTTAATAATATCACTTTAACTTGTGTTGCATTGCTTTGTTTTTATTTAAAAATTGTCCGACTAATATTGCCTCGTTCTACTTAATATTTGTCAGAACAGCGTTGCCTTATTCGATAAACTAACTAAAGAAATTAACTAACTAAAAAATATTCTATAAACTAACTTTAACGCCCCTCTTAGGCCTACCTTACACCCTCTATTATTTAGACCTGCATTCTATTCATCTAACTTAAATAATATTGATCCCATCAATATAATTGGTATATATCTAAGTAGTGTATAGTTGTCCTACACTTTATATCACTTTCTTTTTCATTTCTCTCATTCATTTTATTAGGGTAAACGACCCAATTACTGTCACTGTTCCTATAACTGCCACTTTAATTATTTTATTTAATAGCAAAGTAATGTACAAAGAATCGTAAGTAAACAAATTAACGCTTTTAATTATAAAGCGTTGTAGCGAAAGGGTTACCGTGTGAATTGGGTTTAAAATCGAGTGTAATTTTAATTACGGTTTTTAAGTTGGGGTTTCTGATAATTTTTTACAAAGAATGGTTTTCAAGATTTTTCAAAATTCTATTAATTATATATTGATTTTTACTATTATAGAAATTCAATTATTGTTAATATGATTTCTATTACTGCAGAAATGTTATTATTATTATTATTATTACGGTTCTTGGTTGAAAGGCACTTGCGCTACTTTGATCTTCATATTTTTTATTGGTTCTTTTATATTTCAATTCTACACGTCAAAAAGCGGTCTTTTTGCAGTTGAGCTGCTTGCAACATGACACTGATATTAACTCTTTACGCCCCAACAGCAGATTGATAGATTAGTCTGGCTGACAGAACAAATAAAGGCGATCTACTCGAATTACCAGCTACAATGTTAACCAGAGCTGGGTAAAATTTACAGGAAAAATATTTCAAATACTATTTTAAATAATAAATTCTTTATAATTCAAATATAAAGCGATGTTTCAGAAAATAAAATAATTCACTTTTTAAATCCATAATATAAAATATAACATTTTACTTTAATAATCTAAAGCATAAAGTAAAATACTTTACTTGTATTTTACAAATATCCGTTTAAAGAAGTTCTTCATTTGAAAATAAATTGTGAAAAGAGATAGCACAGGAAATAGCATTTGAAATTAAAATTTGCTTCCCTCTAAATACAGTGTAAAGGAAATTTTATGCGTCAAATAATCGTTTTACAAAACATCGATTTAAAAACACTGTTGTCTTACTCTAGTCTAAATTATTAATGTCGCATGATGTGACATGAAAATGATAAGGGGACCAGGTAGCCCCCGGATGATTCTATATAACAATGGATAATTTATCCTATGCTTCGTCGATGGTATTAGCATGGACGAAGCATAGGACAGATAATTCATACTTATATAGAATCATCAGAGATGTATCTGGCCCTTTTAGCATTTTAGTATAATACATGACATTCCTAGTTTAGACTGAAATAAGACAAGACCATTTCTAAAATGATGGGAATTACAAATAAATATTGCGATAGTCAATTGTTTTCGACATAATTGATCGACATAAAAGTAAGGTGAATGACCCAATTGCTGTCATTGTTCCTATAACTGCCACTTCAATTATTTTATTTAATAGCAAAGTGATGTATAAAGAATCGTAAGTAAATAAATTTTCCTACTAGATTTGCACTTCGGTTCACGTAACAACAGATAGACATTGCATATTCATTTACACTTAATATTTATAAATAAATAATAGGAGGTAAATGTGCTGTTGAACATTAAAACGTGACCAATATAATTATAAAGTATGGAACGTGTCATAATTCAGTAAGGCGATACGTTTATTACATATCTTGTATCTGCTACACAAACTGACGTGCTAATATACAATGTAAAAGTTGTTTCTATTTAAATGAGAACTTTTCAAGTGACAGTAAGAGGGACATTGGATTTTGTTATATTATTTTCAATCAATTAGTAATGAATACATCATATTTAACACACCAAAAAATCATCATAAATAAAAGAGATGTTAACTATTGTTGTGCCCCAAACTTGATTGATTTTTAGGTTAAATACGTTCTAAAATAGTTAAATAAAGTTACGTGATAACCTTAAAGTGACAGAAATTGGTACATCTACCCTATGTATCCTTGTTGTCATCCTTCTTTATTGTACACATTGTTTTCGAAGTAGACCATTCCAATTAATAAATAAATAATGTTATTTCACATAAAATTTGTCTGACAAGTGCCGACCCTACTACTTAAAATTTGTCAAACTAATATTGTCCCATTCCACTTAAAATTTGTTTGACCAATATTCTTTTACTCCACTTGTAATTTGTTATGTCACTATCGTATTATTTTTAGGTGTTTTTTATTACAGCAGAAGCTTGAACAGTTAAAAGTCGCAAGCTTGTATGCAATTGCCGATAGTCTGGCACCGAGCTGCCCGCAGTCCGAATAACAGAAGGGAAATAGGAAGGGCAAACGGATGCGTCGTTGTCGCTGGCGGATTAGGAATCTTGGAAAACTTCAAGGATTTCAAGGGCTTGTTCTTGAGACAGTGTAGCGACGGCGGGAATGGAAGGGGGTTGGGTTGAAATGGACAAAGGAAGATAAGAGACAAGTCACTCTGAGGTAAAACGCCACATTGCGTTCGAAGGTCAGCTAAAGAGTATCACAATTGGTCCTTTCTTTTTTCTTTTCTTTGTAACATCTGTTTCTCCAAAACTGTGTCTAAATATACTTATTTAACGCGTAACTATTACACCTATACGTAACCACTAATAGCGGTTCGCAAGATCGCTAATGTTTACTGCGTTATCATTGGCATAGAAGTAGCGAATAAAAAGTAAAAATTCACTGTTCTTGCTTTGCACATTAATAATGAAGAGGACCAAGTTCTATTGCAGTATTGAACATTACACTATAATTAAAAAGTATCCAGAGTTACAAGTTCGTGAATAATGTGGAAAGGAAATTAGAGATGAATAAATCATTTTTAGGTATCTCGCGGACCGAAAATAGTAATTGGGTATTAAAAATAGACCATCGATTAATAATTTGGAAACATCTATCCTTTTCCGCGGGCCTCGTACATATTCTGTTTAACTTCTCAAGCGATTATGTCATGTATTTGAGTCATGGCTAAAGTGATCAATTCTGCTTATCCGAATCAATTATATAAAATTTTGAAGATCGTAACAGGGTTAAAGCTTATCGCATCAGTACCTTTTTATTCCGCTTGTAACGTCTCAGACTAATATTGTATCGTTCTACTTAAATTCAACAAATAAGTATTGTCGTATATTCCGTAAAGCTTATTCGACCAGTTACTTTCTTGTTCTACTTACAATTTGTATCAATATTGTCTCATTTCCCTTAAAACTTGGCAGACCGGTATCGTCTTGTTTTACTTAGAATTTGTATACCGAAATCAGAACTGTATTATTCTTTTTAATATTTGTGGAATCAGTGCTGTCTTATTCATTCTATTTAGCTTAATTGCCCCAACTGTATACTATTTGCTCAAAAAATGATAAATATGGTTTTAATGGCCAAAAAGAAATACAAGTTTAATAAATAAAAGTAACCGTATAAACTGTTCAAAGTTCGAAATTTGTAGCTTTAAATAACTCTTATTTTTGCCAGCAATAAGCATTTGTTTTCCTGTGGTGGCGCGTCGAGGCCCAAGTTAATTAGCTCTTTACCGTGATTCTACCTTTTTTTGATCTCTTTTACGGTACACTTTCGCCCGCATTTTTACGAGGCCATCCCAAACACCCCTTCGTCTCTTTCTATGTTTAACCGTTAACTGCTTCTATAAAACTGTGCCCCGGACACCGGATTTATAGCGTAATAGCGCCTTGTCAGTGATCTCGCCATCTAACAGCCAAGAAGATATCCCCACCGAATAAGGGCAGAATTTATAAATGTGTGATAAGAAGGGATGAAATTTGTTGCGAGACCTTGCTCGTTCAATTGTCTGGCAAATTTATTTTTCCGGGTAATTATACCATATCGAGGTTTCATAATAAAATAACCGAAGTAGAGAAAATAAAATAAATAAGAAATATATGAAACAGAATATAAAACGAAGTATAATATAAGATATTATATTATCGTATATCTAAGATTTTATATATTATATTATATTTATATATGACAAGTAATAATATTTAATTCATTTCTATTCAGTGCGGTTCAGATAAATTTTAATTCGTAACGAATATTCCAATTTCATATTTAACTATGGAAAAACGTAAGACTAACGATTTTAAATAAGACAAGGTGCTTCAAAATTATAAAAATCTTTAAAATAGTTGCAATTATAGTTATCACAAATTCTTATATAAACTATGAACAAAATAATACAAAATAATATTCAATGGTAGGTTCAAGTAATTTCATGGTCCGTTAGTTTAATGTAATCCATAGATTAAGAAACATTGTTATATAATATATTATACAATACATTGTGGTTCTGTGAAAAAGGGGAAGGCAAAGAAATGGAAGGACGTGCGTTTCGTCGTGGACCTGCTAATAGACTCATAAGTGAGACTACCTAGCAATGAGCTTTTATTCTTGAGATATTTCACTTTAAAATTTTATTATAAATATTGGTATATCATTATATTAGTAGTAGCTTTATATGCAAAAAATCGTAAAAACGACATCATTTAAGACTTCGTTTTCGAGAAAAACTGAGTTTGAAAATCCACCAAGTACTAGTATAGTAACAGTAATTTTCGACTTGTGGGACGTTTGTTTCTGCTCGTGTTTGTGTTACTAATCGTGGACGATATTATGGTTTGCTTCCTATTATTGTTATTATCTCATTTCCGTGATGTCGGTATGTAATATTACTTACCTTTGTTCTGTATTTAACTCGAATGGTTTCATAAATGAGAATAATATTAGTCTTTCTTAAGAATCGTTTTATTAGTGTAACAAGTGCTTGAAATGTTAACTGTATCGCTGCATATACAACTTTGCTCGTTGAATTAAATTGTTACGCTCTCCCTGTAGTGAATTGTGTATATGTGTATAATTTAAATCTTCGAATGCTAAAGTGATGTTTGCTTTTAATTCTTCAACGCTGTTATTATTCTTGAAATACACTTTAGATTTTATAAAATCCCCCCCCCCCCCTCAAGAAATCGAAGTGTGCTGAATGATAGCAGCAATGACAGGAAATAAATAATAATATTGATAAATATAAGTTCGACAAGTTAAAGCTTACAGTTAATAAACGAGTACACGATAGCTTTTCAAACTTATTTTTCTCAAAAACGGAGCTTTAAATGAAAAATTATTTTGTCCCAATATTGTATCACGTTGAATTTTTAATGTGCCGCAAAAAGATAATTGCTTCAACCTGCCAATCAATATTATCTTGTATTCTTTTATTTAAATATACCTCAATAACTATTTTAGTAAATTCTAATTGTTTATTCCAACTCAATAACTATTTTAATCAATGTAATATTCAAATACAACTCAAACCATTTTAGTAATTTTTATAATACTGAAGCAGCTTCTCTTATTTGATATCATTAGTATTACATTTTTCCATAGTTAAATATGAAATTGTAGTATTAATTACAAATCCATGTTCATCTCAACCGTTCTGAATAGAGATGTATTAAATGTTACACTTCATATGTACAAATTACTGTTAAATGTTTGTAATTTTGCGATATAATTGTAAATACAACGTCCTCTTATTGAATTGATACCGTAAAATTATCGCGAGTGGGACTCGTTATAACGCAGTAAAGGGTTAATAATACAATTGATTGTCCTCCTTTATTCAATTGGTTCATTTCAACGCGTTCATTATTTACGTGTCAGTCTGGTCTTTAAACTACATGCCTACAAAAGCAACATTAACTTTGAGGACCCTATCACTCGAACTTGCAATTCTACGAATGTAATTAGAAATATGCTGAACCTATTTTCGGATTCCTCAGCTGAATATAGGAAATTAATTATGTATCTGCTTTACATCAATTAACATCTAACATGAATTGATTGACTATTTTTTTTTTCTTGTTCTTAAGTTATTATTGGACATCTACTCGTACGAATACAAGAAGTTATTATTAGAGGAGTTGGTCCAAGTACGGGTTAGGGTCTAAATATGGGCTAGTTAAAGTACAGAAGTGATTAAGCACAGCCTTGTATTAGCAACGGTACAAAACTACGACCGAAGAACAAATAAAGTTGTACAAAAGAAATAATAACCATCGTTTGTTGTATTATTAACGTGTCCTATATAAAACAGTGTCACTGTTATGAATTTCGCGATCGGTTTTCGGTTTTCGTATGTATGTTTATTTTGCTTTTTTTAACAATGATCTATTGAAATAAGAATTAATTAGCTAATTGCACTATATTGCCGACACCAAGCGCCTTTCTTACCTATTTTCAATAAAAACAACAGTTTTCTGAAAAGAAAAAAACAATTTTCATTTTTATTTTAGATTACTTTATGAGCGGACCATATTTGAATAACACTTTAAAAAATGAAAAATTTCACTATTTGCTTAAATTTGTAATTCATACCAAACGTTGCTTTTGTCCAGCATATTTGAATTCTACATCAGAAAGCAAACATGTTAACGATACACATTGATGTATAAAAAGTTGAAGTATCTTCAATATGTTCGGCAATAAAAAGTAAATAAAAGTAGTAGCCGATATTCGGACCATCTCCTTTACTATTACCATTATTAAATCCGCATGAACTTCCTCCGATACTTAATAGATTTTAAATAAATGAGCGCCATTTTTTATATCCCGTTAAATTACACGTTCGTTTTGTTTGTGTTACATATGAAAATGGGGACGGAATAATTAATATCTCGCGGAGCGTGTGATCGATTACGCGAGCGCAAAATGGATATTAACGTCGCCACGGATTCATTATGCAATTTTACCAATGGGGAATACGACTTCGATAATTGGCCATTATTGATGCACCATTGTCGTTTCGCTTCGTGCTCGAGATGCTCGATGAGTGTCGCGCATCGTACTCCAAGAATCGATTCGAAAGAGCTTCGAGAAGAGCTTCCGTTTCGAGTGTCGAACTCTTATGATGTTGCTCGATAGTCTTGCAGTGAAATAAAATAATGGAAAGCTTCAGGAGGAGTGGTATAGCCAGCGCGAGCAGATGGCATTTTAACATTACTATAATTTGCCAATATTTCGATTTAATTTCCATTTTCGTATTCAGAAGCGCAATGTAAATTAGGATTAACTATTGAGATAAAAGATAACAGCTTGTTCACGTAATACGGTTTCTTGACCGATCCCATTAGTTTGCCAAATCTATACCAACTAAAGGCAACATTCATACGGTTGAAAATTGGACGTGTGACTAAAATTCAATGTTCTAGAAACTCAAAGCGTTTGGAAATCTAAATTTCGGGAATTCTAAGTTTTGAGAATTCAAAACATTCAGAATTCAAACTATTCGGAATTCTAAGCTTTGGAAATTCAAATCATTGAGAATTGAAAAGTTTGGAAGTTTTAAACATTGCAAATTCGGTGCTTGAAAAATATTAATTAAAATGACATAACTGTAAAATTCTGGATAATACCGGTTTAAAATTGATGTGGTAGTAAATTCACGATATAGAACAAATTTAATGAAACTAAGCTGCTACTATCTGCTATCCTGTTCATTATATTTCATTTCTACCGCTGACGTACACAATATCGAAACATGAAGTTTTTGACCTATGGAATTAGAGTCAAAAAGTAAAACGTGCAGAGATATTTTATGACTGTATTATTAAGAAGTTTAATATGAAGAATGCTACAAATAGTCGCGAAGTTGCATTGAAAAATAAGTTCAGGTGTGTTTAAAATGATCCGCACACAGTTAAATGACCAAATTACCGCTCATTTGCCAAATCGACTAACTCCGCAAAAGAAAAAGATAGGTAAATTGATAAACGAAATGTACAGTCTTTTAGCTTTTCTTTTTGTATTATTACTGACACAGCTTTTATCTAACGACATATAAAATGCGTAGAATAATATATCCGTGGTATAATAGTTATTATTTTTATAATAATATGGTTTACTATTCTATGACCAAAGACATTTTTCACATTTCGTGGCGTTAGCCCCAACTGTTACGAAAATTTATTTAAAATACCAAAAGTTAAGCATCAATCAAGTACTTTGATACTAAAATTTTGAACAATTCAAATAGTGGAATTAATCACTTTAGCCTGTAAACGGTTCAAATATGAATGAAATTAATTGAAGTCATAAAAACTTTCTTTTGAACCGTAGCATGTTATTTAAAAAGTTATACGAATTAAACAATACGGTCTAGGATTTTTTTTCGAAATATTACACGTTGTCATCCGAATCTGTCATTTGAATCGATTCATAAACCGCGCATGGAAATAATCTTAAACTCCTGGAAGCGGAAGAAGTCGATGGAAATGCACGTCGGGCAGTGAAGAATCAGCTCCTTAAGGCCGCTTCCCATCGAAAGCGAATATCCTTCATGCAAACAAACTCAACCGTCTAACAGAACATTTTCCCAGGGTTGCAATTCGACTCGTTCAATATTTGTACAGAATTGTAAGAGATCTGGTTGAAAACATACCCGTGGTTGCCGTGCGAGTCGTACACAATGCGTTGATCATTCTACAGCCACGAGGAGCGGAAACGGCGGAAGAACGGGAAAGAAATAAAAAGGAAAAAGCAGAAAACGAAAGGGGTGAAGGAAGCGTACGCAGCTCCGTAAACAATCGAATCCTTTCTTGGAACGTTAATTGCGAACGGGATTGAAGGTCTGCGGTAGTGCATTGCAAACTAAAGAAGAAGGGTTCAACGACCGATCATCCCTTCAGAGTTCGGAGTCCGCGTTTGTCTTTCAAAACGGAATTCGATATGAGTTTAATAGGGAAATCCTACATTAATAATAATCAGATATTTACGAATAAACGAACTTTATTTTGCCAGCAAACTGGGAATCGTTATACAAATTCTAATTAGGTACGTGTTCGATTCTTGCAAGAAAGATTGATTCGTGAATCGATTTTGAATCGAAACGGCTAGCATCGATGCGCAACAGAATCGGACGCCACAAAATCGATTTCTTGAGAATCGATTAAAAAAATCGCTTCGGATACTTTCTGAATATTAACTATTTATTATTATCAAGATACTAATGATATCTCGCAGAAACTTTGTAATCTTCAAATTAGATTTGCATATTTATACTTTAAGACACGACAAAGAAAGAAATTAACCAGAATTTGTTTAATATCAGTACGACGAATCAGGCTAACCAATATTAACTAACATAACCTGACTTCACTTATTAAACAATTTTCTTGTTTAAACCTATTGGTTGAAGTTATTTAACGACTGAATCAATTCAAGACAGTCGATGAATCGGAGATCGATTCATGATTAAAAATATCGATTCGTACTAAAATCGGACATCCAAGAATCGATTAAAAAGAAATCGAAAATCACTCCAAAAAGATCGATTCTTCAGAAAGTCGATTCAGAATCGACCATCTTTAATTCCAATTGCTTTAAGCGCAATTGAAGGACTTTGTATAAAATACGATCAGTTGCAGTTTCGGGAAAAAACAAATTATTAATTGGTTTCTAAATGTATCGCGGTTCGCATAGTTTAATATAAGAAACTCGTGATTGGAATAATTAAATAATTAAGCCTTAAAGTGCTAAGTAATTTTGGAAAATCGGCACATTTCTGAATTTATTTGATGAATTGTGCGTGTATACAATTCGCGACAAAAAGATAGATTCACTATTTTTTAGTTATTTAATGATCTTAGCTTTCACAGAATTTGCTGACTTTGATTCAGATATTATATTTACCACCATAATTATTATTATTTGTTGATAAAAATAATTTGTCCGCAGCTTTTATGGTTTTCTAAGAGAATTTTATAAACAAGCATATATTTAACGCGACAAAAAGATAAGTATGAAATAATTCAAGAAATATTTGTATTAACATTTACTTGTTTTATTTTAATAGTGTGACCAATTAAATTAATTCAAAAATTCCATTTAGAATGGTGTCGTATAATTCTTTAACAACATTTACCTAACAAAACGTTTTTCTAACTGTCTTCAATTGCAATCTTTAATTCGTCTTTTGTTGAAAATTGTCTATAAAAGATAATTCCTTTTACTAAATTAATTTAGCAAATTTTCATATGCACTTGTTGCAATATGTTCGTTTTATTAAATTTATTTATTAAATTTTCGTATGCACTTCTTGCAATATGTTCGTTTTATTAAATTTATCTATTAAATTTTCGTATGCACTTCTTGCAAAAAATCGCTATGTGCTTTCTATTATAATCAAATATAATATATTATATATACGAATTCATATCTGGTGGACGAACCAATCAATCTCATTTTTTAAATTTCATAGTTTTCTTATTGTTCGATTATTTAAAAAAAAGTTCCTGTCGCGGAATATATGTGATCATTACTATCAATATCGTCGTACTCATTAATTATTACAATTGTTTAAAATTCATGTGTTTGACGAACATTTTGTATAAATTCTTCATTGCTGTAAGTGACTCGAATTTGTAAACGTTATTCATCATATTCAAAATTGTCCGAACATACTCGACCATAGCATAGAAATGATTGATATTAATACAATGAAACTAATTAGGTAACTTTTCAATAGATTTAGGTGAAAAACATATGCGGTTCAGAAGTTTCCTTTCTGATGTTAAAAAGTTTCAAGCATTGAAGCTAATCAATTTTTGCACCGAGCACTTCGTTTAACCCTTTTACTATGACTCCTTAGAATCAAATGCTAAAACCATAAATAAGAAATAGATTATATTAATATGAAAATAAAATAAATATGGAAATTTTTTATTCTTTCCATCTAAAACGTAAAATTAAAGACCATTGGAACGACGAATGGAAAACCACAGTGAAACCACGAGTACTAACGATGAAAAGCGATTTTTACAAGAACCTGTTACCATCGACCCTAAAAAGACGTGACCAAGTTACACTGTCAAGGATCATAATTGGACATACGAAAATAACCCATAAATACATCCTCAACAAAGTAGATCAACCACTCTGCGAACGATGCAAGACGACCCTAACAGTAGATCACCTCGTACTGCAATGTGAAATATTCCTTCCGTTAAGAAACCAACTCAACATCAAACCTACTCTAAAAGACAACCTAAAGGACAGTGGAACAGTATCAAGACTCCTACAGTATCTAAAGCAATCCATGCTCTACAACGACCTATAAATCTCCCCCCTCTGGTGTCGCTAATAACCCAAGAGGTTGATGCGACACAAAATAATGGACAAAAAAAAAACAATATTTATGATTTTAACAAATGGTTATGCAATTTATGAAACCATATTTACATATACCTTTTCGCATCGAACAGGTTAAATAATAAACGTAATACAGATTTGCTTTACCCTTTACATGTGATTATAATACGTGCTTTACTTTGAATATTTTGAACAAATGCATATGATCAGTTTATTATGAAACTCGGGCAACTGCATTCTTCAAAAGGATTTTGAATTTTATTTTATTTTTGCTCTTATTAAACATGAAAACGCGAAACCTTATATATCTCATTAACATTAAACATTTTAGTTTCGTGGGAAGCATACTCTATACAAACCACATTTAAATTGGATAATGAATAATACATCAAACGAATTGGAAATATGAAATAAACAATATCAACGTTACAATGAATCGTATTATCATATTATGCAGGGAAAGGAATTTGTATCAAACAAATGAATACCTCAAAGAAACCCTCGAGGATGAAGAATCATGTTCTAATGTTGTAAACTTTTCGAAGCGCATTAATTTACTAAATTGTATTTAATAATTTTGTAATTTGTATAAATGTAAATAGTAGCTGCGGTTGCCAACAACCTTTCAAGGTTGAAGTAACCTTAACAAAATTAAAAAAGAACAAAATATATTTCCTTCCGTTTTTCTAATGAAAATTCAATTTTCAAATTTACAATCAGTTTTGCAGAGAAAAGCAGGGAAAAGCCAGCCTCACCACGATTAATTGCAATAAAAGACAACTTCGTTTCCTTTTACTGAAACAAAATAGAACGTTGCACATATGCAACATCGAATACGAAAGGGTAAACGATAAAAACCAACATTTACATTGTTGGACACAAAAGAGAACCAAAAACACTGTAATTTTGAAGGAAGTTCCCATTAAAGAGAAGCTTGCAAGTCGTCCACTGTCCAGAGGGGTTGAAAGGGGAGGAAGATGGGAGCAACTCGTCTGAAATCCGGAAGAAGCTGTAGTAGCGAGATAGACACAGAGAAAGAGGCTCCGAGAGAAAGAAAGAGGGTCGAAAACAATTAGCTTGGCAGCCTATCTCTTCTCCGCATGCATCAGGAGGATGGCATTCGAGGGTAAGACAGCTCTTGAGGTGGGAAAAGGAGACTGCTGGAGATGAACCTCCATGAATATATCGATATCCCATTAGAGAAGGTTCCATCCTGGAGCACCCCTTCCTCTCTGCAACGGGTGCTTGCTGGTAGACTGTTTAAAGAGTGGCTGGAAGCCAGTGTGGAGCACAGAACAGAAGGAACGTCTTTCCTGCAGGGTGAGAATTACTGCAGGGAGAGGGTTACTACTGCTAGGGTACAACTAGGTTTAAGAGGGGAGGGTGCAATAGTTCAGTAGGGTATTCCAGATCTGTGAAATTGGAGGTAGAAGCTTCGACAGGGTAAGAGAGGACTAACGGCCTTGATCTAATCCCGACATTAATGCTAAGGCAGGCAACCACTATCCATTTTGCACCTACAACCCTCTTCGATCCCCTCTCGGCTCGCCTTATCTCTCTAGCGTGTTCTGTCTTCGTTTGGTGAGCTGATGGAATGACTCGACCAGCTTTGCACTAGGAATTGAACGCGTGTTGGACATTTTTCTGGGCAGAAAAGTGGAGGTGAACGCGCGTACTCTCGAATGCATAACGGATGAGGTAAATTAATTTTGAATCACGTTTCGTTTTTGATAGGGGAAGTTATTTTAAACATACTCGGTATCCTTATTATCAAAAACAGGGAAGTCAGGAATGGATTGGTTTTTTCGTAGAGGCTCAGAGAGTTGAGATTTTGGTGGCTGGTGATTTTTATGTTTCCCTATTTGGTTTTTATTTATTGTTACTTTTTTTTTATTTATTTTATACTCTAATATTGGGGTTGAGATTTTCGCAATTGATAGTTTTTATATTTCTTCGTATCGTTTTACTTATTTCTAGCTTTCGTTGGATTTTGGAGAATTGCAGGGGATTGAAATTGTAGTGTTTAACATTCTCATATTTCTTTGTATAGATCTTATTTATTTTTATTTTTTACTGGTACACCCTGAAATTAGGGTTGAGATTTCGGTGATTAGTGACCTTTATATTTCATCATACGATTCTTATTTATTTCTAATTCTTATTGGTTGAATATTCTAAAATTAGGATCAAGATTTTGGTAGTTGATGGTTTTGTCTCTTCGTATCGTTTTACTTATTTCTTTTTTTTTTTTTGTTAGTTCTTTGTAGAATTGCAGAGAATTTAAATTTTAGTACTTCATAGTTCTTATATTAGTTTACATATAATGGTGATTCTCATAATTCTTTACTTGGTTCTTATTCATTTCTATTTTTTATTGACTCTGATTATTATCTCATGGTTATTTGACTTAATTGTGTCCTTAGTTTTGTAAAAAGTTTCTTGTTTTGAGATAAATATACAGGAGTTGCTATTAATATATATATATATATATATATATATATATATATATATATATGTACCACGTTTCCGTTGTTATCTTGAAAGTTTTCAATTGCAATTATAAAACTTTCCTAAGGAACAATTGTATCAACGGAAATCATGAAGACTGCAACAAGGTTATTAAAGAAGGAGTTCCAAGGTTCTGATGAATAATCAAGATAATTAAAAAATTAATATTTCTCCTCTAATTATTAATTTACAGTTTGAAATAGGTGGTTATATAGAAATGACATTGTGCAAGGTGTTTTAAGTAGACACTTTGCGCAAATCTCAAGCATAGAATTTACAATGTAATAACCCTCAATATTTGTACAATACTAAAGTCCATATTCAAGAATCATGATTGCTAGAGTGCAGACCTTCATGCAAATTTATATTTTTGTAAATGAAGCTAAAGAAATGGAACATAAATATAGACTGGTTTCATTTCTCAAATATCATAAGGTACATTTTAGTTTGAATATTTTGTATATTTTTGCAGACGGAATGTGCTTTGTACATTTTTGCACATATAAATTTTCCATAACTGCACAAAGAACCGCAGTCTAATAACTTCCCCTCTCTATTAAATTTTAACCATCTATCAACCAAACGCCCACATACTATCAACTCATTCCAAAGTATGGAATCTACAATTGCGCCAATCGTAGCACTGAATGAAACTCAACTGGATCCATCAAAACCCACTTTCCTGGATCCCGTTTCCTTAAGAAGATAATAAAAGTAGACAGCTAACGAAGGGAATAAGAAAAATCACTTTTTCTTCGCCAAATAGCTCCTTTTACGAGGCCTAGGATCAACCCTCAACTACCGACAGGTCGAAGATCTCAAAAATTTCCTCCAGACAAAATTTCCAGCAGGAGCAATGACAAAATAAGAATAAAATTACGAGAAGGTGGGCTTAAGCTTATTGGCCCGGCGTCTTTGGCCGTATCCTCGTTCATTTACCACCCTTTCTTATTCTTTCCCTCAATTTCCCTTGTGAGAGACAGATACGGCTATGGACTACGAGCTACTTTCGCGAAAGGTCTCCTAAAATTATGGATATACATCATAAGTTTCTGTTCCCGTTTTGCCTTTACTTTTATTTTCCGGAAACGTCTAAAACATAAGTCGAGAAACTACGGCCCTCGGGCGAAATCCGGTCTGCCATATGTTTTCACGCTACTGGTAAGTTACAAATAATTTCCCGTGAAAAAGATTCCATTTATTTCATTAGTATAGGAATTTTATAAATATCGGGTTCAACGAAATATCCGTGCCGCATTATATTTATATCGTATTTCACAATGCTCTTTTTAAAGATTCAACGATTAGATCTGAATGTACCTTACTTTAACCGTTTTAGTTCAGTTTGAGAAAAGCTTTCGGGGTAAGAAAATGCTTCTATTGTAACTATGAAACTAAATGTAAAAATATAAACACAGTCACGTGAAAACTTCAATAAAGTATTGGCTTTTCGACATTTTTTAAAATCCGGTTCAGTGGTTAAAAAAGTTTGAAGCAATCTTAAGATGTGTATGTCACTGGATAAAGTATTTCTGATTTTTTCTTACAACTTTTTATGCAATAGACCAAAGAAAATGGTGTTTAAACTGTAAACTACGTTTTCACCTGCAACTAGCTTAATAATTGGTATAAGGGTTAAAGCTTACCTGGAAAGGTGTTATTTGGAAGACTTATTTGTTAACATGTCACAATTTGAATTTCATTTAGTGATACTCTTACTATGCTTATTCGACTATATCTCTTCAATATAAGATTCGGCATGAACTTTCTGTCCAACCAAATAGTTGCTTGTTAATAAATTAACCTGAAGTGTGAAACAATGAAATGTTCCATTGCTGTTAAAATGAACTACCAAACGTTATTATTCGACTGCGGATTTTTATGCATTTATTGGAAATATTAAGGTACAAGGAAGTGTAGAATACATGTAATCTGCAACATTATACAAAATATACAAATTATAGTAGAAATTATGGTATTTAGGAGGTGAAGCGACCTCCAACTTGGGTCCTACGTCTTCAAACTTGTTTAGAAGTATATATGAATTTGCGCAGAAACCAGCGGTGTAATTGTTACATAATGGTAAGTTAGGGGACTAATGTATGTCGCATTATAATAGGTGTAGGAATTAATTCGGTGCTCTTACTTTGAAAGTCCTGATGATTTTGTTTATCTACAGTCGCCATCTGTTTTTTTTTTTTTTTTTTTTAGAAAGAATCTCTTTAGTTGTTTAATAAATGAGAACATATAATCGAATACGATGAAAGTTATTGCAAATATTAAAATTCTATTTTCTGTTCGACTTAACACACTCTTATAAATGTGCTTTAATCTTATCGATAAATGGTGTATGGGAACCTTTTATACTTTGTAAATAACTTTATCGACATAATAATCTCAAAAATCTTAAAAATATCTAACATTGAGATCTTCACTAAAAATGTTATCGGCCTTCTTAAAAATTATTGTCTAAAAATTTGCATAAGTAATTTGTCACAATCCACGTTCATATAACAACATAATATTTTTAAAATGGCTACTTGATTGGATTATCGATAATAGATAATAAATTAAAAAGTGTACCGTTATTTACAAGTAGTGTTTTTCTTTATTTTGATCAACTGCAGATATCAAACGAGCGACATATCATTTTTTAATTTAATTACGCTTAGGCCATTCATGAAATTAGCAACCAGCGTTAAAGAAGCTTCCTTTACCCATACATGTTTGAATGGGAAGCGTCACAAGTATAATTAATATCACTAATTTAAGAATTCTCCTCTCCATTTATTTATTTTTTTTTTAAACAAAATAAATCGTAATTCATATAAATATTATACTAAAGGTATTCGATTACTTTTGAAAGAAATTTTGAGGTTGATTTCAATTCTACAAAACAAATTAAAATAGGATAAGAAGAAAATTAGGAATTATAAAGTTGTATTAGAACATTCGTTTTTTTTTACTTATAGGAAAACGGATTGACGTTGAATAAAAAAATATTTTAAGGTATTTGATCTTGTAAAATTTGTACATATTTCTATTATTCATTCCTTCGTGAAGGATAATTTTTCATTAAACATCTACAAAATAAATTTCTAAAATTAAACTTTTAAATAAAATTGTTTAATATTCGGCTAAAAACATTATTGTGAAGAATCTATCCTGTATAAGATAGAAACGTTATTTGCAGAGAAAACACTTTGTAAAAAGGGTAAAAGTAAGGTATTGGAGTTTAGCTTGTTGGGGAAATGGACGGCTCACGTTCCATGGTCACGTAATTTTCGGAAATTAGAGGAGCTTCCTTCTTTCGGGGGCGTAAACCACTCTTCGATCGTCCCACGACGTGATGGCAAGGTTTAGGGTCGATCGGAGCTTTTCCGGTTAAGGAAATAGATGTATTTCCTCCTTTTGGACGATCTTTGGTAGTTCTGTGTTTTGAAATGAATTGTGGTGTCCGAGATAAGATTTAGAGCTTAAGAAAGTAGTTACACCCCGAGAATTCTACATCCAAGACATTATTTAGCCTCTTAATCTGTTAACTGGGGAATTGTTCGGCCAGAATCTTCTTTATACGCGGAAACAGAAATTAATAAAATGGAATTAACTGCTGCTTAGGGGAAATTTAATTGCTGCGAATGTAAATATGTAAAATAACGTGCTTCTGATACGAGTATAAGAATGTTTAAAAAAATAAGGAATTTCTGTGGAAGTAAATCAAAATGTTATCAATCGGCTATTATACAATTAGTCGATTCCAAACGACTACATGTAAATTTGGCTTAAAATAATCCACCTATTACAATAAAACTTCGGTTATTGGTATCACATGTAATTATTATACTTGGGGACAAACCATAAGAACCCTTAATAAATTCGTACTAAACGAAACTTTTGTTTAAGAATTATTTTTAACGGAACGATATCTTTTTTATTTTGTATGAGTGCATGGTAAGAATTATTAGAAAACACGTAGATAGAGGAGGAGTTAGAGAAACAAGCTTATGATAATTTGCATGTTCTTAACAAAGATTATATATCCATTAAATTATATACAGATGTGATAACTAGACGGCGGATGTTTATGCAAATTCGTGTCTCTTTAAATAATACTGAAAGGGTGTAGTTTAATAGAGATCTGTTTAATTCTCTGAATGTAATTTTGCCTGTACTTCAAATATTTTGTATATTTTTACATACCATATGAAATCTGTCCTTTTTTGCAAATATAAATTTGCCATAAATGCGTACAGATCCGCAGTCTAATTATATCAGTTTATAAGAAGCTTCGATCGTTTCAAGAACATTAGTTTGTCTACGAATTAAAATTGGGCATATTCTAAAAAAATTACTATATTTTTTCCACTCATTTATACAAAACGTATACATGAACTCACAATACGACTTCACGAAAATCTACATAGGTGCATTAATGTATACAAAATTGTTACAACTGTATTTATACTTTGTTATTCCCTTTAACGCGTCTATAATTTGTTAAATTATATTTTGCGTGCTTTTGATAGCATTTACAACCATAATTAAAGGAATGAGACCAACATAGAGTTCAGTTGTACCCTATAAATATCGTAACGAGTGGCTTACTTTGAATATTTGATATATTTTTGCATATTATATGCACTGTGTGCCTCTCTGCATGTTGAAATTCTCCATAAATCCATAAAGATCTGCAGTCTAGTAATGAGTGGACGCTCCATTTACGAAACGAGTTCCAGGAATCTCTTTCAGCTTAATTTTTACATTTTATGAACTTCCACCCCGTTTTTATTATTCTGTGATACGTCCTAAAATATATAAATAAATATTTGCAGTTTGGATCATGCAAGTAGACTTTAGTGATTTATTGTCTGCGTATCTTCAAATAGTTTAATTTCCACTATAATTCTAATAAAAAAGTTGGTTTAGGATTTCTGTAAAGTACTGTACACCAAAATTATAATATATTGTATATTTGTAAAGAATGTAAAGAAAATTGCATACACGAAATCTTGTTAAAGTAGTAACCATTGCAGTAGCATGAGTTTTGCATAGAATTTAGGTAATTTAAAGAGCCATTACGAGATTTAAAACAGTATTCTGCATACCAGAGGCTAAAAAAAACAGAGCCAGTAAATATGTGTAAACCGTTTCTTCACGAAACACAGAGCAATCCTGTCTCGAAACCGTAAATCATAGCCGACGTTCAAAATAGCCTTGCATGTTCGAACTCTCTTACATATTATCTTCACAATATTGCATTGTTTTCTTCCGACCTCTATAAATTCTACATGAGCGTGGTTAAAGTGCGTTTCGCATGGAGACTGCTTCAACTATGAAACTAACATGAAAAAAGGAAATTGTATCCTACGAGTCGTAATTTAAAATTTGATCGACACGTAATAACATTTGACATAACCGTCATGCGGTCATCGTGTTAGCCATAATGTTCTTGTTTATTGAAAAACTAATGTAACCATGGATAAAACTATGATAAAGTTTATATTAATATGTTTGTTTCCCTCTCCTTGACATTATGTTAAAAGTTCAGTTTAGATATTAGTGTGCTAAGTTGGCGATAAAAGTTGTTACACTCACGGTCTTCGGGTCTTTCTTGACCCATCAGAGACCAACATTACAAAATGACGAAAATCAATTATATTTAACCTCTATAAGGTAAATTCGAATATAATATTGTAAGAAGATATGTCCATAATACAAGATAACTAGTATTACTTAGAGTACTACAAAAAAATGAATTTTGACTTTTGATATATAGATTCTAATTCTATGCAAAATCTCGTTTCATTCCATAGATGTCATTATATCTATTATATATACAAATAAATACTGAGCTTTCAAGATGGTATAAGATTTAATATTTATTCACAGAAAATCAAATACAGCTTTAATATTAAAAATTTGCAGTATTTTTACATTTATGAGGCAAGTTCGTCACTGGAAAATTAAAGAATTAGCAATTTCAAATTGATACAGATAGCAAGAATGCAAAGATAAAGGCTCTGGATTAATTTATACACCCAAGAAATTGGGATTTCTTTATGGCTGTGTAAGAATATGCGTGTGCATGTAAAGCATGTTATAAATAAATAATTTGGCTTAATATATTGATTTTTTTATGTTCATATGTTTTAATTAAAGCTACGAGAGCACCAGTGACTGATCATTTTTATGTTCCCTTAGCTCTTTTATTGCATTATAATGTTGAAAATATAAATTTCATAAACGTGGGTCATTTCTGATCCAAAGACCGTAAGTGTATAATCGAAATAGGAATGCACGAGGGTTAAAAAGTCGATGCAAAATTAAATTTTCTATTTCCAATTGTCAATTTCCCAACAGCTCATTTCAGAGGGATATTTCTTGGCAATGGAACCATTTTGTAGCTCCTAAGATCATTAGGTTGAAGCTAAAATCTTTCAGAAATCAACTTTTAGTGATTATATCAACAAGAGACATGAATCTAAATTATTATCATTCAAAAACCATCTACAATCTTTCAAAAGTCAATTAAATTGAATAATAATCTTCACAAGGAACATCAACCTATGGTAGTAGTACAATGTAGACTTTTATGCAAATTGACATTTCTACGAGGGCAATTAAACAAATGGAACTTCAGTATATTAGGTTATACTATTTTCCGTTTCTGTAGCTTCAAACAAAAACTACGTATATTCAAAACAATAATCCTTATTTCATCGTGATATGTACCACAAAGAATATTTTTTTCCTAGCCAAATACCAACAGACATGTTCAATTTTGGTAAAAATGTATATTTTCCAATTCAATGAATTAGTAATTCACTGTTAATTACAAATTTAGGTTGTGCTACTTCCCGTTTCTGTAGCTTGAAACAAAAACTACATATATTGAAAAGAATAATCCTTATTTCATCGTGATATGTACTACAAAGAATATTTTTTCCTAACCAAATACCAATTGACATCTTCAATTTTGTTAAAAACGTATATTTTCCAATTCGATAAATAGGTAATTCACCGTTAATTACAAATTTAGGTTGTGCCATTTTCCGTTTCTGTAGCTTGAAATAAACACAATATACATTCAAAACAATAATCCTTATTTCATCGTGATATGCACTACAAAGATTAATATTTTTTTTCTAACGAAATACCAACTGACATATTCAATTTTCATAAAAATTCTTGCACGTCGTGTGCATACGTGTGCGCCTGTGCAAAATGTTTCCAAATATTGTGAATCATTGCTCGGTTTTCTCCATAAACACGATGTATAAAATTCGGGTAACGTCAAGGCTGACGATATACACATACAACAAGAATGTAAGTTACTTCGAAATGTCGTATTTTGCAAAAAAAAATCGCAGGTATTAATTTTTTTAAATTAAAGGGGAAGCTTTGAGCTGTGTGCCACTGTATACTGTAGCCTAGAACAACATTTTACAAAGTCCGTGCGTACCGTAAAACTTGGCAATTTTCAATGCAGTAGAACCTCGATTATCAGAACATCGACTAATGGAACGATCGATTATTCAACCCTTGGTTGTCGGTTAATTTGATTATCGGGAAATTGATTAATAGAACACTCGATTATTTCAACAGTATTGTCGAGCAAGTAGGAAAGAAAAGCCTTAAACTTTTGCCTGTGAAACACGTATACATATATATAGAACGTCCAGCACATTTTATATATCTAATATCTACAACATAAATTCATTTCCTAATTCACCATTATGTAACAACATTTGAAGGCCTATTTAAACAAATATATAACATTTTATTATTGTACACTTCGCCTGAACTATTTTGTTAAAGTGAAAGTAAACAAAAATATGTTACAACGAATGAGTCAACTGGCAGCTCAGAAAGATTAGAAAGCAAGATTCGAGACCAAAGAAGATTGCTAAATTGTTCAAAAGTGTATTTGTATAATATTAGGTGTTCCAATAAATAATCAACATTTCTCTTATTTTGCACTTTCACTATTATAATATTGACCCATTTTTCCTGTTAAAATTGCTGAATTTATGTTCTCAATGAAGCTGCAAGTTGACCTCAACGAATAAAGACGGGGTAGAATAATAATTTAAATCTAAATTATATTTCTTACTTATTCAAAGAATAGTGGACTACTTATTGGTACACCTAATACTAGTTATATAACACTCATATTACACACCTATGTAACGCACATATTTCAGAATTATCGAACATCTTGTTCACAAAAACAATTAATCGATTATCAAAAAGCGTTGTTTATGCGAGCAGTCATGTCATGTTTTACTTCGAATAACCTAGGCTCTACTGTATAACAAACATGTCCTCACGTTCAGACTTAAATAGTGCCTTAAACTTATCATGTACACCGCTAACCAAAAGTTTCGAATCACTTTTTGAGTTGAAACCTTATCGAATCTCTTGTTAATTTTCTTACATATTTAAAATTATTATTGTAGATATTATGAGTAATTTGCTTCATTTTCATAGATTTTTCGTTGTAAACTTTTCTACGACTTTACGTTTCGAAATGCTTTCTCTTTTGTAAATCTTACATTCTTTAAAATGTGCATTAATTTCAAACTTCTAACTGGTAGTGTATATGCACAGTGTCCCATATTTTTTCCACGAAACTTTATCAGTATATTGTGTGAGTATAAATAAGCAAAAAATGTTACACGAACATAGGTCATTTGATGCCTTATTAATGAGTTATAACAAAAATATGAAATACGAAGCGGCAAATATGACAGAAAACAAGAATAAATTTGACAACAAATATAATCATTAGTTATTAATATTCCATTTTAAAATATTCGCTCACTACTGAAAATGTTTAAATCATTTGTTACTTTACGGAATTTATTCCAATTTCCTTTTATTTCACTAAATATGATGATAATCGTGATAACGTGTACACATTTTATATATTCGTGCATATCGCGTGCATTTTTATGTAAATTTAAATTTCTTATAAATGCATAAAAGTCTACAGTCTAGTTAATAGTATTTTGAAAAATGCAACCCCTCAATTATTTCCCCTTTACCGATCTTAATTTATCTTGTATTCAGATCGACGTGAATCCAGTAACGACGAAAGGGTTACCAAGGAAAAATGGCGAATGCAACGCTTAGAAAAGAGGGTGGAGTGGTTGAATGGCGGCTATAATTGTGCGCGTGTGTGCACATGAGACGGGGTGAGTTCTTTTAAGGGCAAACGGAAAGTTCCCGGGGAGAGTTTTTAGCCCGAGAGTTCAGAGACAGCGTTTAAAGTGAAAGTTCGCTCAGTAACAGTATATTTAGACCAGAACAGTTCGGTTTTGTTTGTATTTTTCTTTTTTTCCTTTTTTTTTGTTATTTTATTTAACACTAAATTTACGGAACTCGTTGATTTGACGAATTTCAGGTATTATGCTTAAAGTTACACAGATCACAAATATTATTTTTCAGCGATTCATGTTGATTTTAATTGATGTAATGAGATCAATACATATCCTAATTCACCCCTTCCCCCGTCCAGATTCTAATTTCGGATAATTAGATACAGTATACCTACTTTTCTGGAAACTTGCTTAGTTATGCAATCCATGTGCGTAAACTTAAAGTTAGGGTCGCAGTAATATCTTTGATCCTGAGCGACAATCATTAAGTAACATATAATATTTTACTAGATTTTGGAATATATATTAATATTCTTCAAAAAATTAATAAGATTCGTTATGCTTTCAATTGAGTACATTATTTCATTAATGTTAATTTTAATTTTATGTTTACTTCTACTATGCGGGAAATCATTGCATTCTAAAATGATATATTTTATGCTGAAGTCTCGATTACAGTTTAACAATTTGGAGTATTATTTTTTGTTATTAGGTGCGAATGGGTGAGTATTTTATGCAAGCTGACTTAACATTTAAAATTTACCCAGAAACTAAACTTCTCATTGAACGCTTGACAAATTTGTAGTGGTACATGTCCTGACAATTTTTTGTTAATAATTTCGGAAAGTATGTTCAATGACAGAAATGCGTGTGCTAGATTAGCTTCTATAATACGATTCACACAATATTGGATAATTTAAAAGAATAGTTTCATTAAGAAGGGAATAAAATTACGATTGTTACATTAACAGTGATTGTTTACAATAGTATGCGTAATTAATCTTCTTATGGGGAAGGATGTGAAGAGATCAGGAGGGGGAAATAGACGAGCAATAGCCAAAAATAATTATTTATAGATAAGGTTAGGGTTAGGTATTTAATTAATAGTTATTTATTGGTTAGGAATCGTTTTTTCCTTGTGTGTATTCTTAGAATTCGTTTTCGCTAGTACAGGCAATATACTAATACGAGAAACTCGCAAATGTAAATAAAAATGTACTAAGCCAAGTTTCATTTTGTAGATGGAAGGCAATGTATTATTAATATTAATATTAATAAATAAATAAAAAAAATTATCCTTCTTATTGCGTCGAGAAAAATTTAATTCCTATCAGTATTGATCAGCAAATGTAATAAACTAAACGATTCATCTGTATATATTATAAAATATGCTTTATATTTTATTATAATTAAAATCATGATTATTACAGCATCAGTAATTATTCGCACTAATTTTCTTAATTAATCTTCTTGAATTCAGAAAATTTTTTACTAATTCAGTTACGATTACGAACGAATATTAATTAACAAATCTAATAAAAGATCCATCTGTATGTATTGTGAAATATGTATTATATTTTATGACTTATTACCTTATAAATTATTATCATTATAAGATAGGCATCATATTTTATCATGGTTAAAATTACGATCATTATTAAAATGCAGATTGTTATGCAATTATAGGAAATTTAACGGTGGAAAAAAGTCAGAATGCATGGAATATGCAAAAATATATAAAACATTCAAAACAAAGGAGAAATTATTATAGTTAAAGGATGGAACTAATTTATATTTGGGTTCCATTTCTTTAATCACGTATTTAAAAACATCAATCCGTATAAAAATCCGTGATTTAATAATTAGGTATTACTAATTATTCACAATAATGTATGTATTTAACCTTCTTGCTGTGTTTAGTAAATTTTTTGCTAATTTTGTTACAATTGCCAATTGTTACAATTTCGATATATCAATTAACTTTACTATAGAATCCATCTATATACAAGGATATTCGAAAAAATATGGAAAATTCTTGACTGGTAAACTCTACAAGTTAAAGTGCTGAAGAAATTTTATATACAAAAATGTCGAATTTTGTCTTATCTTTTAAGTTAAAAGTAATTAAATTTTTCATTTAAAAACGATCACAAATGCAGAATTCCAAGCGTCCAACAACTGACAAACTTTTCTCTGTTTCACTCACATTCAACTGGTCCATTTTTTTTCTTTATTTCTGGCTACTGACCTTCCGAATATCGATTTTCCACATTTTTCGGTTCGTTGACATTGCCAGCACCGAAGAGAGTAAAAAATATTGAGTACGAATGAAAGGACATTCTGGTACATGACCTTTTTTCATTGCCTTGATGTGTAGAATCCCATTTTTTTAAACATCCAGTATATTACGTACAGATTGCAGTTGTTTGTTGTTTATACATTTGCTTATAATGCTCCCCTAATCTTAAGTTAACAGGTCCTGCTTTGCATTGTTTTGTTTCAGAAGATATATAAAATTATACGAAGTTCAACACGCATTTTACGTTTTAAGTAAAGTTAGAAAACCCTAAGTGCTTTGTAAAGATCTAAAAACAATATAATTCATTTGTCCTAACTGCATTTCGGGTAATGTTACAAATTTAAAATGTCCTATGTATCATTTACTACCTAAATTGTCCTAGTTGTACCTAGATTTCGTCAATAGTTTTCTTTATGCTTTAGCTGCATATTTAAAAGTATGAGATAGATACGATTCCAACTGTTTGCTATATAAAAATATCCTATCTCAATTTCTTCACGAGGTTCAAATGTCTTACGTTAGGCATTTAATTAATTACTACGTTAATAATGCAATATTTCTGTACAATATCTGGTTTCAAGAAATTATTTAGGCAATTCAATTTCTGATTTAAAAGAAGAAAAACGAAGGGTGACACAAAGAAAATAGTTAAACTTCAATTTTCTGGGATGTCTCTAAATGCTAAATACGATATTTTAACGTATGAGAGTAGCATTGACAATTTAAATATACAAAAAGATGCGCCATGCATGTAATATTTAAAAATATACCAATCATCCAAAGTAAGAAACTTGTGCCAATTTTCGAAGGGTGAAATTAATAATCCTTCTTTTTTTTTCTTATTATCTTTTATTTTCTCTCCTATTTTCTTTTATGTTGGTTTTGTTTTTCTTGTTATGCTTACAAAAATATGAATCGCCATAAATATCAGCAGTCTAATTATTGAATATGTATTAATATAGCACACGTTATAATGTATCACTTATTCCAATAAACATTAATAATAATTACATTAATTTAATCAGAAGAAAGCGGTTAGATCGCAAAGCCTTGTGCGCGATAGAAGGATTAAACTCAATATAATTGATAAATACATAATTACGCAGGCTATATGAATAAAACATTTTAAATGTATCCATAATAATATTACATTGAGGTATGTACATATATAGATATAAATTGTACCCGTTTTAACAGGCTTACGTCTTACATGAAACACTTTGCAGAAAATTAGACACTGGCTTTGTTAGCTTACGAAACGAAAAATGCAGTTAATTAGGGTCGAGTTTTTCTGATTCTACATTAAAGCGAATTCTAGGAGCACGCGGTTCTGAAACAGAGCCAAGAGGCTATTTTGTTAAAATCTACGAAGCTGGAGGACTTCACGATATTCTACCACTTTTAGTATTCCTTTATCACCCTACCACCCCTCAACAATAATTCTAATCCGCTCGTTATTTACCCAAGAAACTTCTGAAACTGCTGCTCACCATAATAGCCGCGATTACTTGAAAAGTTCCACGAGGTGTGCGAAATTTTTCCTACGATGAATTTGAAACTTAAATGAATGACCATCATAATACGTTTTCAGACGGGTTGCAGGAATGCAAGTGGTGGAAGAGACGTAAAAGGATGCAAGGGATGCAAAGGGTAGAAAAAAAGTGTTTCAGTGTGGAGACCTCCATTTTAATGTTCATTTCCTATATTTTAGCAGTATTTGCAATTAACCCTTTCGCTACGGTGGGTTTTAATCAAATGAATATGCAGATGACGGTAAAATACTAAATTGCATTGCGTTAAAGTTATATACTTTTTCTAATTTTTTCATATTCTTTAAATAGCAAAGAATTTCAAGTGTTTGAAGATGCTCATAGTGCTTTTAGTTATCAACGTTAATATGTAAACATCATTAATAATGCCCCCCGCACGAATTTCTTGTGTGGATTACTTAAATGGGTTGATGGATTTATTTTATCAAAAGAAAAAGCTTCCCTTCGAATAGAAATTTATAACTTACCCGAAAAATATGTTATATAACAGTAAGTGTATCTAAGGTCAAATGAGTATGTAATTTTGTTAAAAATAACTGCTAAATTAAATAAAAAGTGGATTATTCATTGGTACGCATAATATTTTCTAACGATAGAAATTTATAAAGCGATTAATTCTAAATAAGAAATATTTGATTCCTTAAGTCACATTTATTAAGTAACTTGACGTCTTTCTAAAAAAGATATTGGGTTTTCCAGAAAGTTCCAATAACATAGAATTATCTGGAAACATCGAAATTCTTATAGTGCAGAATACTATTGTATAAATGTAAAATCTAATAATGAATTTATAGATTACACAGAGCAAAATTAGTTAATGAAAATGTGCCTTAATGAGATTTATCATCGTGGAAAAAATTCGAGAAATAGTAAAATTATCCTAGAAACTATTAGGTAATATAAATATTAAATGAAGCATCATTCATCTCTTTGTACATTTATGTTATCGAATACGTCTTCCAAAATCTATGCTGACTGAATATCCCTTCCTCTCTGTTTCCTTTTCCTACCTTACTTATTTCATATTAAATTTGTTTAATTTTTCCATATGTTCTTTAATTGTAGAGCAGCATTTCGCAGCTTAAAAACATTAGTATTTTGACCAAAAACTTTTTTCGAAGTGTAGTAACATCTTAACAAGACACCCTAATGTATTCTAGATAATTTGACGTATAATGTAATGTGTTTTCCTCACTAAGTAATTAGCAAATAGTACCTTTATTTTTTAACAATAACATAAATTTTTCTGTACTTCATTAGTCAATGAATTATGGACGGGAGTATAAATAGTTGAAAATATTACATGATGAACCCCTATATTTTGGATATTTTGCATGCTTTCGCATATTATACGTGTTCTGTACCTTTTTTCACATTTACATTCGGCATAAATGCATAAACAATCGCAGGCCATTCTAATATTTCATCATATTTCTGAAAAAAATAATGCCCCGTGACCATTGGAATTTGTAATGATTTCCCCAGTGTGACACGTGTTTAATACAGGACACAATGGACAGGTGCAGGGGTACGAATTTTTAATGATTTCCCCTGTGTAGTGTGTACTTAATACACAATACCCCATTGTATCGCATAGTAAACACCTGTTTTCCCTTTTTAACAAGACTCTTCAAAATATGGGATCAGAATAGAACAAGAAAAGGAGCGAAGAGGTATTCTTCATTTTATTAAAATATAACCCGCATTAAAAATAATTTATAATACTCGATTGAATTAAAATTAAATCCATCTACTTCTCAAACTGTTATTTCTAAAAAATAAAACAAGAAATGGAAAAAAAAGAAAAATAGTGAAAGCTCAATCCTAAACCTAACTTCACTCAAAAACAATTTCTATTGTTAGATTGAAGTAAATTTAAATTACAAATTAAGTACATTTTAGCTATAAATTACACTAGTTATATAGTACTCTTTCTACAAAATTGAAAAGAAAATAGGAGAGAGTTGCTGAAGGTTCTTACTACACCTAGCATTAATTAATATCGTTAATCTGACAATAATATCGTCAGATATATATATATATATACACACAGGGTGTCCCGTAACTGGTGGTACAAGTGAGTAGGGGCTGATTCTACGTGAAAAATTGAATCGAAAATTTAGAATAAAATTTTTTCATATGACACTTTATTTTCGAAAAAAATAAGTTTGAAAATTTGTCGAGTACGCGTGCACTTGAACCAGCTTCAGTATTTGTGGGGTCATGTTAAGTCAATTGTGTACAGTGATCACATGACGAGCATTGAACAATTAAAACAAAAAATTATTATAGCGTTTGAACAATTAAAATTGCACAACGACACAGAAAACGTTCGATGCAATTTAATAAGGAGAGCACAGTTATGTTTGCAACAACGTGGACATCACTTCCAACAGTTCATAAATTAGACGAATTCTGGAAATCTGTTCATCGATCCATTGGGTGTATACAAACATTGACAACGTTTACGAACAAGAATGGAGGTGATCTACAATGAAATGCGTCGAGCTGAAGCTGGTATATTATATATATAAATATTATATATATGTATATATATATATATATATATATATATATATATATATATATATTATTGGACCTTATTTCATTACTAGATCGTTAGCAGGTCAACAAACATACTCCACTTTTCTCTCTGAAACATTGACAGGTTTACTAGAAGATTTGATCTTCAATACGTTTAAGAATGTGGTATCAACATGTCGGCTGTCCTGCAAATTATACTCAGCAGCCACGGCAAGTATTAAACGGAATGTTTCTTAACCGTTGGATCGGACGTGGCAGTAATATCATTAGTTGGCCAGCTTGCGCGCCAGATTTAACGCCGCTCGACTATTTCCTTTGGGGAGCATTAAAAAACGAAGTTTATCGCGAGCCACCAACGACAGTGGAAGACGTGCAACAACGTATTAGTCGTGCATGTTCCGCAATAACAGCAGAAACTTTTGAAAATGTTTCTCTCACTCTCTGTCTCTGATAATAAGATTACGTAATTGTATTGATTGTAACGGGCAGCAGTTCAAACATCGTTTAAAATAAAACTTATTTTGCTAATATCTCGGTAACTCATTATATCTCAGTATGTATTTTATACCCCATTTGGCGCAATACTTTTTTATGTAGATTTCAATGCTTTATCCGAATTCGGGAAGAAATATTAACTATTCCATTTAAAAAATTGAAGGTGAGAAAAATCTTCATATCTTGAGAAAAAAGCAAAATAACATAAAACTGATTACAATACTATATGTCCCCCTGGAAGCCATGCAACTTTTATGTGAAACATTTTTTTGTACAGCAAATATTTTATAAGTAATTCGATGTCGTCACGTTACGAGACTCATCCTGTATATTTTGGGATTGTTATTAATGATTTCTAATCACGGAAAACAAGCTGCTGCCATTTACTCGCTTGAAGAATCACATTCCTGGGACGTAACGACAAAATAATGACTCGATACGTAAAGATCTGTGGCGGCTCTCCTGCGCCCACCACCAGAGGGACATACGATATAGGACTTTCTCGAAAGTACTCGCTCCAACTACCTCGTCCATATATATATCGCCTTTAACCTTCCTTACAATATCCCAGTGTCTAAGGCAGGGCGGCAATTAGACCGCCGTACCTCCGGCGTGACATACCTGTGCGAAGGTCCAGAGTGACAAAAAGTAAAATCAAACGGTGCATAGTGAGCATAAATCAGTGATCAGTGCAAGCCTTTTGCTTCTAACCATATCAAGATCATACAGCACAGAAACAATCTGACAAAATAGAGGGCGAAAGTGACAACAATACAGGGAAACCCCCTCCCCCCAAAAATGACGACAATCCGGTAAACTGCACCTTTAAGGGCCCAGACCCCGAATTACATGCTGACGATAACACATACATCCTATCCAGCCTCATGGACCACGCCAAGGTTAAAACAGACAAATTAGCCTACAACAATGCAAATTTGCTCAAAGAAATAGAAATAACAAACCCAGGCACAGCCAGAGCGTTGAAACAAATTATGAAAACGAAGCAAACAAAACGCTTTAACCCACTACCGAATATCCCAAAAAAAGAGACACCTCCAAGCAGCCAAAAACCCATTATCGAAAGTCAACAACAATCAAGCAGCCCACAGAACACAAACACAATCATGGAAGAAGCAAAGGAAAAAACCGAAAACCTGCAAAAGCCCACATACGAGGAGTTATTAGACACCATAAACAGGCTGGAAAATATAATTAAAAATCTAAGCCAGCAAACAGGGGATCAGATCCATGCAAGGTCAGCAACAAGAAACAGCAACGGTGAGCCAACAGTTCAATTTCAACACAGACACAAATTCGAGGCATTGAGCATGGACGTAGACACTATGGAAAGCACCGTTACCAGCCAGGTAACGAGACCCAAACAAGCGGCACTCCAACCAGACAGGAAAAAGCCAAGGCAAGACCCAAATCCACCGACCGCCGCATACAGGCTCGCACCTCACCCAGCCATACCTGGACCCAGCGGCACTCAACCCCGAAAGGTAACCCCAAGCAACACGCCACCCTTCACAGAGTCACCCCCAGCGCGCCAACAAAACCCTAAACTAGCAAAGCAACCCCCAATAAATATAGCACAGATAACAGCCAAGCAAATCATAGACCTATTAAAACACAATAATCACATACAAAATTACCATATCAAAAGAATAAGTGACACCAAACACTTACTATACCTCCAAACACTACACGATTTCAAGAACGCATGCTCATTACTCAAAAACCATAACATTAAGTACTTTACCTTCACCCCAAGAGCAGAAAAACAACTAACAGTACTACTGAAAAACCTAGACGGGGACTTTGACCCCGAAGACATAGTGCAAGCTCTAACGGAAACCAAAACTCCAGGGCTAAAATTCCTATCGGTAAGCAGATTCTGCACTGCACGATCTATAAGAGAAAATAAAACCCTCCCTATCTATATTGTAAAACTGACGCCAGACAGCAAGTTGGAAAAATTAAATAATATAAAAATCCTCTTACACACAGCGATAAACTGGGATAAGCTAATAAAAAAGACCCAAACGCAGTGCAGGAGATGCCAAAGAATTGGTCACGCGGCGATAAACTGTAATCTTGACTACAGATGTGTTAAATGCGATAACTCACACGAACCGGGCAACTGCACATTACCCCCACTAAACGACGAAAACCGGCAGGCAACAGACCTTAAGCCATACTGTGTCCATTGTAAGGAATACGGACACCCCGCTTCGTATAGGGGCTGCCCAAAACTCATAGAAATAAAACAAAAAATTCACCAAAAAAAAGAACAACTTCTAGCAGAAAAAACTAAAAAACTAAAAAGTCTGTCCACGCGAGTAACCCCAGAGGTATCTTTTAGGGACGTCCTCACTAAGAAAAACAAAACACTCACAACCATCAGCACTCAACCAACACAAACGACAATGAACAAAATTAACGAAAATCCATCATTCACACACATCATCGAAGAAATTAAAAACACAATAACAAGTACAATAAACACGCAAATAAATCACCTCACTACGCAAATACAGGAAAATTCAAACAAAATACTCACGATACTTGACTTACTAGACCTTAACTACGAAATTCAATAGCGCACAAACAGCAAAAATATCAATAGAAAATTTAAAAATTGTATCAATTAACGTAAACTCCATTATCACAAACGAACGCAGAGCCACATTACAAGACTTTACAGACAAAACAAAACCGGACATAATCTTACTTTGCGAAACAAAACTAAACCCAAACCATCAGCTCTACTTCAAAAATCACAACCTTATCAGGACAGACAGACCAAACGCCAAACAAGGGGGGGGGACTGCAGTCCTAATAAGAAAAGACATCGGATACAACGAGATCAAAATAAACACAAAAAACCAAGACCCTACTCTAGAAGTTACCATACTACAAACCTCGCTATCCAAAAACAAAAAATTCTTTTTCATAGCAGCCTATGCAACAAGTACAGGCAAGAAAGAATTTACACCAGCACTAGAGCATATCTTCCAAAAACTTCACCTAGAAAACACAAACCACTACTACCTGTTGGCAGGCGACCTAAACGCCAAACACACATCCTGGGGGAATAACACAAACAACAACAGAGGCATCACACTATACAGATGGACAACAGACAATCAGATACAATACAGAATTGACATCAGAAGTTCACACACAGCATCATACCCCAAAGGAAACTCCTTCATCGACCTATGCATCTCAGACAATAGAATCAAATTTACGAATCTAAAAGACAACAAACTACACAGCCTAAGATACGACAGTGACCACAGAGCTCTAAACATGACCATCAAACTGGACCAAACACCGTTACTAGACTTTGACGCAAACAATCTATCAGGCAAACACAACTTCAACAAGGCTGATTGGTCAAAATTCAGGAAACACCTACTAAACCAAGCATACATAGACATTCCAAACAACCGAAACCTACAAATAAACGAAATAGAAACATACATCGAAGCAATAGACCACAACATAACATCTGCAATAGAACACACAATCCCAAAACACAACAATTTCGAAAATTCCACCGAAAAATTTATAAACTCTAAAATAAAACAACTCAGGAAACAAAAAAGCAAAATACTCACACTACTGAACAACCACACCAGACACAAAACCCACGCAGAAATAAACACAGCATTAGTTAAACACTTAAAAAAATTACTCAAAAACACCCGACACCAAATAAAGCGGGAATTTCAGAAATCAGTTAACAACTTCTGGAGGCAAAAAATGTCGTCCATATCAATAAAAAACCCGAAAGATATGTTTAAAAAAATAAACAGTCTATTCAGACCCAAACACTTTGCAAACATAGACCCATTAAAAATTCCAACAAACTCAAACCTAATACAAGAAACCAACATTGACGCTACCTCGTTAAACAAAGACACAGACGAACATTACACCATAGACAACCAAACAGACAAACTAAACATTCTAGGTGCACACTTCCAAGCAGTACACACACAAAACGTCCACATGGGTAAACAACAACTAAACAACATAATAAACGCAAAAATCAATAAACTAAAACAAGAAATAAACAACGACACAACAAACAATAACACAGTCTGCACCTTCACACAGCAAAACACATCAGACCAACCAGACGACAAACAAACACCACCAAACTACTTCACAAACATACACAAACTCACGAACATATTCAAAAAACTAAACAGCAAAAAATCCTCTGGATTTGACAATATACCAAACATAGCACTCAAAAACCTGCCAACACAATACATACACGCATACACCATAATATTCAACAACTGTCTAAATGCACACTACTTTCCGTCAAAATGGAAAATAGCAAAATTAATAACACTCAAAAAAAAAGGTAAAGACAGCACAAACCCAGCAAACTATAGACCAATCAGCTTATTACCAAATATCAGTAAAATATACGAATCAATCATCAATACAGCCATAAACACACACTGCACAGTCAACAACATCATACCAGAACACCAATTCGGATTCAAACACAATCATTCAACATCACACGCAATCACAAAATTCCTCTCAGATGTGTGTTGGGCCAGAAATGCCGACAACTGTGTAGGAGCATGTTTCATTGACTTGGAAAAGGCCTTCGACACAGTGTGGATAGAGGGTCTTTTCTACAAGTTAATGAAAAAAAATTTTCCACATCACCTAATAAAAACGATATGGAATATGCTACAAGGCAAAAAATTTCACGTATCCGAAAAAAACAAAATTTCAACAAAAACCTTTTCAATAAAAAACGGACTTCAGCAAGGAACTGTAAATTCCCCCATCTTGTTTAATATCTATATGAGCGACATACTACACCTATTCAACTTAAACACCAACACCAACAAAAACGCCATCGCCTTCGCAGACGATCTCTTAATCTATGTGAGCGGCAACAAACCCTCCATTATCAACAAACAACTACAGTCATTATACAATAAGATACATGACTACTGCGAAACCTGGAAGTTAAAAATAAACGAACACAAATGTGAATCCATCCTATTTAGACCATATATCTCGCAAAGATCTAAAGCAAACGCTGATGTAAGAGCGCACAGCAGACACTTTAAATTAAATACTGTAAAAAATGTACATAATGTAAATAACCACATCCCCAATAAAAACATTGTCAAGTATTTAGGTATAAATATAGATTTTAAGTTAACATTTAAGGATCACATAAATATCCAAATCGACAAAGCCCGCAGTGCATTTATAGCAAACAAGAAATTATTCTATTCAAGAGACCTCACTGCGGACATAAAAATCCTTTGCTATAAATTATACATAAGGCCCATTATAACCTACGGCTGCCAGACTTGGTTTAACATTAGTGCCACAGTCATGGAAAAAATTCGCCTATTTGAACGGAAATGCATCAGAGTCTGCTTAAACAGTTACCGATCACCAGAATCAAATTACACCAAATACATTAGCACCTACAAATTATACACCAAGGCAAAAATCACGCGCATCGACATCTTTATACTCAACCAAATCAGAAACGCATGGTCGAACATCCACAAAACCTCAACAAACACACTAATCACACACACAGTCTACCCACACCAACTCTATTTTGAGAAAGCCAGAACCACAGGCTACGTGCCACCGGAAGCATTCACCTACCTAGATTCAATAGGAATGATACAAAATACAGATCACACTCCACTAATCTACCATTACAATAGAAAAGTCGACGACACAAAACTTCAATATAATCCCAACATAAACCAAAACAACACCAACCTCAAATACTTACACAAACTCACACCACACGACACCAGAAACAATTTTAGAAAAAACACGGACAAATACTGGTGGTTTGAGTAATCACAATACGGCAGGCTCTTCACGCAAATAAACAAAACCGAGCACTAAGGTTAAACCAAACTGTGCATATAGTTCCTTAGAAACCCAACCACAAAAAGAAAGAAAAAAAAAAAAAAAAAAAAAAAAAATCCTCTTTCTCATACCTCCTCTCCCCCCCCCCCCCCAAAAACCCATGCTAAGTATAGTTTTGTAAGCCTTTCTGTACTTATAAAGACCAACAAACAGCACAAAACCTCCAAGGTATTGTAAATACTCCAAAACCGACACACAATAAATGTATAAAAACAAAAATAAAAAAAAAAAATTATACACTACGTAGGCTACGCGCACTCTCGCTTGAGAGTCATTAGTCTGTAAGCTTCTGTTATCTAATCTCTAATTCCTATTTATACGTTTAAGGAAAACCTGTTAAGTTATTATGTATATATTTATGGCAATAAACGTGTTACAAAAAAAAAGTGTCTAAGGCGGGGCCTGCTGATGGTAGCCTTACTGATGAGTCCACTAGAGCAGGCCCAGGACGAAACGCAACAACACACTTCCTTTTTCCCATTATTCTCCCTCCACAGCTCCCACAGATCAAACAACAATGGAGTGGTTTGAAACATGTTTAATACTGACGTATTGAAATAACCAAACACGCTCCTTAGATCAAAATCCGATATAATTTCTGCGAGGCAATTATAAATAATACGCCGTATTTGTGCACACGATCGACAATTTTCAAACACGTCGCGATATTAAAAGAAAGCTGTAATTGAAACGTACAATTACATCAACGAAGAAATTTTGAAAAGACTAATCAACAACATTTTTGAATTAATGGAGAAGAAATGAGATCTGACTCATTATTAAAATTTTCAATTCCATTCATTCAAATTATAATTTAATCGTTTCGTTATAATTAATTATTATAATTATGATAAGTAATTGTGGTTAATTATGTGCCAATTTGGCTTGGTGCTATAGTTGTGCACTTATAAAATATTTTCATTATTGTTACATTTTGTCTTAAATAAATTTTACGTTTGTCTTTTCATCATTATTATCATTTCTTTTTAGCCTCTTTTGCGTAATAATTTTCATTTTTAGAAACAACTAATGAAAACCGTGAAACTTTCGAAAATTATAGTGTTACCATAGTTATGCTGCGCACTGTAAAAGAAGAAGGAAGAGAACAAATAGTATTATTTGTTTATCGAATTTAACTTTGATGTTCTCCTTACTTTTCACATTCACACCTTTTACGATTAGATTTGAAGTGGTACGACGAACAAATACACGACATATTAGGAATATTATTGTTTCTCATGAGAACTTATGAAAACTTTAAATATATTAAATACCGAGAAGAAATACTTAAAACTATAATCTTCACATTGGATCATTTGGACCCAAAGGAAAATAGCAGGGTTATCTCCAATCAAAAACAAGTTACACTGATAAATCGCATTAACTTAACTAAAATTCGATTAATCACAAATCCGATAAGCTCACTTTGACTCGTTACAAACAACGCCAAGGCGTTTAAATGTTTCAGCACTGTTCCAGTGCATTCTATTTACCCAATCCGCGTCAACCACCCCCTTAAGCCAACATCCTGGCTTCAATCGGAGTGCTCGAGTGGCCGGAAGAATTATATAAGACAGAAAGACTCGGCAGAATAATTCTCGTGGTCGGCAGACCTCGTTTCCACGTGTCATCTCCATAGCATTGGCGAAGTTTAGTGGGTGCGAGCGCCAAATCCTTTAAGAAACGTATAAAACGATCCGAACGTCGTCCGGGGGAACGAATTACGTTGGTTCTGGCGTTGAAAGCAGAGTCGTTTTCGAACAGGTCTCCCATTGGTCCGCGTTCGAGTTTAGCGGCGTGACTATAGACAGGAAATGTAACGGACTCCGGGCCCTGGCACCAGTTAACGACCGAAATGTGTCCGGGTGAACTTTCGAAAAACTCGCTAGTATAGACCGACGTATGGGGTGAGAGAGTATAGGATGTTTCGGGTGAAGTTTAAATTTGGTTAGAATCGAAGGGAGTTGCTCGTGGATGGTCAAAGTTGAACGAAAGAGGACGCTTTAACCCTTTCATTGCTCACTAAAATAAGCAAATGTGGTCGCATGATGTTTTCCTTTGAATTCACGTAGTCGTGAATTTATAATAAAAGTGCGCAGTCAGTCACGAAAGTCTATACACAAATTTTAAACTTCAAATATTTATATAGTATTGGAACATATTCACGTAGAATAAAAGCGATGTGGAAATTAATGAAATATAAAATTGCAGGTGAGAAAAATTTCTAAAAAACGTTTCATAAGGGGAAAAACATTTAATATATGAACGAAAGTGCTTCTAACCGTATAGAATATCTTATTTTATTTATGCTAAACAAATTATAGAATGTTGCAAGTGTATCAGATGATATATTAGGATGAAGCATATTTGCATATGAAATGTCGTTTTATATTTCATTAATTTTCACATAACTTTTATTCTACTACAGTATGTCCCAAAAATACATATAAATAGTTGAACTGAATCGCATTCCTCTTTCTTTAAAATCGATTTATAATATTTACAAAAAGGTCCTTCAGTATAAAAATTTAAAGTTAAATTCACGAATATTAATAACAACTTTCATATATTTATCCCAAAGCTAAGACATGTTTTAAAAAAATGAAAACGCGTTGAAGTACAAAATGACCCGAGCTTCACAATAAGATTAACAATCAAAATTATGACTGTAAGATGAATGTATGATCTTAAATCTACTTGCTTAACACATTATCTATCGGTTAACAATTAAGATAAATAAAAGACCGATCAATTTAAGCTTACAATTCAGTAACACCGAATGTTTTCGATCTTATAAAAACGTATGAAATAAAATAAATATTTAAAGTATCATTTTGTCTATTGGTTAAATTATTATTGATAATATAGAGAACAAAAGGGCGATTTATAGGAATTTATAAGATTTGTAGGAAAAGCCTATTAATCAATTCACGGTAAATAATGTATTAAACTAGCTAAAATTACTCTTTACATTAAAAGTGTTTTTTTGCGGTAACCGCAGTATTTAATGAACTTTCACCCCTAGGCAGGTACATCAGTGAACCTAAATCGTTATTTTGCCTTTGACGTTGCGGCCACAGGTCAGTTGGTCGTGTCACAATGTCGTGCGACGAATTTTAGAAATTACCGCGAAGCACACGTAATTTCGTGGGTCCGCAAACACCGTGGAGAATCATCCTGATGCTAAGGGGTGAGCTGGCGCACGCGCGCGTGTCTGCCGGTAAGTGAGACTGCTTAATTAACATAGTATGAGCAAAGCTCCGGGCAACTGACGTCTAGAATACACGTGTGCAAATACACAAGTCGGCGAGGTATCTCATAGTTACCTAAAACGTTTCATGACAGAACCCTTTGCAACCTTTGCGTCTTGACTTCAACTCTCTCGTTGTAATTACATTTCGAGGACTGAATCTTTGTTCTACTCTTTGCGACAATCAATCCATTGTACAAAAAATTGAGAAATTTTTCATTACGAGTGAGTTTAAAAATGCTCTTCGTGTAATTTGAATCTTTAGTTTCTTTCGTAAACTAACGTCACGAGGCTGCCAGTAATGTAATTTTGAATCAGAAAATAATTATAATTAATGATTTAAGCCAGCGGTTTGGCGAAATTATGAAAAGTTACAAGAAGTCCTGTGGATAGAGATGAAGTAGGCATAATTTGTTATTAGTATACACATCTATATGATTTACTTTTGCTGGTCTCATTTTCTCATCACGCCATCTATACTTTTAGATTATTACAGTTTTCTTATTTCATTTGTCGTTCGTGCTAGATACCATGTGCCCTTTTGCGACCGATTATTGCAAACGAAGAAAATTAGTTTCGAACAGCCCTTATTTAAATTCAACAACTTCCAATTTTCCAAACCCCCACCACTTCGTCACTAGGGAAATCCGTTTAGTTACGCTCGATTTGTCGTTGGCTCGATCTCCATTTCAATTCCACGGATTTCCGGAGGCCTCGGGGACCGGAAAGAACTATTGACCGCGCGAGTGCGCCATCTTAATGTTGAAATTAGATCTCAATCGAGTGTGAAAAAAGACCTCCTTCGAGGAGGGGTCGTTCGTTTTTGCGCAGAGGGTAGATATGGACGGATGATGTTACCGAATGGCAATGTAAATGCAAATGATCGCGCAGATTTCCTTTCTTTAAATTAGGCATTTTATTTTCATAAAGGAATAAGAGCCAAGGTAGAGAAGAAATTTTATTGCAGGCTCGTAGAAGAGTTAAAAGGTGACGATAGTGTTTGTTCGTTGCGTTAAATGGTAAATTGAAGGTAAAGCGGTATGTAATTTTCTGAATTTGAATTTATTGGGTTGAACGGAAAATTCGTGCCGCATTATACACTGTGCATAACTATGGTAAGACTATAATTTTCGAATGTTTCAGGGTTTTTATTAATGAAAGCTATTACGTAAAAGAGTCTAAAAAGAAATGATAATAATGATGGAAAGACAAATTTATTCAAGACAAAATATTTAGAGCAATAACAAAAATATTTTACAGATGCACAACTACAGCACCAATGGAATTGGAACATAATTAACCATAATTACTTATAATAATTAGTAATAATGAAACTATTAAATTGTAATTCGAGTAAATCGAATGGAAAATTTTAATGGATGTGATTAATTAAAAAATGTTGCGGATGTGGTTTTTTCAATTTTCATTCAACACAAGTAAAAAAAAAACGTATCAATTCTTTTGTTCTGCTACCGCGTGCAAATTTATAAAGTAAATTAATAACAAATGAACTACAAAAAGCATAACCATTGAACGATAACACGACATCTATACTTTAAAGTGATATACTGCATGATAGACATGAATTAAATATTTACGATACACAAAGCTTTAAACATGATACCACAGAAAACCGCAATTTATTTCCGGACAAACTAATACAATTAATTAACTCCAATTATGTTAACTCTTTACCCACCGTCCGTGGCTGAAATTGTTACCCACTTCCGACCGGCCCAGTTTTGACTATCGCGTGGGAATTTATGCACATGTTTCTGTAACTCTGCAATCTTTAATTTATTTATTATTATATACTATTATATATTATATTATTATTATTATTTATATTATTATATGTTATTATATATTATATTATATTATTATTATCATTCTATATTATTCTTTAAATTAAAGTTCAGACTAGTATTCATTAAAACAGAGATCGGCAACGTTTTTACCAGCAACAAGTGGAGCATCACGAATTACTGGCTTACAACAAAAGACACTTTATCTTAACTCTCTACAGCGTTTTATAACTTAGAGGTTAAACAACCATTTATTTAAATTTCACCATTTAAACCACGATTTAACTATTGTAATTTACTTCTTTATCGCTGTATTGACTCCAAGCAGTCCTAGAGAGATTATCGGTTGCCGTTTTCCCCATCAAAATGATAATTGTATCCATTCACAGTTTCTTTTATATACTTCGTAAACGTCTGTTTTGATTGGTTGTGCTTTTTAAGTGACTGTCGCTTGCCTGCTATTTCAGATACATTATCGCTACGTTGCGACGCTCCGCATCTTTTATGTTTGTATAATAGATGAACCTAACGATTAAATCTCATTTTTCGTCACGCGTTACTCAAGCTGCCGTGGTGTCGCACTCGCAGGCATCTACTAATACTAACTAGAACTACTACACTAACTAGCCTGTTAAAATCCTGTAATTAGTATTATAAAATGTATTAATACTATAGTTTTTGCGATATGGATTAGGCTTAGGCTAATTTTTTTCTCGTTACCGAACCGAGTGCGACATTACGCAAAGCAACAATAAGGTTTAGTACCGTAGTCCATTTACCGAGCCCTAAGAGCCGAATGAGTTTCAACATTCTACAAGTAGGAGAATATTCTCTGGACCTTCCCCTTTAATTTAAGCCAAGAAGCATAGAAATCGGTCCACTAGAAGCCGAGAAATTTTGTTATAGGAAATGTTCGAATATAAACGAGGTACAAGATCAACTATCCTTCACAGAATGCAACATGGATATCCAAATAATCGTATAGTTTCTTCGTAATAACCTATCCTAATTAATTGAAACTGTTTCATCTAAATCCTATTTCTTATTGCAAAAATATACGTGTCTAAGGAGAAGAATACGTTTGATTATTTTTTAAACTACACTTGAACACTTATTAAAGTAACTCAATTTTTAGATCGCCGCCAGTTTGGAACGGTTTAAAATTCTTGCATTCGCCTTAGCGTATAGAAAATAGGAAAGCTTTCTCTTTAAAATTCTTTTTATTTCATGTCAATCCTATTTTTTTATGGAAAAATATGATTGTCGAAAGAGATGAGTACGTTTTACTGTTTCCTAACTAACTCCAAAACATCTATTAAAAATTCTCAAACTTTAACTCGCCGTCATTTTGAAACTGATTGAACGTTTTCAAAATCCCTGCACGATCATAATCGGTGAACCTTCCCCTTTAAAACATTTTTCGGTTCACCTAAATCCGACTTTCGGTTGCCCAGATATCATCGTCTGAAGAGAAGAGTAGTTTTATACTATTTTCCAAACCACACCAAAACACCTATATTAAAAATTCCCAAAATACAATTCGCCGCCATTTTGAAACGAATCGAACGTTTTCAAAATCCCTGCATCGCCATGATCGGTGAACCTTCCCCTTTAAAATGCTTTCTGTTTCACCCAAGTCCGACATTCGGTTGCCGAGATATCATCGTTTAAAGACAAGTTTAATTTTTTCTGCGTTTCTCAGCCTCCGCGAACTGACAAACCGCCGAAATAACCGTGCTGATCAACCACCTCAACATTCGTAGTATTGCGCAGCTCAGTTTTACTATGTTTACTATGTGATTCGTAACTCCGCGCGCGCCAACCGTAAGAGTAAACTTTAAACGGCCATATCTGGCGAACGAGTTGAGATATCGACGTGAAACAAAAAGCCAATTAAAGAGCACATTTTTCTCTACCTCCTGAGTCAGCCGTCCTCCATTTTTTACGATCGCAAGCGTAATTACGGAACGAAGAACGCACGGGACGTAGGAATTTTGTTTAGGAAACTACGAATCCAAAATTCTTGAAACTTAGTGAGAGTTTGAATCTGTGGTTGAAGAAAATTTGGGAATTTTTGCGCGAGGAAATTCGAAGAACAATAGTGTCTAGGTTTCGCTATTGGAAAATGGTTGGTGCGTAAGGATCGTGAAGTTAGGAAATTTTTTGGAGAGAAAGTATGAATCGAAACGTCTCCAAACTTGGCGCATAATTGACGCTGTCATTGGAAAGTATTTGAGAATTTTTTGGAGGGAAATTCGAAGTACAATGGCGTCCGCACAGTCAGATATAAATTATGCGGTTAAAAAACACGATACGAAGACATGGTGAACTATTGGAATTTTTTGAAAGAGAACCACAAATCCAACATTGTCAAACGTGGTCACATATTTAGGTCCACTCTTGAGCAGTATTTTCCCCTTTAATTTAAGCCAAGGGGCATTGAAATCGGATGTCTAGAAGCTGAGAAAATAATATTTTTCTTCAGACACTTTTTGAATAATATCATTCGTAAATACGATTGAAACAAAAAGAAACGTGTAAAAGAGCAGTAAAAACAAAAACACGTAGGTTCTACAAACGCTTAGCAATCATTCGGGATTATATATACAAGTATAGCTACTGTGTATTGCCACGTCGTAAGATGTAGTTGCAATAAACATCTCTTTCCACAAAACATGTTAAAAACATAAAGAAATATTACGCGTGATACTTTACACGTACTCCAAACTAAGTCACACCTGCACGAAACTAACAAAGCTTCAACGTAGATCATATTCGTAACAGTTTATATAATACTAATTTATAGTTTACTAATATTATATTAATACAATATTAAAGTAGAAACGCGCAGCGTGCAAAATATTAACACGGCCAAAGGTATGCGTAACTTGCATTTGGAAATTTAAGTCGATCACACTTAGGAACTGGTAGCTGTAAAATGTAATCTAAGATCGAAGCAAGTAAAATAATGTCCAAGGTAAAATCTAAACTAAAATATAAGTGTTACGCGTTAATGCGTAGTTCTTAGCTTGGTATCGTTTTCCAAAGAATGAAACGTCTTTGGAAAACGATACCAATTACCAGGTCTCATCAGGAGAAAGTGACTACGCGTCGAGATCCACCGAAATCCATTCTACTATGGATTATACTACATGTATTCTTTCTTAGAACTCATTGTATCGTTAGCTACTTTAAGAAATCATTCTACAGCATTCTATAAATTGGATTGTAACTCATAGGGTGGGCCACCTAACTTGGTCAATTCAATTATTTTCGTGACTAGTGAACGAATCAAAATTTTTTTTATCGTGGATTGAGATATTTATACATATACATTATATATATATATATATATATATATATATATTATATAGGTATATACAAGTATATATACTTATATATATATAATTATATATACATACTTTATATATTTATATATGTTATATATATTATATAGGTATATACACTTATACATAATAATATATATACTATATATATACACGATGTACGCGTTAAGTTTTGTCACCATTTTGTAGGCATTTCCGGTAGTGCAATTAGAAATTGTTTCGGACAAAATTTTTTTAGTATTTGATGGGCTATACGTTCCCATATTCTTACATCTCAAGAAATGCTTTTTACGTAAAAAGATCAAGGTCACATTGACTTTTTTAAATGGCACCATATGTTTTTGATATCATAGAATTGTTGCTGATGTCGATACTGTGTTAATAAAAAAGACGTCACATCAGTATGCAGATAATACGTTCATTATTAATACTACTGCTTACATTACATTATCGAATAAACCTAAACATTACAGGGAGCAATGAATATGAAAATGTGAACGAAAGAAAACATTTGTATGAGATAATTCATTGTGGAGCTAGTACAGCACGCGATTGCTTGAAGGAATATTCAAACTTGATTTTCTTTCAAACGAAGCTTTAAACGGAAAATATTTAGTTTCGACTTATTTTTGCACGTAGAGGAACATTTTCGTATTATTTCTTTGATAATATATAATACGCCCAGTATTATACTTATACTATTATTATTAGTATTATACTTAATTATACTCTGTATAATTGCTTAGGTCTTCCAGTTCATTACTTAAATATTTATATTAAATTCTCACAATCGAAAATATTCATCATTTTCATTGCAACAAATATACTTTAACACTACAACTACCGACAACTAAAATATTGATAATTATTTGTACCAAATAAATAAGAAAACGGACAATTGAAAAAAAGTATGTGATGCAACTGAAATCAATCTTTACTCATATCTTGCATAGAAAATGGCGGAATGTCCCAAAACTGTACTGCTGCAAATTTATATAATTTTTTTGTGGTAAATTAGTGAGCCGTCATCTTAACAGTGTTGGTAGTTCTATCGTTTACACATTGTTGCCGCTATATCGTGAAACGGATTGAACCTCATTTTCAACACAATTTCTGGATGTACAGCGTGTAGCTATTCGAAGTTGAATATTTTGAGCGAAAACGGGTTGCTACAATTACGAATGATATTAATTATTTTTTATCGTACGTCTGCTTTTGACGCCAATTTGCAACTTAAAAAATAAAGAACGCCGATTTGCGTCTCCCGTTAATGTTAGTATACACATGCCAGCACGTACCATCTAAGCACTTTTATTTTACCAACCCCAATTTCATAAAAAAAGATTAGAATCTTTTTCATCCGGCCGTAAAATGCACGATCTGGTTAACGCATGCGGGATAACCATAACGACTGCCATGATTAGAGGAAGTTTCCCGTCGAATTGAGTAGACACCTCGAAGGTTTGACTTGTGACATAGCAAAGGGACCGGTTTCGAGCGGGAAGGAAAATTGATTAGGGTTGCATCATGCTTAAGCAAACGTGCTCGAGGGTCATTCCATTGCTTGTGGCGCTAGTTATGGCTACGTCGTTGGAGTAGCGCCAATAAATGGCACTCAGAATCTCAACGTATTCCATCCAACTCAATTTCCACCCCATTGCGAGAAACTACCCTACAAATCTCGCTTAAATCCTTAAAAAATCAGGAGTACAAAAAATGGTACGAATAAAAAGATTTAATTAAACGAGAAAAATAAGGGGGTAGTTTATTTAATTTTCACGTAACACTATACGATCGGTTAATTTCGAGGATGACCGTCACAGAAGGCCGATTGTATGTATTAAGAATTAATGAAATGTGTTTCTTGAATCAAAAGTAAGTAGATGTAAGTACTACATAATTAAACAAGTAAAATAGTTTAATATATGAACAAATAAATATATGTATATGCAGGGTGTCCAGAAAGGCCGGGGCCAAATTTATACTACTTGTTAACAAAGTCAAGTAGATGAAAAAAGTTCATATAAACTTATGACCGAAAATGCTTTATTTAAAAAATATAAACATTCGAGGATTTTTATCATTTACCATGACATTTATAATAAATATTCGAATATTCTTTCTTCTGCCAGAGTGCAGGTTTTCATTCGTCGAACTAGTGATTATTGAACTCTTCCGAGTATTTCAACTGTATTAGAAATAATAGTAATTATATCCATCGTTATTTTCTATTGTTCATTCATTGGTCGTTCCCATAACCGACATTTGAATAATCGATATTCTACTGCGCCAAGGTTTAATGTTAATTTACGAATACATCATGTTCCTTTATTTTTAATTGATACCGGTAACTTAAAATAAATGCAAAATAGAAGGAATAAAATATCATGTTTGTTCATTTATTGAAAGTTAACCTAAAGTGTCCCTACTTTTCCTATATCTAAACTTATAAATTATAGTTTATAAGTAATTGATATGCACAGGGTATTCGCGAAATCGTCGTATGACTTATCTTCGCATAGAACTAAGTTGAAAATATAGCATCAAGTTTTTTCACATGGGTCTCCATTTTCGAGAAAATCGAGTTTAAAAATTCGTTAATTACGCATGCGTTAGACACTGTCTGCTTTGTTTGCTCAATCTGACTTGCAAACACCACTGCTACTCGCATTTCTAACCGACATCAATTATGATATAATATAATTTTAATGAATATTAAACCGTGAATTTAATAATTAATTTATTTTAGTAATACGCCAATATTGAAAATGTCATCCTTGTTGTCGCAGCCAAATTCTTGTTCGACAAATTATTGAAATATGAACTGAACGTAACGTGTTTAATTATTAAAATAAATCAGTTATTGAAACTTACAGCTTGCTATTCATTAAAAATGTACCATATATTAACTCATAGCGTTTACGAATGCACGCAGAAGTGGGTTTTGCGAGCCAGACCGGACAAACGAAACAGACTCTGTCTATCAAGTGCACACGTACCTAACGAATTGTCAATCTTGATTTTCTTGAAAACGAAACCCACATGAAAAAACTTTATTCTGCACTTTCAACTCAGTTGTATATCGTATGTGAAAAATCACCATATTGTCGGCTATATCACGATTTCGCGAACACCCTGCATATAACATATTGTAACTTATAAATAATTAATAACTAGACTGCATATTTCTAAATTCACTAATTCAAAGAACACCATTGATGTCTTGAAACACCTGAAATTTTTCGGCATCTAAAGAATAGGAAGAAATTGGAGAAAGAATATGAATTTAACGTAATAGAATTCGATATTTTAGCGTGTTCTTCATATCTTTTTATTAACATGCAGAGAAAGGGTTAAAGCATCATTACATTCGTACGAAAAACACACAGTTATTTTACATTTATATTCGCACCAATCACAATCCTACTTCATATTATTAATACTAATTATTAATCTTTCCTCCGTAATATTAATTCCTTCTTATTAATTTTTAGTTCTACGTATGAAAAAGATTCCGACTAAAGAAATTGCTCGATTAACAGATTAAAGGGGATAACGTAATTGCATCGAAGAAATATGAAAAAGCGCAGCAAGAGTTGTAGTTTCTACACGATTTTCCACCATTTTCCGACTGTTTTTCCCTGGTAATTAAATGTTACGAACAGGTAGCAGAGAAAAAAGGAAAAGATAAAGTGGCTACTCGGCATTGTGCTCGCCTAGCTTTAAATTTCGAGCAACCAATTACCATAGACGACGAATAATTGCGTTTTCGGGGACGAGAAGTCCTGCAATTAGCCTGGCAGCAAATAAGTTTAAGTAGGTCGACGTCGGAACGAGCATAATCGCGAAACCTGCGACAAAAGTGTACGATACACGTTCAGATAACGCGTTAATTGATGAATCCAGCGAAAGATAATCTAACTACGTGTAGATATAGTTTGTATCGTGCAATTGGTTAGAGAAAGATAGAAGGGAAGTATGATAAATTATGATGGTGGATATAAATGTTGAGAGAGAATTATTACGATGAAAGGGTAAAGTGCTCTTCAAAGGACAAGGAGATAGGAGGAGGGGGGGGGGGAGGCTGGAAAGAAAGAAGCAATGGCTCGACTTTGAGCACGTGCTGTTGGAGGAAAAAGAAGCTAAATTTTAAATTGATCGACTAAATTCTAGCAAAAAGGTACTTTTTTTTACTTTTTATATTTTCTTTCCGGAGAAATACAATTAAATTAGAAATCATAGGTATTATAATTTGACTGCGGATTTTTATGCATTTACGGAGAATTTAAATGTACAAAAAGGCATAGAATGCATTCGACATGTAATGTAAAGTAAGAATTTAATATTGACTGATCCTAGAAGTAATTTCATACTAACGCGTTATTGAACGTGTGCTACAAAACAGATCGAACCTTAATTCCCGCATAATTTCGGGAAATATACATGTAACTATTTGAAACAAAATATTTTCGTCAAAAATTTAATTTATTTTGCAAATTAACATTTTGCGAAATAAGGAATAAAAGTAAAGAAACGAGTAATTTACTTCTTTCCTCTAAAAACTTGTCCGCAGATTTCAGTTTAATAAGTTCGCAGGATTAATTTAATCAGCAATGATTATTACGTATGTATTTAATTTAATTTTGATAAGTTGGCAAAACTGATCTTGCACAACTTGGCTTAAAAATAATTAAGCTAAAACCAGAAAATATTCTCTCTGTATCTGCCTTTCCTCTAATTGTAAGATGTTCTTAGAACATTCTCCGAGGTTTATAAGTGGAAGCGCCCGTATTATTAATCCTGCTGCTCTCCTTAGATTTACATGATCCATTATGAAAATTATGTTTCATTTGATATCTTATTTTTATATATATTTCTTTTTTATATTCAACGTAGATAATTCAAATTCTCATATCTCCATAGCGAACAAAAATCTTTTTAAAGTGCCGCGTATTCGTTCGTCGTTTTACTGTAAATCAAAAGAACGTAAACGTGAAAAGTGAATGAGGAGAATAACAGAGTCATAGAATAAATAGTAAATAAAGAATTCGATGCTAGTTTGAAAAATTTTATATTGAAATTATAAACCTGGAAAACATACTTTATAATTAATGTATAGACTATAAAAATGATTAACAGTGGTGAACCAAAAATTCTGCTTGAATTTAATATTCATCAATGTGTATCAGATATCGCACAGAAATTAGAAGTGCATTTTTTAATTAGTAACTGTTTAGAAAGCTTTGAGCTACATAAAGTAGGCCATTCCATATGCAACAACCTAATAAAAAATATGAAATTGATTTGAAACCATCTCAATCTAATAAAATAGTTGATAATTCATCTTCCAAGCTTCTTACTTTTTTTAATTTAAAAGAAATGAAACTTTTCAAGAGAGTTTTGAATTAGGGGAAAAAGGAAGATGGTAATCGTTTGGCTATAGTATTCATTGAAAGATAGATTTGAACAATTCCATAGAATTGGATCGTAAAAAAGTAGTTCAAGTTTTTATGTATTTTTCCTTCTCTTTTATTTAGAGGAAGTTAAACTGTGACATCTTTTGGAAATACTTTTATATCGAACAAAAAGTACCATTATTTAATTATTGTTAGAAATGTAGCTAAATGAAAAAAAAAACGAAAAAAATAGTTATATACCCATAAGAACCGTTTATTATGAAAGTGGGGCATCTCCATTTTCTTCATTAACGAGATATTTAAGGTTTCGCGTTTTCACGTCCAATAAAAGCCAAAACAATATGAAATTAAATTTTTTTCTAAAATTAGGTTGCCCCACTTTCATAATAAATGGCTTGTGTAATTCTTCCTAAGTTTAATCAAATAAAATTACATAAAATTACAATTTTCTCAAAAGGATGTTTCAGCATAAAGAAGTGCAAAAATACTTCGTATGTCTTTATCAATGTTTTTACTTAAAACGAATAAAATCGTAATTAATTGTCTTTGAAAAAGTTTTGAATTAAAGAAAAAGTTCTACATAATTATTGCATCCTATATAAATTCTCTGAAGTTCTAAAATTATACATAATAACATATTAGGTGTGCCAATGGTAACCCCATCATTTTCAAATAGGTTGTTGAACTTATTTTATCAAAAAGATGGAGTTTCGAATTATAAAACAAGTGTAAATCAATTATAAAGTGTTACACAACAGTGATTACATTTAAGTCAGGATAGGCATTTGATTTTGGTGAAAATAGATGTTGAGTTTAATCAAAAAGGTGGATTATTTATTGGTACACCTAGTAATTCTGTTTAATAGTATAAAATAATAACTGTACATTATACAGATGGTTTATTGCACACATGTTGCGAAAGTTGCGTGGTATTTTACAATTGAATAAACCCTTTTTTTGTTGCATGTATTAATTCGAGTAAATGTGTATAATATTTATTCAACATAAGAGACGATCAAGATCTATTTAGTGCATATCATAACTCGAACTTCATGTTGCATTAAAACCATCGATACGTAAAATACTAAATATTAATATTGTACTATTGGCTTTAATGGAACGGAGATTTAAGCAACTTGAAGAGTATTTGAATGGTATAAATCGAGCGTGACAGGGGAGGAAGGATTCGCGCGAAAGAGCACAAGAAATCTTCCAGATATTGAGCTGTCACGATCTGAAAAAGATACAGCGGAATACGGCCAAAATCTTCTTCTATGGCGAAAGGAGGATTTGAAGGCTCCCGAAAAAGGTTTGACGAGTATGAGGGGATTTCTTTGGGAACGATGCAATCAAACGCTCGCATATAAATCGCATCGATTTCCTCCGCGGAACGACGAATAATTGAGAAAACATTGACCCTCTTTCCTTCTATTTCTGCAATTTCACGAACACAATTTTTTCTCCTTTATTCTAATTGGACACCTGTAGCAGTTCGCTTGTCGTCTGGTAAATTTTCCTAATCCTTTCACCCTGCTAATTATTGACACGGATTTAAAAATAAAAATTATTAAGTTACAGCGGAACCTCGATTATCCGAATTAATTGGGGGACATAAATGTTCGGATAATCGAACGTTATACTTCCTTGGTCGTGATTCTTTGTACGTTTCAAAAGATATTGGTAAAATTCACGTTTTATGAATAGCAGTAATCTTAGATAACATAATTAAACATGATTTGATTGAAGATTTATATGTATATTACAAAGTTTTTTAGATACTAAATTGTTGTATACCTAGTGACTCCAATCCCTTGCAAATAGTGCATCACCGGTATTACTCACAATCAGTCAACTCATCCATGCTAGTACAATAGTTAGTCGCCGAAAACCTTTGCCCTAGTCCTTTCCACAGTATCCCTTCCCCAATCCCTTCCACGTTATTTTTCTAGTTTGTACGATTGTATATATAGACCTCAATTTCAGTAAATCGGGGATTACTATACTTGTCGGCACTCGCATAAAGATTCCGCTGCAAACTTTTGTACATCACCAAGCGTCTTAGTAAAACCTTTTGAATAGATTTTAAAAAGTGTTGTTCACTCGATTTCACGACCCGGAATCCAACAAAATGATGTAATCATGTTAACAGATTCAATTTAGTAAAGTTATGTTCTTTTTATGTTATATCATCTCAACTGTAATATTGTACTGTTTTGCTAATGTGGCTCCGTTTTCGCCTTTCTGAAATATTTTAATTATCTTGTGTTTCGTTCTCATTGTTAGCGTCACAAATTATCGTCACAACGATATTATGCTATACTACGATTGATTATAGCACTAAATTGACAATTAAAGTGAACGGTGTACATATGAAATGTAATCGGATAATAGTGTTGCAGTAACAGAATGTTTGAATAATAGTGTAGAGTGCTAAAATAAACGAACGTAGTGTGTCACCAGGTATAAGTTTAGGTTTAAGATTTCCCGTTGAACAGTCTGTCGGCGGGATACGGCGCACAGTGGTTCAGATTACCCAAATCGTGGAAAAAATGTTACAACATTAATATGGAAGCTTTGATTTTGATAAAAATTCGTATTGGAGGGCTTTCGTGGTCGCTGGTTATGAATTTGAGGTGAAAATTACTAAAAACAAAATGGCGGGCCTAATATAATTACTGGATTGCTTTACAAATTTTCATCTTTACACAAAAATTTATATTTTGACGTTTTGGAGTCTGCTAATATCGAATCTGAAGACAGAACTGCTAAAAATAAAATGGTCGATCTAAAATATAGCAATAATTCACGTTATCGAAGAATAGATACTGAGGAATATAAAGATACTCTGCTTTCTGTCAAAATGCTCCAAACACCGAGTTCGCAGGTGTTCGCAGCTAAAATCTGTTTCATTATAATTCCACAAGTATAATTCATTATTAGACGCGGCGTCAGCGAGTCGCCGGTTTGTTTAGTTTGAAAAACCAGGGGAGTAGTCGTAAAACAGCGTCGAGACGATACGGTCGAAGAGTTGATATTCGGTCGATACCTCAGACAGAGGTTCATTGTAGGCGTAACTATTAGAATTAGGTTAAGTCAGTTAATAAATAAAGTTAATATCATTGCTTAGTATAGTATACAGCTCGCCTGTTATTTTAAAGCCCTATTGCACAACCGATACTCCCACCTCGTATCTAATTTCCTACAGTAGAGAATTCGAATAATGGAGGTTCGGATAATCGCGGTTCTACTGTAATGTGACCATATAGAACTTCATATTATGAAAAGAGAACTTCTAACCATCAAGTTTTAGCAACTAGTTAAATAATTAAATAGTTAAATTAGTTGAATAGTTATTCAAAACTCTTAAACAAATCATTTTGTTTGGATCTCGATAAGGTAACTGTGCCCAAAATTTATGTTTATCACGATGATATTTAGTACGGAAATAAAGTTTTTATATTACCTTTGTTTTATATTCTACCAATTGAAGTGTCAGTAATAATTAGTACGTAAATACTGCGACAAACTTAGGGGAATCAATATCAACAATGGGCAACTATAGTTGTATTCATACAAATAAATTAATTTGAAATTTCAAAATGAGTTTTCATTGTTTAATGAATTTCTAAATTTTACTAGGTGGTGTGGCAATATAAAATAAATAAAATAAAACGTCAATTTTGATCACTTTTTTATGTGATTTTTATGTATGATCGTTTCTTAAAGTGTCAGTAATCGGGTAATTTACCCTACTTCATTTCGTTGAAATTGTTGGTAAATTAGTGGCAACTTACTTGGAGGAAGTTTTATATAAAAATAAAGTTGAATTTTTATTATTACGTAATGAAAAAAGTTTCGGTAATTTTATTGAACGAAATAAATTCAAACTGAATTTCTTTATAACATTCGCAAAAATAACGATCATTAGATTAGTATCATTAGATTGCTTTGTCTATTTCTTATTACATTAAATAAAATTGTACTCTAAAAACATTTGGATTATTTAAATTTTGTGTTACTAAATCTGTGGAAACTTCTTGCGCTATTTAATAGATAGCAAAATATAGGACTACATATATCACGAGAATTATCGTGTAATGAGTTGTTATATACACAAACATTATTGCTAATGAGGCTTCATCGCAATGCTTTATGATTTTTTTCTGTGGTTACGCATAGTAGCATTGGTTATTTATTATTTTAATCCTTTGACATACAAATTAAATGAAGCTCGGGGCGTCCAAGAAATATTATAAAAGAATTAAATACTCGTTGACACAAAGATGTCAATTTTTACAATAACATAATTTGATTAGTTGATTGTAACGTAATTAATTTAATTAATACATATATATATATATATATATTTAATAAACAAATGATGTATTCCAGACGTATAGCAAAAAGTGAATATTATGTCAGCTAGAAAACATTCAAATAGTATACATAATTTGTATTTACTAAATTGCAATTCTACAAACTGAAGCCACAATACAATTAAAATTAATTCTAACCCCATTTTAATTGCATATGAAGCTAATACGTTTAAAAATTGAATTTTTCATTATAAAAAAAACACAATCGTAGAATTTTATCATTGTAGGGAATAAATATATATTAAATAATGGAAAATATTGAGCAATAATGTTTAATATACCTAAATAACGAAATTTTTATTGTAGAAAAAGTACTTCTACAAAATCCTACCATTATCCTTTGAAATCATGAGAAATAATGTGCAACAGTTCTTTTAATTTGTTTCAAAATTCATAAATATGCGTGTTGGAAAATTGCAGACATAAAATTCTGCCATTATAAGTTTAAATACATATCAAATAATGAGATATTGTAGAATATATTCATAGGAAAGTTGAATAGAATTGGACAATTATATTTCAATATGTTTATTTAAAACATTTATTTTAAACATATTTTAATGTTTTAATAATTAAATTTTTATTTTATGAAATGTACATTCAGAGAATCCAACCATTACGAAATGAAACAATGAGAAATTTTCTACAAGCTTTTTAATTTGTGTGAATAATCAAACTGTCATTGTAGAAGAGTGATAGACATAAAATCAGGAGAAAATTGAATTGCGCATTAAATAATGAGAAATATTATTTAAAAAAAGGTACGTTCACAAGATTCAACCTTTATAGAATTAAATACGTGTTAAATAATGACACGTATGTAATTTATACGAAGCCTTTTAATATTATCGAGTAATGTAATAAAGGGGTATAAAAGGGAATGCGACTAATTAAAAATGATTGAATCTTCGCTAACTGCAGTGAGGGAAAAAGATAAAGAAAGTAGGTTCCCCTTTTTCAGCACTTGGATAATTGTTCTATAACTAGATCGTTGTCTTAGGCGAAAGGAGGATCGTTTCGTCTTTACAGAAGCCCTTTGAAAGAGTTTTCCGCCACAAAAAAGTTTTCTTCGTAAAAAGTTTCTTCCTTCTTTCCCGAGTTGCATGTGAACCTCGCAGAAAGTCGCAATAATTCTATAGGATACGAAAAGTTTCCGGGGTCCGAAGTATCCGAAGGTCTAATATCAGAATACAACATTCCCTGAGATAAAGTACTTGCTAACATTTCTATAATAATCATTGCACCGAAACAAGACAGAGGAATACGGAAAAACAAACAAAGTTTTAAATCATGGATTTGTTTGCAACAGAAATAAAAATATAAAAATTATTTTTGTAAAAGATGTTATCTTTAATAAAACAGAATCCAAGACTGATATTTGATGTTTTACACCGATGGGACGTTTGATATTTTTATAATCCCTTATCGTTTAGTAAGTAGGAAAAATTGAGTTACGGAGGTTTAATGGTGCTAATCAGAAATTTCTAAATTATTATTTAAAAATTCATATTGCCACTACATGATACTAATTAAAATAATTGAAAGTTGGTGCCAAACTGAACACCCAGTATAAATCTGTATTACACTTATTGTTACGGTATTGGAAATTATATTTATTCTTATTATAATCAAGAGTTTTAAAGCTATTATATTATTTGAAATTTAAACATTTCCTATCATAAACAAAAATTTCTTTTATTTACCTAATAGAATTTTTAATTACAAAAAATGTCCAAATAGAAAGAAATTGGTTAAAAATTTTCCAAGTTCAAAATTGAACTAAAAAAAATATTACAAAAATAGTGATAAATTCCAAAGCTACTGTTTGAAAGCTTATATATCTTATAATTGGAAATAAATTGATTAACAATTTTCCAAGTTCAAAACTGAACTAAAAAGATATTACAAAAATACTGATAAATTCCAAAGCTACTACATATTTGAAAGCTAAAATGGCCTATAATTCGAAATAAATTGATTAATAATTTTCCCACTTCAAAATTCAATGAAAAAGTTACAGGAATATCCACGAATTCCAACGCTACCGTTTGAAGCTTCAAAATCTCCAAAATATTCCACAATCGGAACAAATTAAATTAAAACAAAAATCCCACAAGTTAGAATTTAATTTCCTCTAAAAAAAAAATCACTAAACTTTATGACTTAGCTTCTCGAAATTGCTTTCTCTATAGAATATTCTACTTTTGCAATGGTTACATCATCCTCGAATCAAAAAAGAAAAAAAAAATTGCACGAAACACGAAGCTTCGATTAAAAACACTAATCGTAGCAGGGTTCTCGTTATTCTTTCAACGATCCAATATAATTCCTCTTCTATTCCCTTTCGTCAAATACGTATTGGATGACGCAGTCGAGCTCCCGGGAAATTTAATTAAGCCTCATTCGTAACCTAAGCTTAATGAAAATACGAACGCAATAACTCTCGATCGTGAATAGTGGAGATAAAAGCAGCCGGTATACTATTTTAGAGTTCAGATGCAGCAATATCCCGCAAGTAAAATTAAATTCTCGCAAATGTGAATTTTCAATGTTGCCGTGCTTTCAAATCAACAGTTGCGGGATGAATCTGCACCCCCCCCCCCCCCCTTTACCCCATTTACGAGGATTAATCAGCATCCCAACAACAATATTTCAGTTGGCGCGAAAATTTTCGACTCCGAGCAAGTAAATTATTGTTAGCGGGCTATTTACATAGCCAATTTTTCATCCCGGCCGCAGCGTTGAGTGTCCACTTGAACTTACGTTGCCACCCCGTTCGCCTCTTTCGTCCTCGTCCCATCCTGTTGCATTATAAATGCTAAATGAACGGCGCGGATAGGTTCAGTGGAACAAATAGAGTTTTGGAAGAACGTACGATGCTGTTTGGACTCTTTGTAATTGATTTTTAGAGGTATGGGGGAAATTTCTGCTGGAGGGTTGAATTTACTGATAGCAATTTCGGAGAATTATTACTGGGAGAAGAGAAAGGGTTAATTGGAATACATTTGGAAACTGTTTCGAAGTAATACAGATCGTAGAAAAGGTACAAAATTGAATATAAGTAATTAGTTTAAAAGGCGACGGAAATAAAGATACAAATATACTATAACAGACAGAGGTATAACAATTTCATTGCGGTAATTCTTTGAAGACCAATTTGTCCGTTATTTTCTGTATTAATTAACACGTTCGCTACGAGACCGCGCAGAGAGAACTCATCACAGACTTTATTAGTCAATTCTTTACACAACATACTGCAGATTTTTTACCTATACGTGATTAAAATTTAATTAAAATATGATAGCATATGATGGAATAGTTTTTCAATATGTCACGATGAATCTTTATTGTACCATTATTATTTTATATATGTATTTTCGAATATTTTATGCATCCTGTATTTTTTGCATCGTTACATTTCCCATAAGTGCATGAAAATCTTGTGTCCAAGTTGCTAGACTTTCGTCCGTCGCTGTGGATGTAATGAAAAGATTGTGAATATTTGTGTTTTTGCAGGAGAGCAAAAATACTATTTTCAATTATTGTGCAACAGATTTTAGTTTCTTTGGACAAAATATTCATCGTATTACACAATTGTGGTAAACGATGCTTTTATAGTAATTTTAAAGACAGCAAAAGCAATAAATAATTTTGTTGAAATATTCCAAACAATATCTAATATTTTCTACCTAAAATGGTCTTATAAAATTTCCTTTTCATCTTTCTAGCAGGGAATTGTGTGATAATGATATTAAAGACGCAACAAGAATCAAGTATTACGAAATATGTATGCTTTCTCGTTACATCGCGCGATATGTTAACATTTCATTACACTATTGTTACAGTCGAATCGGTATCGGCTATAATCGATGAGTTAAATTATCGATTTATCGTCCATCGAACTAAATTTGGCGTGCTGTTCTGTTTTGTCTGCTTGCTGGTATTTTAAAGACACGTTACGCTCGTTATAACATGCAAAAATTATATCCCGACTTTAATAAACTACAATTTGCTCACTCCGATCTGTGCATTCCTGTCAATTATGTATTAATTCTGTATTCATTTCCCCCTCGTTTTCTATCGAAACTAATAACTTTCTAATGGGCAATAAACGGAGAATAGCCGGCAAATAATTCAGATCGATAACTTTCATAAATATGAAGTAAAACATATACAAGTATGAAATGATCGAATATGAAAAATACATATGAAACCGTATAAGAATTATATGCATTAAGAGAATAGCGTCTCGACGAACCTACTAAAAATTTTAAAAATTTAGTTCAAGAGACGGCGTTCCATAAGCTTCAGTCGCCAATTATGATGCAATAAAAGATGACAAATAAGAAAGACAAAGACAATATTCCATTTACATCGAACAGAATCATCCCCTGGCAGCATCCCCATTAACGAACCTGAAGCGATTCCCAAAGGACTCGATACTGACCAACTTACCCCCATCACCAAAGAAACTTTTAATCGATACGGACTTACCGACATCCCTGGGAAGCTCCGTCTACGATACAGTCACAGTTTCTCGGCCCGTGTTTTCTAGGGCAAACGGCGATCGTGGTCGAGCATTCTCCATCGTTGCTTTCCAGTGACTTTCCACCAGCTCCCAACGGGCTCTAAGCATGTTTTATCGCGGGATCCTATTCTCGTGTACGTTCTTCGAGTGATTCCGAGCTTCGGAATTCAATAGAAAGAGATAGAACGAGAGGAGAAGCGCAGTTGAAAAGGGCGCCGTGGTCTAGAAAGGCGACTCGTTGAAAGTCCAATGGGAACCATGAAGGGTGAGTAAAGGAGAGAACACGGGAAAAGAGAGGCGAAAGGAGTATCCGCCACGGAAGGTTAATTCAGAGGTCTACGTTCTAAATATCGGAATAAATTGTGACTGGGCCCCGAATTCAGCGAACCAGGGATGGACCAGAAAGGGGTGGCTCGGTTAGAGAGGAAAGGGCGGAGGCTGTAGGATGGCCCTTATCGCATGCACGCTCCACTGCGCTTCTTCGTGGCTCCGTGAACCACCTTATACCTTTTCCACCACGTGCCTAACACCGTTTGCTACCTCCTCAACCTCTTCTCTCTCTTTCTATTCTACGGACACTTGGACTGGTTGTCGGCGACTACGTTTCTCTCCAGCCGCCGGTGATCTATCAATTCCGGAGCAAAGCGTTCGATTTGAAACACACCAACGGCGTTATCCTTGGATTCGTTCGGAGCCACGAGGCAATCCATTATTTTTCAGAATCATCCCTGCCATCGAGTAAGATAGGAGGGAGTGAAAGGGTTCATAATGGACGGCCGATTCAGGGATCACGGATTTTTGGGAATAAGTTTAGCGGAACTCCTTAAGGAAATGGGATTTTTATGGGGATGATCTCAGAGAGAGGGGTAATTTTTTTCGGAGAAGATATGGGGTGATTAAAATCAATTTAAGGGAGCTCTGCTTTCGTTGAGGAACGTTGGAGATCTTTGAAGGAAGAAGGTTTAGTAAAATCTTTTTTTAGAGGAATGCGAGTTTTAGACAGGAAATTTGAGTAAGAAGTTAGTTGTAGTATTTTGGCGGATATAGGAAATATACAATTGAATGGATTTGGATAGAATTTGCATTTCTTTAAAAAATGACGAGAATCCTTTAAAGAAAACATGCACTTTTTTAAACCAATGTAAGATTCAAGGAACGAATCGTGATAAGAATTTTTAGAGTAATTCTTTTTGGGGGACGCATTGATTGATTAAAATGGACTCAAATAGAGTATGAAAGAATATTGGGAAATACTGGAAAGCTTAAAACTGAATATAAGACTACGAATTTTTATACAAATTCACTATTTTTCAAATACAATTAAAACATGTAACTCTAAATATTAGGATGCATAGTTCTTTGAATAATTTCACATATTATATGCATTTTTCCCCTTTTAAATATTTAAATTTCCAAGAAATACACAAAAATCCATAGTCTATTATTTATTGTCAGTTATTGAAAATGAATGATGTATGAAAATATTAAAACTGGACTGCAGATCTTTACTCAAATTCATATTTTCGTAAAGGGATCTAAAAAAAAGATGAAACCTAAACAGAAATTTGTTTCGCTCCGCAAATATTATGAAGCTTGCGTTATTTACAATATTTTGCATATTATACATTTCTGTACACATTTAAATTTCCCATAAATACGTACAAAAATTGGTAGATTATTACTCACTACCAAGTATTGAAAATAGACAATGTATGAAAATATTGAAGCTACATCGTGGATTTTTATGCAAATACACATTTTTATAAACAGATATAAAAAGAATGAAACCTAGACAAACATTTCTTTTATCCTGCAAAAATTATGGAGCGTATTTTATCTCCAATATTTTCATATTATAAACATTTTGCTCTTTTGCATATTTAACAATGGCTGTCTAACAATAACTTACGATTTTCACCTGAAATATCCACGACTGATTGTCCGGATCAACTAGTAGCGCATCTCTCTCGCTAACGATCTACGGTGTTTGAAATATTGTTTAGGGCAGAACATTTGTACAATAATCCATAGAATCGGACGTAAACCTCGAAACCGCGAATAACAATCGGGTTCGCTCTCTTTGTGAAGGATTATGGTAGGAAGCAGTGGAAAATCCGAATACTGGACTATCGAACGGTCAGCACAATGGACGTTGTCGATGAAAAACACCTACCAACCTTTATGTGCATGTGTATGCTTTTTTTTCACCGCCACATTTTATGCGACCCCATCTTTGTCGTTTGAACGCGTCCCTCTATCTTTATTTACAGACATAACCGCGTTATTTGATTTGGGTAACATCCGATTCTAGATTTATAGTGATTTGCAACAATCGATGTAATTTGGCGAAGCTTCAAACGCATTTAGACGATAGCCATCGACATAGTAATGCTAATCTATGTTCAAGAGCTACAATCTCTATGGAAACTAAAATCGGGCGATTGATTTATTTCTGGATCTATTAATATAATGCTTCCTCTAATGTTTTATATGATTAAATTTTACTCTTTCTCTCTCTCTCTCTCTCTCTCTCTCTCTCTCTCTCTCTTTCTCTTTGTCTTAAAATAGGTGTCATATTTAATACTTGAATTTTGTTTCGAAATAGTTGTCACATTTGTAAATAGAATGCAAACGGAAACAGTTTAATGATAAATTGTAAGGTCTAGTTACGTAACATGGTTAAATACAGGGTGTGGCGTGTAACTGTTGCCATAATTCTTCATGCACTTTCGATTGTGTGACAGATGAATGTTGCGAACAAAAATGAATAAGCTATTAGTTGGCTACAAACTGTAGTATAAAAAATCCCAGAAACTATTCTTTTTTATAAACCTTTGAATGTTCCCGTAAATTTTTGACTTTGCAGAATTGTTGATGAAAAAGCGAATTCAAAGATCTACTATACTATGATCTTAGGGTAACCCTGACTTCAGAAATTTGTTTGGTCAACAGAAATGTTGATATCGACAATTATTTCATTTCAGTCAATTTACAATAAGTACTCGAATTGCAATCAATTTTTCTGTAAGCACAGTTTCAATTATATGAACAAATTTATATTAATTGCAAATATTTGTATTGATTGCAAAGTTGCGACAAACTGCGACAAACGCACTCGAAATTTTTCGGAGGCAGTAAGCATAACACTGTGTTTAAGTATCTAATTTTTACTGCGCCGTAACAAAAACTGTAGAATAGCATTTCGCGTGATATTTGTCATTTATTGTTCATGGTTAGCGCGTTTGAAATTTTTATCTATCTTTTTTAATTTCCACGTAATTTTAAAATCACAGGGGAAATACATACTTTTAACGAAGCTTCCTTTTTGTTTTATGTTCCATGAGTAAATATTACATCTTATGGAATCCTGATGGTTCAGAATTAATTTGTACACATAATAACACTTTTAATCTATTTAATAATTATTCAAGATTAATATAACGTCATTGATAACATTTCGCGTTTCTATTTAAGGGAATATTTTTTAGCCAATTTTACAAATGCATAAAAATCTTTCTATCGTGAAACGAATTGAATTTCACACCTTTTTAACCTTCCTACGATTCTTTGATTATTTCTTTACGTCTGCAAAAATTTTCCTAGTCTAAACACAAATATAAAAAAAGTGTAATGAAAATATACAATTTCAAATTACAATTTTTATCTTGAAGATTTTTCCTTCTCGTTAAAAAGAAAGGAGAATGCAATTAAATAAAACCTCGAAGTCCGTAGCAGGGTTAAACCGAAAATAACGATAGCATCGTAGAGGACGATTAATGTTTTTAAATCTAAAGTTTCCACGTTCACTTGTGGTACTCTTTTTACGGTACAGAAGCAAAGTTAAGAATACAAAAATGTTCTTTTGTTGTGCTCTGACCTGACGGCACTACACTTTTTCGTTGCGGCGCTTTGTTAAAGAACGCGTGATGAAGACAGACGCAACAACGCGTGAAGATATGAAAAATAGAACCTCGTTGCGAGGTGGCCTGTTGAAATTGCATTTCTCGCATTTGTGCAATACTTAGCTTGGAACGATGCGTTCTATAGGCGGCGACTATGTATGGAAATGAGACGGGTTGCATGTAACGTCCCGTGTAATTTCGAACACGACCATTGAAGTTCAGTTAACTCGAGAAGAACAACCATAAAAGTATAATAAACTCCAAGTTGCCTATTCTTAGAGTAATCCCATTCCGGGTCATGCTATGGTTATTTAATTAAATAGATGATTAAATCGAACCTTGGAAAGTTGTTAATTACAAAATCTGAGATACTTAATAGACAATAGCCAACACAATAGCCAAAATGTCTGTAAAAATTCCTAACGAATTGCAGATGCTTTATTTGCAAGTATGAATAAAAACATTAGGCTTGTAAATGATAAATTATATAAATTAATCGTAATAGTTATATGTATATGCAGAGTGTCCCAGATTTTTTCCGCAAAATTTTATAATTATAAATAAGCAGAAAATGTTATATAACTATATATCATTTGAAGCTTCATTAAAAAGTTATCATAGAAATATTGAATTCATAGGAAAGTAATAATTCTTAACAGTTGTAATGATCTCTTGATAAGTTTTAAAGTTATTCACGTTTGTATGAATATACTCTCAAAGTATTGAACTAGAGTCATACTGTAGAAAACAACCAGACATTACACAAGAAAATAATGATGTATACTGGCGCATTATGTGTATATTTAAACATAGTAACATTAATGCTCAATGGCCACATCACGTCTATATTATATTTCTCAAACATTTTACAATATTTTCACTACATATTATCGGTTTTATATCATTTGTTTTAACACACATTTGGAACGCCAAGTAACATGACGTTTCCTAGCTTTCAAAAATTCGACTTTCAAGAAGTTAAAGAAAGAGCCCTAATGTTTCAAATCGATTCATAGAATCTTTCTCTAAAAATTACACACATTATTAATTTAGAATGGAACTGCGCTTACTATATCCACAGCCGGAAGTGGAGCACATGTAAGGTTTCGTATAATTTCGTGCTAGCGTTAAGCGAAGTTTGGAAAAGTGCAGGGACCGTTAAGAAAATGAGAAGATAACTATATCGAATGTGAGAGTAGGCAATGGCGACCAGTATAGCTTAAGACCTCATGCTCGCGAGGGCGTGCACGGCTGATATCGTTAACATAATTTAAATGTAGCTTCATAGAACCGTAATAAGATGATAATAAAGACCAGATAGTATTATCTGCTACTAACATCGATGATAGTAATCGAGAAAAATTGTGCTGGATAATAGCGAATGTAAATATAAGAAGTTACGGGGTTAAATCCTCCTTTGTAACCATTTATCTTTTAAACGAAACTTGTCCTTTACTAGACTGCGGATCATTATGCAAGTTTAACTCTTTATAAATGAAAATAGCGAAGTGTAATAATATAATATACAGATTGATTTCGCCCTTTAAATAAAGGATAAGTGAAACGGTGGATTTTACTTTAGATATTCTGCATACTAGCAATATACAATATACAATATAGAAATACAATAATAATCGAATGGTGGATTAGTGGATTTTTACAAATATAAAATTGTCGAAGAGGCAACGGTTTGAAAACTGTCGCGGTAGAATATTTTAATCCGATAGCACTCTATGGATTCGATTAATCAAACTTGGTAAATACGTGGCTCTCGTAAGTATAGATTTGGCGGTAAAACACAATAAATCGAACGAAGTGGTCCAGTGTGTGTGCGAGTGTGCAGGTTTAATTGGTGATCGGATGCGATTGGGGGATTCGATTGAAAATTCTGGGCGAAAATTCGATGAAAAGGTACTTCTGGCTCGCATCGTGGCCGTTTTTAAACGAACACCGACTATTTCGAGAAAATGACCAACGTGTTTACGTTTGCTCGAATCAATGTGCTTCATTGCGAATTTTGCGCTTTAATTAGCATCAAACATCGGCGAACGCCAGTGTTGCGAAATAAATGGAAAATCAAAATTTTCATTGATTTTGCTGACTAATTGGGAATTCTAAACGAATTTCGACAACCCTATTCAACGTAGTCGAAGTATCCAATTTTCTGCGACAAATTACTCGGTATTAATTATATTGACGCACTGCCAGGTATTTACACTTCAATTAATAAAATATCCCATTGATAGTAGACGACTTTCAATAAACCTCATCGAAATTCCAACAAAATTAAAATTTACTTTTTTAATGAAAAAGGACGTAAGTTCAATAGTGAATACGAATTTTTCATTTCGCTCGCGTGCTTCATTTATATTAAAAAAAAATTATTTCTGGCATTTAAATGTATCATTTATTATTTCAATTTCTCAGTTTGTATACAATTACAGTTATTTAACTACCATTCTCTACAATGGTTATTTTATATTTAATTTACAGTTATTACTATTTATTTATTTACTTGATATACGGGGTAAATCCCATTACTGTGCAAAATATATAAGCGTAGTGTGCATGGATGCAAAGGGAAGCTTAAGCTACTAGAAACATTATATTAAGTTCTTGCATAGTATAAAATGGCCGATTTTATTAGCTTAGAATTTTCTAATCACTAATTACTTGAAAAATGCACGTTTAATTTCTATCTAATGTTTCGTACATATTTTCGAATGTCCGACTCAAATAAAATTTTTAATCCGTTATTGCTAATCGCTTCTTTTGACCACCAAAAGGTACATTTTCAATGTTTATATTTTCATTGCCAAATATTTCAACTAACGCCGAATTGTTCATTCATAAATTTCATAATCCTATCTATAAACAATATTAACATTGGGAAAGCTTCCACTGAAGCATAGCTTAATTCAAATCTCGTACACAAGGAACATTTGAATTTCTCTTCCATTCATTATTCACTTTGTTTCACTGTTTGTCATTTTATTTTAAAATAATAGACGATTTATCAATAGTGCTAAATTTAACAAACTTCAAGCTTGACATTTCTATAAAACAACTGCAACATTTGGTATTATTCTTATTTAATTAATCGCTATAAAACTTTAAGTTATATAAAGTCGATCGTTTTATATGCAACAATCTAATACAATATGTATTGCTACTAGTTTATGCCTTCTATTGCATCCATGCACACTATGCTTTTGTATATTAATGGGATTTATCATGTAGATTAGACTCCTATATAACGAGGTTAATACCTTACGTGTTGTACGAATTCGCGTTAAACATGTAACGATTACAAAATAACATGTATGGAATGATTATTGTCATGTTAACTCTTGTTTTCTAATTTTTATCAATGGGGATAGTTTTTTTTACTGATTTCTTAACCCGTGACTACTGACACCAAGTACAGATAAGAAATCTAACTTGTTATGTAAGTGCGAATAAATCCGTTGAATAGACTTCCGTTATCGCTCAGGTACACGTGTACTTGATAGATAATTATATATTAATATTCTCGATAACAAAGTCAGAAATGAAAAATCTTTGTTCTTTTTTTTTGGCTTATTTGTTTGTGCAGAATTGCTCCTTGTTCAAACGTATCACGATTTTTGAAGCAGTATATTGTATATATAAGTATATATTGAAAGTGTATATATAAAAAGCTATAACGTAATAATTTAATAATGAGTCCAAAGTACATCATTGTTGAATATGGCTTAATATAGTCTCCAATCTCTAATCTTTTAATGTTCTTAATATTTGCTGAATCAACTACTTCTTAAAATCTAGGAATAATAATAGTTATTCTTAAATATACTTGTAAAATAACAAAATATACTTGTTTTCGCTCAACACTGTACGCAATTATTTTGCCGCATTTATTCAAGACATTGTCTGCCTTCCAAAGTATGAAATAAAAACCACAGAAACAATATTAAAAATTTCAAAATAAACGCGTTCTGGTGGAGACGACCTACTTTTAGATTATCACTGCTTTCTGTATTTTACACGCTCCTTGGTTTTCTTTTCAATGTTCTTGTTATACAGACTATACATATGTTCAACACCGTATATCCTTCTTTTTTAGTTTTCTCTCTTTTTTACATCGGGTTGCCTTTTCCGGAAAAAATTCACATTCTTAATAAAACACAAAATTATAATGCACGAAACAAAGTTATTGAAATGGAGTTGAATTCGTAAATACAATGAAATCCGATTATTATAATCACGGATAACGTTATCAATTAGCTATTGTTATCACAATCATTCGATCCCAAAACACTGTATATAAAATTAGTTAAAATTATGTGCCTATTAGAATCAAACTACGGTTATCGGTATAATGTGTAACAATTATACTTGGGGATGAACAATAAGAATTCTTAATAAATCTCTACCAAATGAAACTTTCCTTTAAGAATTATTTTCAACTGAACTATACCTTTTATCTCTTATACGAGTGCATGTTAAGAATTATTAGAAAATACGTAAACCGAATAGAGGAAAAATTCGAAAAATAAGCTTATGACAATTTCAATGTTTATAACAAAGATAGTATACCCATTAAATTATATGCAAATGTGATAACTAAACTGCGGATGTTTATACGAATTCGTATCTCTTTAAGTACAACTGAAAGAGTGAAGTTTAATTCTGTAAATGTTCCAATTTTAACTGTACTTTAAATATTTTGCATATCTTTATACACCATATGGAATCTGTTGTTTCTTACAAATAAAAATTTGCCATAAATGCATAGAGATCCGCAGTTTAATTATATTTGTTTGTAATAAAATGAGTACAATAATGAACATTTTTTACCCTCTGTACAATGTTATCAGCCGGTGATTCTTATAAAAAATTGCAAGTGCCAAAAGTGATCATAATAAGCGGATACCACTGTATGCATTGAACTTGATCCCATCCCCAGAAGCCACCTCTAAACAGTGAACTCAAAATACTATTGGGTTCAAAAACAACTCTTCTCGCTCAGACTGTTCTTCCTTACGCCTGCCTTTAAGCACGCTAAATTCTCTGTGTTTCGTTCGCCATTCGCTTCCTTCGAAACGATGCACTTGCATCCTCTTACACGCGTATTTTTTCCTTCTCCGCGCCATCCTTCAAGCTTTACGCGCGCACACTTCGCGACTGCCACAAAAGGCCCTCGTCTACGTGCCGCTTTTCTTGCGGAGCACCTGATCACCACAACAATCTTCGAGCTCCATAAAACATTCTCGTTCTTTGTCTCCGGGTGTATTTTTATTCCGCTCGCCCGTTCCTTATTCATTTTTCTTCCGTACTAACCCCCTTGGAGTAGGAGAGGGTACTCTCCTCTTCTCGTTGCCTCAGCCATGTCCTCTTCTTTGGAATTTCCGTTTGTCCCGCGTAATCTTAATGGTAGAAATCCATTAACCCCCATCCACGACCCGTGGGCGACGCGTGTTTCGCCATTCTTATCTTTCTCTAAATATTTTTTATTCCTTTCCGCCAACTCTTGGCCACGATTCCCTCTTTCAACCCCTTCGACCCGCGATTCTTGACTTTTTTTTATGACTACGAGTTCCACGTCAGAGGTCAATGAGATGTTTTTAATTACTTTGTTTGCGATAAGATGTATACAATGGGGCTTTTTTAAGGTCGACGCAATACTTGAATGTTTAGTGATTGCAGAATTTCAGGGACTGGATACACTGTTGCATGTATCATTTACGTGTACAGTGTTGCCTTGGATATGGACCGTGGTTCGGAACCGAATCTGGCCAAAGTTGAAGGGAGGTAGATCTTTCAGGAAATCCTGAGTGTCTCCTTGTTCATAGAGAGCGAGTGAGATAGAGATACACAGCAGGGCTCATCGACATTTCACGGTAGGTGTAAAAACATATACGTACTTGGCCACCGGAACAGTTCCGAAGCCAGTTCCAAGAACTGGTGGGGATAGCGACCGGCCAATATCCAAGGCAAATCCCCGGCCAATATCCAAGGCAAAACCCCGGCCAATATCCAAGGCAGTACTTTATATATATATATGATTTTTAATTAATTGAAAGTGAAAATCAAGTAATTGATTTTAATATTGGATAAAACCTAATCGTAGAAATATTATTTGTAATTGGATAATTCTTGTGACGCAGCATTTCTTTACATATAATTAGACTGCAGATTGTTATGCACGTTTATATCATTGCAAACAAAATTGAAGAACTAGAACCTAAGTAGAAGTTTGATATACGTCTTAAGTATTATGACGTAGATAATATTATTCAATGTTATATGTATTTTCTGCAATTACGAATACTTACATTTTCAATAAATGCATAAGAATCGGAGTGTATGCATAACACATTATCTTAAACTTGGAAGTAAAGAGCCAACCAACTGTTTGAATAATGAAATACGGACTGTTTATTACTACTTCGGCAATTACTATATTATGCAATATTAATTTCAACAAAAGTTAATTGTACTGTACATTTTTCTAATAATGTTAATAACATTTTTGCATCAATCTTCTACGTTTTAATGAAATACTGCAGAGGTCAGCAACCTTTTCGCTAGCAATAAGAAGGCTTGTCACAAAGGGCACCTTATTTTAATTTCGCTAGAGATGAAGCTGCAAGTTTCAAATAAATTCCGCACATACTTATTTTAAATTGTACATAACTTTGAAGGTTAATAATGTGGATATGAATGGTATGCGTGTGTGAGCTGTGTGTCTCAGTGGTTGGCTTCGACTTGTGTGTGGGGTGAGAGGGGGATGTCGGTGCCGGCGTCGAGAGAGAGGCGAGCGGTCGGGTGAGGAGACCGTTCGTCGAGCGAAAGACACATTTTTTGTTTTGGTGGACAATCGATAGAGACGTTTGTAAAACTGCGACACGAAACTTCTGTTTATTTCCTACAATAATGACACGCACAATTATTTCTCATGCTTCGTGATTTAGTTTTTAGTTTTACCCATAATTACATTTTACCTTTTTACTAAACAAAAAAAGAAAAAGACCCGAAGATTGCACGAGGGTTAAACCGCAAACCGCGAAGTAGCAAAGAAACGCAATCAGAACGTCATAAAATAAATGTAATACATGGATTCAAATAAATAAATCTAACAGTTAGTGCAATAATCGCTAATTGGCAGGGTGGTAGGACAAATAGGTAGGAGTTTAATTAGAAAAATCTGTTGAAGGTCGTATAAGCTTTGTAGCATAGCCAATGGTACACCGTGCTGAGAATATTACATCTATATCACTGTGTACCATGCTCACGGTTATTGCTGGTGCAAGACTGGCTATAACTTAGCCACAGCTCGATGTAGCGCAATAATTTATCGCTAATATTTTCCACCCTCAACCGCCACCTGTATTCTCCGTCCTCCTTTCTCTTAAGGTGCACCATTTCCACAGGGATATGATCCACGATTTCTATCATGGTTATGGATCTGGAGAATATTGGCGATTGGTGAACGTAGACAAGATAAGGGGGAAGAAGAACAACAGGGTTGGAGACGTATGGTTGCATCCTAAGGAGATTCGACCTCTTAAATGTTAGGATATTCTGAATATTAGCAAATGGAATTCAATGTTAACAAAAGAATTATCTCAAGCCACGATTCAAGTATTTGAAATAATTAATTATTAATAATTGTTCTACTTCAACAAAAATTCAACCTTCCAAATGTAACGAAGTTTGCATATTAACAAAGAGAATTTATTGTTATTAAAAATGATATCTTGGACATTATTTTACTTTCTTCAGAGAATTATTGATCACCTTTCATTGTTTTTATTTTACGGTGAAATTCAATCTCTGAAAGTTAACGAATTTTGAATATTAGCAAGTAAAATTGAATATTGCTAAAAAAAAATCTACCCTTACTTTTGTTCGACTTCTTTCGACTTATTATTCATTACAAATTTTCATATTGTAGTTAAATTTAGCCTCCTATATGTTAGGAAATTTTGAATATTAGCGACAGAAATTCAATATTAACATAAAAATTTATCACTATCTACGATGCATGTACATGAAATTATTAATTATTAAAAGTCGTCCCCTTTTCAACAAAAATTAAAACTTTCAAATCCTAAGAAGTTTCCATATTAGCAAAGAAAATTTGTTATTATTAAAACGGATATTGTGGGTATTATTTCACTTTTTCCAGGGAATTATTACGCACAAATTTTCATCATTCTCATTTTATAGTGACATTTAATCTCTGGAACTTAACGAATATTCAATAATAACAGATAAGTAAAGTATCAAAAAAAGAAATGTATTCTAATCTTAAATTCAATTATTTGAAACAAACAATCGTTTTTTTTTAGAGAGAATTGAATATCTCAAATGTTAAAAATTTTCAATATTGCAATATATGTATGTGGGGAGTGATGCGCGCGATGTATGCGACGTAGAGTGAAATTAAAAACAATGTAAGATCAACGGCGAGAAGGCTAGGCAGGGGTGTGTAGGACGGACAGTCTTCGTCCGGCTTCGAACAAGAACACTATAACCGATTGTTTTTTTTTAAATATATATATTGTTAAAGCCTTTTTATCGATTTCTTTTATTTACGAGGATCCTTGCTACCGAAAGATCCGTTAGGAATATTCGGCAAGATACCCAGGATCCCACATGTATGTATTCGTAAGTAAAATTGACTATTATTAGAAAAATGTACCGTAACCTTCGTTCGTTTTTTTCCGAGTTATTATTCACTAAAAATTTGCATATTCTAGTAAAATTCAGTCTCCAAAATATTAAAAACTTACATTAATAAATAAAACTGTAAATATATGACAATTTGTATACTATTTATTCGAAATAAATTCCTACTATGAACATTCAACTCTACGAATTTCAATATCTGCAAATAAAATACAACACTACGTGAATCTACCCCAAATTGTGGTACATCATTGATTACGAATAATTTATTTTAAAGAATGTTTCGCTACCAAATTTTTACCTCTCAATCAAATTTAACTTTTTAAGCCTTACAAATTGTCAATATCTGCAATATGAAATTCAGTATCACTTAATGATCTATCTTAATTTATATACTACCTGTTTTAAATAAACCTTCGCCATAAATTTCAATATTTCCAAATGAAACTCAACATTAGAGGAGAGTAGGATAAGTTGTTATGGGGGCAGGTTGTTACACAGCATTTTAAAATTTTCCTATTTGACGGATCAGCTAGAAGTGATAATGATTAATATATAATATATGAAATGAAGGTTACTGCGTATGCGTTTTGTTTAGCATTAGTCGAAGCGTTCGCGACTCACCAAACATTTTGTGATTTCAATCAGAAAATGCAATTTTTGTACACTTATTTGAACTTATTCTGGAGAAAAATCCAATAAAGGTATGTAAACTAAAATTATCGTACTTGAATTAACATTTCTTTAGCTATAAATACGTAAAAATTAATTGAGAATATCCTCAGCTAGCATGAACTTTCAACAATTTATAAGTTGCAGTTTTTTGTGTGATTTGTAGCAATTAATAAATGTCTATTTTAAAAATTAAGGTCGTAACAACTTGATCCTTAGTGTGTAAACAACTTACCCCGTTATGGGGCATATTGATACAAAATGCCTCGCTTTGCAAAATGAATTCCTTCCAAGTAATGCTTCTTACTTAGATAGATGTGATTGTGGTCATTAATAGTAAAAACTAGATACGTTAAATGGGTATCTTTATCAATATTGAAAATAGACTACACAATTAATGAAAAATAAAAAAACATAAATTGTAATAATCTACCGCACTCTAGCTACTTAAAAATCTACCCTCACTTATATAGCAATTATTTTAAATAAACCACACAGATTGTCAATATTCACAAATGAAATTCTTCTTACTTAAAAATCCCTACCAATCTACATTCCACTTGTATTAAATAATCTCTCATCGTAAATTTTCCCTGCCCAAAAGATTAACACTCTGAATCTTAAAAAATATGCAATTTTTGCAAATGAAACTCCATGCTTGCAAAATATCTACACTAACGGGTATTTCATTTATTTTAAGAAATTTCAGAAATCTTTCATATTTGCAAATAAAACTCCATATCCGCAGAGAAATCTACCCTAACCTGTATTCCATTTATTCCAAGCAATCACTCAGTACAAAATTTCGCTACTCAATGAAATTCAAACTTCCAAATCTCATAAATCTTCCATGCTTGCAAATAAAATTTCATATTCGCAAAAAATTTATCCTAATCTATATTCCACTTACTCCAAGAAATCACCCAGCACAAATATTCGCGTCCCAATGAAATTCAAACCCTCAAATCTCGCAAACCTTCCGTATTTGCAAATAAAATTTGATATTCGCAAAAAATCTACCCGAATCTATATTCCACTTATTTCAAGCATTCGCGCGGCGCAAATTTTCGGGTCTCAATGGAATTCAAGCTCTCAAATCTGAAAAATCTTTCGTATTTGCAAAAAAAAATGTACTATATTCTATAGACTGTGGATTTTTGTGTATTTATTGGGAGATCTAAATGTGCAAAGAGGTGCAAAATGCAGCTAATACACAAGAATATGCAAAATACACAAAGAAGAAATTGTAATATTTAGAAGGTGCATTGGAAGGTTCATTTTTAATTTTAGCAATACGAATTTGCATAAAAGTCAGCATTATACTAATCTATATTCCATTTATACCAGGAAATCACACACCATAAATAGTCGCGTTTCAATGAAATTCAAATTCTCAAATTTCACAAATGTTCCATTTTTGTTAATAGAAATTTATCTTTACAAGAAATCCATCTTAACTTATATCCCACTTATTTCAAGAAATCACGCAGCAAAAATTTTCGCGTCAATAAAACGTATACTTTGAAATCTCAGCACATGTACCTCCTAATAATTATTTATAAATATTAAGTGTAAACGAATATACAATGTCTGTGTGTTGTTACGTAAATCAAAGTTCATATATTATTATGAAAATTCGTTTACTTACGATTATTTATACATTACTTCGCTATTAAACAAACGAATTCAAGTGGTAATTATAGGAACAGTGATATTACGTGGGTCATTTACCCTATCACTCACCACAAGTTTTATCGTCGCGATCAAATTCGACCTCTGAAGCCTTACAACTATGCGTCAATATCTTCTTTACAAATTGCCAAAATTAAACAACCCCTGTAAACATAGTTCGGCAAACACAGGATGGTAACATTGTAGAAACTATGTAGCGAATCGAAGCGGGCCAGTTTTTCGGCTGCAATTCACAGGCTCCCGTTTCTGTACACTAATTAAAGTTAGAGCAGGAACGTTTGCATAAAGTCTCAAACATATTAGCCGGACTGCAAGCGTACGCATCGGAAGGTGCACCCCGCCTATGTAAACTCTGTTACCATTTCTATTTCAATAGAATCGTCGAACAGCGAGATGAAGGCAGCAGAAATCCAGCGTGTTCGATGCGTAAACGTTTAGATAATCTCGCTTTCTATTACACACGATCGTTGTTTGCCGAACGTTTCAATTATCCTTCGACGTTTCTGCATGTAAGTTAGAAATTGGAAGGAAGGGGTGAATCTTGCCGGGGAAAACGGAAACGCAGATTGGAAGATCACGTCGTACGCTGATTGCGATATCGAGAAACAATGCGGGGATTAACATTCGAGAGAGAAGATTCCCTGTAACGTGATCGACTTTCTTCCTTCTGAAACGAATAGAGGGCTGTTTTAGGGTGCTTTGAATTCAAAAGGGTGGAGGATTTAGAAAAAGCTTTCGAGCAAGTGTGATTGGCTTGTGAAAAACGGATATCTGTGGAAAACTTTGTACCTCAAGATTTCGGTGCAACGCTTCACTCAACATTTTTTGTACGAAATTAAAGAAACCGAATAGTTAAGATTGGAAAAGATTATAATAATGCATTATACGAGACAACAGAAGACTTAAGATTAGGTAGAAAATTGGGAAATTAAAATTGAAGAAAATGTTAATAATAGATTGTAGAAGATAGCATTTTTATGGCTAGATAAGAAAAATGAGAACTTAAGCTTTGAGAAAATGTTAATAATACGTATGGATGTAAATTTTAATAATAGTATGAAGAGTAGATAAATCTTTATAGTTACACAATAAAATTAGAAAATGAAATATTTTTGAAAATTTTAACTATAAACTTTAGGAGGTGGACAAATTTTTATAGTTGCGCAAGAAAATTTAGAAATGGATTTTAAGAAAAATACAATAATAATTAATCGTGGAGGATAGATGAACTCTTATGGCCACAAGGAAATTGGGAACGGAATCTTTAGAAAACAATTGAAATACTCGAAATTAAAAAGATAGGTTAGTGAATAAAAACTTTTTAAATAATTGAAACTGCACACAATTGAGAAGTTTATCTAGTATTAGTTTGTATTTATTTGTATTAAAATGTTTCTCTTTTCTTTAATAGGATTCAACTTTTGAGAAATTTGAGAGTTTTGAAAGCTTAGAAAATTTTAAATACGACCAATAATTATTTAAAAATCAGATTTAATAAAACCATCTTTCACAGGAACGAAAATATTAATTTTCTTATATTAGAGAATTCCTATTAACCACTATTCTCTAAAAGAACTGCTTCTTTTACCCAAAGTGCCGATTCCAAACTAAGATTTTCTTTAAGCAACGATGTGCTCACTAATTACGTAATTCTTTCCATCTAAAACCACACACACACACACAAAGAAAAAGTTGTTATAAAATAATCGTTTTCTTTGCCGGTTCCTTAAATCTCATAAAACTCCGTGCATAAACAAACATACATAAAAGAGTTTGAAAACGCAAGCCAGCTCATAGCCCATTTATTCATCGAGAGAAAGTTTCTCTTGGCAAATCCGTTTGGAAAGGCAAACGTTGAATGAGGTAACGGCAACGGCTCAAAAAAAAAGTGCTTAACGCGAATGGCTAAGACTCGAACGCGTGCAGCAGTGTCGCGCAAACAGGTCAGCGGAAAATTGCGAGCGGAAACGCTGTGTGCAGGAGGATAGGGGAAATTCAACATGGCGTCAGACAGGAAAATAGGCAGGCGCGAGGAGCCGGTACATTCGATTTGCAGCGACGAAATTTCATAATCTTTCACGAAACCTGGTCTCGAAGATCGCGGGGATGGTGATAGACGAGTGGATTGACGGGGGATTGAAGGATGATCGTGAACATTCGATTCTTCTGACACGAAGTCGTATCCTTCCGGGTTATATCTGTGAGATACTTTCATAAATTTAGCCAAGATAGTTTTCTGATGTGTGTTTTTCTTACTGCTTCAATTTTCCACAGAGAGTTCCAATCGCTTTACAAATAGAAATTAAGAAAATTGGAGGGTGAGATTTAGATATGCACGCGACTATAAAAAATTGACTCGATTTGGAAAAGTCATTTTGATAAAAGTGCAGTAGTTCAATTTGATAGAAGGGAACGTGTAATTTGCACGAGGCATAAAATCTACTAAAAAATCTACCAGAACATCTACTTCACACATTCACACATAATAATACGAAACGATGCCTAAACGTGCAATCATTGTAATTAGAGCATTTTTTGTGAAAAGTAACGTAACTGCCACAAAGCAAATTTTTTCAGGGCAAAGAAAAAACTGATCTGATTTGTAATCATTGTAAAATTTTTATTTATTTTTACTTAAATGTGTGACTAAGAATAGAGTAACCAAAATGCATAACAGAGTTTCCTATTTTTTTTAATTAATTCAGTGAAAGTTCTGAGCAAAATAATTTGATTTTGTAGAAAATCTTGTGAATGTCACTTTTTAGTTTATAAAGAATATGTGTCGATTACTCAAATTTCCAAACACATTTGGAATTGTGGTTATATAACAAAAGAGAAATTTGTTTAATTCGTCTTTTCCTTATTTCGAAGCATAATATACTGTTGCTCACAGAAGTATTCGGCCACCTAGACATATTAAGGATTTTCATACATTTGTTATTCCCGTATTTTATAATATGTATTCAAAAATAACATTTCATAATTTTATTTACATAGTCTATCATCGATTTTGAAAGTATAAGTATAATTTTGGGTTATCCTTTTCTTTGCTGACATATAATTATATATCAAATTTGCTGAATAGTTAAAGTGGCCAAATATTTTTGTGACTAACTGTGTGTATTACAAGAATGTGTTTTATTACGTGAATGCAAAAGTTTCAGTTCCTTTTGTTTATGTGTTATACTGTAACTATTACAAATTTCTCTTGTTTATATATTGTACTGTAACTATTAAAAAATCAGGTTTTTAATATTTTCCTCCATTTTGTATGACTTCCTACCATCTTTCTGTCAAGTTTCGGATTCCGTTGCGAAAGAACGAAATTGGTTTGGAGGCAATGAAATCAATCGTCAAGCTAAAGGCGAATGTAGACTTTTTCACATTAGAGGATCATCGCGAATGATTCATCCTCAGTGAAGATGAAGAATAAGAGTTGCAGTATTTACACCTGTTAAACGGGTGCACGGCTGTTTCATCCACGATGAACGTGAGTCGCTCACATGTCAAAATGTCGACGAATGAAGTGACGTTCACTTGTCATCAGACGGGTTTACATGAATTATCCGTCCGTTTCATCAAAAGTAAAGCGAGGCTCTACTTCGTTCACTGTTCATTTTCATTGTTCATCGTGGAGGAAATGCAGATGAAACAGTATTTACATCTTTTACTGTGGATGAATCATCGGCGATGATCCTCCATAGTGAAACGTCTAAATTCGCCTTAAGTCTCGAACTTATGCACACACTTAATATTATAATAACATTGTAACTGGCACATATGGCATTTCTCATGAAGCCAACGTGAGACAAACCATTAATGCCGTCACCCAACTCAGATATAGGCTATTAAAGAAATGAAACTGTACTCAAATTATATATCAAAGTATTTCCATTGACAAATAGAATATTTTCTTATCAACGAAACTTTTTTTTCAATTTTAACACTTACGCTACTTTTCACAAGAACGTTTCAATTGAATTTCTATTTAGACTATTTATTAACCCCTCGACAACGGACACTGGCGAAAGCTCAAACAATAATAAATCCCACTCGTTCTATGAATTATGGTGTAGATTCAATGAATACACATGTTATTTATAGCGTTAGGATAGATTTAACTCGACTCGATTCGTGGACATCTAATAATTTTATAGTTGTTGATATAAGGTGTAAATTTTATTTAATAACAAAGAAAACGTATAAAGAATTGTAAGTAAACAAATTTTCATACTAAATTTCGACTTCGGTTTACGCAACGACACATAGACATTGTATATTCATTTACACTTAATATTTATAAATAAATATTAGGAGGTAAATATGCTGTTGAACATTGAAACGTGACCAATGTAATTGTAAAGTATGAGACGTGTTATAATTCAGTAAAGTCAATAGGTTTACTATATATCTTATATCTGTTAAACAAACTGGTGTGTTAATATATGTCAAAATTGTTTCTATTTAATTAAAAAGTTTCAAGTGACAGTACGAAGGACATTGAACTTTGTTGTACATTTTCAATTACGTCGCAATGAATTTATTATATTGAACATATAAAAAAATGTTCATAGATAAAGGTGATGTTGAACAATATTATGCTGGAAACTGGAACGATCGTTATGTTAACGACGTTCTAAAATAGTTAAATAGAGTTACGCGATAACCTTAAAGTGGCAGTACGTGATACATTTACCCTTTACTTTTCTTTATTAGAGCAGAGTTCTGTTACCTTGCATTATATTTCACGGGACATTGTATAATTTTTCTGTAATAAATTATACAAAGATATCACACAGCGAAATTTAACTTGGGCTTTAATTTTAGCTTTACTTCATATGGTCGAAAGTTATTAAATAACTGCATAGAGTAAATGTAGGTAATATGGAACTTTGTAAAATCTCGATAATTAAATAGCGAATTCTACAAGTAATCGTGTATTTGAGTTTCTTATATTCGATAACCGAATGTATTGACAATTAAGCGTCAGTAGAATATCCATTACTGAAAAATTAATGTTTTTCTGTTTGGCGGAGTGCAACAATTTCTGAAAGGAGAGTCAAATAGTTGAATATTTTAGTGGAGATAAGCTGCATCGAAAACATATAGAACATCTAACAGATATTCATTTATTTTTATTTTCTGTTTAAACAAATATTCATTTGCTATAATAAACATAAAATTGTTTCAGTTTTCTCTATAAATTTTCTAAGTGGTGCACATTAGATTCCACTTTTTCACGAATTGCCAAACTTCATTTTTGGTAGTTTTTTTAGTATAGTATCGAATCATTCGAATTGTTTCACACTTAACAATGTAACTATGATTATATATTAGTTTCTTCGTCTAGATCAGTGTTTCCAAACCTTTTTGGTGCCATGCCCCATCTAAGCTTCTCAAAAATTTTTTGCCCCCTGTGTAACATATACATAATTTTTAATTTTCAATAATTGAATTGTTCACTGAAGAAACTTAAATAATAGGTTTTTAGAAGAAATCACTAAGAAATTGTTGAGGAAACACACGTCTATTATTTATAATCTAACATTTATCCAGCTCGAGTAGCAATTGAGAGTCGCCATACGGATAACTTAAACTCTGGACGAGTCCATTTTCAAATTGCCCCCCTTAACAATCAAATTGCCCTCCTGTAGGGCGTGTGCCCCATGTTGGGAAACACTGGTCTAGATGTTTTAATAAAAAAGGCAAATTTCTCTACTTTTGGCAAGCTTTTAAAATCAGAACCACATTACCAACGTTTACCCTATAATATTAGGTAACCGTGAAATATTCATACCGTTTCTAAGGTTTGTCATTTATCAAACCGTATATGCGCACACTCCATCATTGTAAAAAAAGAATAGAAAAGTTGTCAGACCGTTAAAAGAAGTAAGTGACGTAATATGAAAGCAATGATCAACTAACGCCAGCATACGTAAATAGTCACATAATCGTAAGACAAAGGGTTGATCTATTAAAATGACAAATGGGATAAAAATTGTTAAAATATTATACTGTACTCTGTAAAATGGCAATGAAATTTATCTTTCCTTTTTCAACAAGAAAATCAAGCACGATGAAAGTTTCATTTCTGATATAAAAATAGATAAATGATAAATGTAATATTTTTAATCAACTACACAATACAATTATTTTCTGTAGTCGCGTCTATAATTAATCCTTTCGCTAACAAATCCACACGTCGTACAGGTAGAGTTAGTCACAAAAATCTATATATATATATTCTAAATTTCATATATTCATGTATTTTAAGACACATTTTAAAGGATTGAAAAACATGTGAAAATTCATAAAAGGAGGATCACTGAGTGTACGCATAAAAGTCTTTCCAAAAGAGATGATGTTATTTTACTTGTGCTCAACAAATTATGGAACGTCACAAATGTACCAGAAGATTTGAGAAAGTACGAATATAGTTATAACAATAAGTTTTACGCACTTGAATATACATACGTTGATTTTTGTGCAATCGTGTTTCTACTTCTTTTTATGTCGTTCAGTGGAAAGTTCGTGATTTTGTATTTTATATTTAATCAATATATTTTACACTTATTTACATTATTATATTTTATATTTAATCAATGATATAATTTACATTGATTTCTATCATTTTCTGAATGCTAAACGAGGATGTGAATACAACTATTAATGAATTATGGAGCAGAATAATACAAAGTTATCCCACGAAGAAAGCACGAACTTTTCGTTCAATCCAATATATTTCGTGCAAACAAATAGGAAGAACATCGCCACCCTTTTAATAATCCGTGTAATTTTAATTAGTAAATAAATTGATATTCGTAAAACGATCGAAACTCCTGTATTTTTTTACAAATTTGAAATCAAGAAATGTATGTAAACTTTTGTGATTAACTGTACGTCGAAAAGTACAAAATTTTAAACCAGCCACAACACATCGGCAACGAAAACTGCTTACAATGGCTACAAAAAGTATTCGTACATCACTGTACCTTTACATTTAAGTAGGTACTGCTTAATCAGATTTAATTGTGGTAAACTTTCTATTGTTCAATAGTACCTTATGTGACTAGATTTACGTTCAATGGTATACAATTCGGTATAGTTAAATCTAACTAACTAACAGTAAGTGGTACTTAAATGCAAAGATACAGTGGTGTACGAATCCTTTTTTATAGCCACTGTAGATCGTCAGAAACATGTTTCAATATCGTTTTTGCTCCCCTAATATCTAACAAATAAAACGCAGGATTTTCTCTATTTTCTCGCACTACTTAAAAACGTTCATAATTGCAGGGAATTGTCATTTCAATCAACACTGAAAGTGTTAACACCTAAATTTAAAGGGTTCTGTTTGCATGTGCTCCCTAAATTACCCTCAAGTAACTCCACCCTTCTTTACTGAGCTTCTTAAATCGTCTGAGGACGAAGGGCAAAAGACGCGAACCCTTGCATATTTTAATTTTATTGCAGAAGATCGATTGGTCCTTTTTCCTCGTCAAAGAGCGAGGGTGCATGTCTCGAAACCTGCTCGTTCATCAACGTCCAGACGTTTTATTCGATCTCCTCCTTTCTTCTTCCCTCTGTTTTTCAAAAGTTGTAGATAGAAGATCGTACTCGAATTTTTGACAGTGTGGTCAACAAAATTACTAAATGATTAAAAATTAAACGAAAGATGTACAAATTCATTGAATAATGGAAAATATTAGTTCTTCCTATGTGGTTGTTGGGTGTCGTTGAATGGCGAATTGTAAGGTCGCCTGACGGACCCAGTGGCTATATCACAGGGTCGTGACGTAGCCTCTTTGAAATGAAGAGTGACAGTGATTCTTGATGGTGTGTTTATTCTGTCCTGGTTGATATGTACAAGTTCTTTACGTATGATTATGTGTGTTGTTTAAGTCTAAAGGTAGCGGTTATTTATACTATTCAGGATGGATTGAAGGTGAAGCTAATTGGTGGGGAAATTGGTGGTGGGAAATAGACGATGGTTATTGGTGCGGGTGTACTATGGGCTGAGGTTTAAATGGTGCGGTCGGAGTTTTCGGAGGGTCTTATGCCTGGTTGAGTGTTGGGACTCAACAGTGGTCTTAATCCTCAATTGGTATGCTGTTATGGTGTAATTTATAATGTTTTATGGTGTGATGCATATTTTTAACAATAATATAATTACTAAGTATACGAGTTAAACGTAGAAAGAAAAATTCATGCAAATATAGTTTATTTAAGTTAAATGTTTTAAATATACATAAACATTACTATGCAATACTAATCTCCATTATAAAATATTATATATTATATTAGTATATTCTAATCAAAATGCCTTCAAACGATAATGATCCCAAAAATAAGAATAGTTGTTGCAAGTGTTCTTCGTTTCAGTGAGTATATCGGAATTTGGGTATGTATACGTAATCATACTGAAATATCAGGTGTACCAATAAGTAAGCCACTATTATCAAATGCATTGATGGATTTATTTCAACAAAAAATTTGAGCTTTACACAACTACAATGCTTATATTTAACACTGGATAGATCCTTGATTTTGGTGAAAATAATCTATGAGTTTAACAAAAAAATGGATTATTTATTGGTACACTTAATATATCGTCACATTAAATATCGATACGATAAAATATTGATATTTGAATTGAAAAGTATCGATGTTCGAAATATCAATACTTTAGCGCCCATCACTACTAAAAAAACTATATAATTGACTCTCGGTTTGCTTCGTTCGAAAAGCAATCTCGATTTAAGTCGTAATATATTATTACGAGGTACCATTAATCGTAAGGTACCATAAATGGTTCGTACGTAATAATACCAAATTTAAACAATCCGAACTTCCTTACAATCGAACTCTAATTCAGAAGATACCAAATAGACAAAATCTTTCGGTGATACCATTACAATTGCATTACTTTTCCTAAAAGTTATAAACACCTTGATTTCAATGTACAGGGTAGGGCAGGACGCATAGTACAACAGGGAAATGAACGATTCTATATGTGAAGCTAAACCGAAAATAAAGAATAAAATTATTTTTATAAGAAGTTTACAGTTAGTTTTCGAAAAAAAGTTGAATTTAAAATCCGTCTAGTATGCGTGCAGCTGACTATCAACGAGTTTTATAAAAGAAAAATAAGCTGCGCCAACATCATTATAAATACTGATAACAAATTTATTAATAACTTCATTATTTTACATATAAATTAGCGGACGAATTGTTGAAAATGCCGTCCTCATTTACGCATACAAATCTTTTCTCTTTAAAATAGAGGATCATGGATTTGTGTTACTGTATTTTGATGTTTAAATTTCTTGAAAGCATATACAGTCAGTCGCAAAAGTCTCTGCACACTACTACATTTCAAATATTTAAACAAATAGGAGAGTATTGATCATTTCAACAATAGTACTTCACTAATTACTTAAAACTGGATAGATAGCCAACGAATAATAATATTTTTCCTATTTACTTACAATAAAATATACATAAACCGAAAATACGATTTTGCGAAAATCTAAGTATGTGTTTTAAAATATACAACACTTATTATTGTGTTGTAGGTTTTGTAAATGGGCGCGAATGGCGAGAGCGAATGGAATGACGAATGAGCGATGAATGCTAGAGGATGTAAGAGAGTGAGAGAGGGAGAGAGAGAAAAGAGAATAAAAGTGCGTGAGCCGGCGGAAAACGAGGAATAAGTAGAAAAGTACGAGCGAGAGAGACTTTGAACTGTTCTAGTAGCTGCGGTCCGTTCGGAACAGCCTGTATTCAGTCGTACTGTACCACGTTTAAATATATGTATCATTCTTTTCTTATGTAATAATTGTAATTGTACAATATTACGTTTTCAAAATTTGTATACCATATGTAAGGTAATTAGAATGATTTCCAAGAGGTTAAATCAAAGACTAGACAGGGCGTTTTGGAACTCGATTTACTCTATTAGCTGTTCTCTGCGACAGCTCGTACAAGAGTGTGTCTCTTTCGACCATTCGTTAGTTCTGAGGACGCCTTCGTCAGCATGGATTGTCTATAATTTACGGTATTCTTAGCCTGAAGAAACTTCCCGTAAGAGGGGGAAGCTCATTGACAAAATACACGTGGCCTGCTTCAGCCGCTTGCTTACTTAGATTTTCTAACGCATAAATTAAATTACATATTGTGGGGTGTGTGAGTGAGTGAGTGAGTGAGTGAGTGGGTGAGTGAGTGAGTGAGTGAGTGAGTGAGTGAGTGGGTGAGTGAGTGAGTGAGTGGGTGGGTGAGTGAGTGAGTGAGTGAGTGAGTGAGTGAGTGAGTGAGTGAGTGAGTGAGTGAGTGAGTGAGTGAGTGAGTGAGTGAGTGAGTGAGTGAGTGAGTGAGTGAGTGAGTGAGTGAGTGAGTGAGTGGGTGAGTGAGTGAGTGAGTGAGTGGGTGAGTGAGTGAGTGAGTGAGTGAGTGAGTGAGTGAGTGAGTGAGTGGGTGAGTGAGTGAGTGAGGGAGGGAGTGTGTGAGTGAGTGAGTGAGTGAGTGGGTGAGTGAGTGAGTGAGTGAGGGAGGGAGTGAGCGCGCACGCGTGTGTGTGTGTGTGTAGTTCGCATGCGTGGCAACGTCCAGCCGTTCCGCGAAAATTAATAAGGCGAGGAGGCGATCGTCTTCTGTTTTCGACGGTTGGAAGTATGTAACCGTGTGCAAAAGAGAGTTGGTTGGAACGTGCTAGCGAGTGGACGTGTTACAGCGTGTTCGGGGATCTCTCCGGCGAATAGTTTCATGAAATAATAAATATAGTAATAAATACAATTAATAAACAATTTCTACAATATTATATAATTTTAGGAGTAATTTTATTGATGCAGTCAACGATGTTCCGTTTATGAAACGTCTTTTAGGATCTTTTACCCTTGCTATTTTATATCTCATGAATTTTTATGCCATATTCATTATTCCAAAATATGTCCTAAAATGGGTATTGCTTAAAATTTAGAATGTGTATGTTGACTTTCGTGACCGACTGTAGGTATTATTCTTCCTTTCCGCTGCAGAAGATTTATACTACTTTTTGCGTACACGTCTTCCTTAATATGACCCCATAAATAGAAGTCTAATGAATTAAACTCTGGTGATGTTGTACGCCATTGTACTATACCGCCTGAACCTATGCAGAATTGACGACGTACTAAATGGACCTTTAAATTCAAAATTTTCGAAAACTAAGCTTCTTATAAAAAATGTTTGTTCTTTATTTTCGGTTTATTTTTACAAGTAGAATTACCCTTTTCCTGGTTGTACCGCGCATTTTACCACACCCTGCATTTCTGATAGAGAAATCGTACGAACTATTTCGATACCTAATATTTTTGTTAATATATCGAAAACTAAAAGTTTGCAACAATTCGGACCACATCGTTGTAATCCATGAAAAATAGACTTCCGATTAAGATAAGATCCTCCCCTCTACTCATTGTCCTAATAATGATTAAAACGGAATCTAATTTCTGAACAATATACTAATTCGCCCATTTCTGAGCACATGTTTAACCTCTCAATTCCATTTCTACGAGACGTGTTTAAAAAGTAATGGGATTGATTGCCATTTTCGGTACCTGGCACCATTGTATAAATGTTGCTTTGCTACTTGATGCGTATAGCCCTACTCTATTTCTGGTGTTTCAGTTCGATTGAAATAACACGAGCCATTTCGCAGTGAGTTCTACAGGGTTATCCAAAAGTACCTTTAGGACGTTGAATGAGAATATCTGTCAAACGCCATGTTTGTTAGTAAAATAGAGGTGAAAAAAATAAAAATTGAAACGAGAACGAACGAAGATAATAGAAATAAAAAACGGATTAGAAAAGGGTAAAGAAGAAAGGGAAAGAAAAAAAGTGAAGATAGGTGTTCCTATAGTCTATTTTGGATAACCTTTTAGAATAGTACGTTATAGGGTAAATGTATCAATTACTGCCAGTTTAAAGTTCGCGCGTAACTTTATTTAACTATGTTAGAGCGTATTTAACATAAAGATCGTTCCAGTATAGAGCATAATAATGTTCAACCGCTCTTTTATTTATAAACATTTTTGTTTATAACATTTATATCTGTTACATAAACTGACATGTTAATATATGGAAAAATTGTTTCTATTTAAATGAAAATTCTTCAAATGACAGTAGGAAGGACGTTAGAGTTTGGTGTACATTTTCATTTACGTAGTAATGAATGTATTATATTGAACATATAAAAAAGATGTTCATAAATAAAAGAGATGTTGAACAATATTATGCTTCAAACTGAAACGAACTTTACGTCAAATACGTTCTAAAATAGTTAAATAAAGTTGCGCGATAACCTTAAAGTGGCACTAATTGTTACATTTACCCTATATCGGTCATGATTGAAACAGTTATAATAACCAAAAAAAATGTCATAACTATTATGGATATATCGCATAGAACTGATACAATATCGGTCCTGAAGAATCGTAGCCGAAACCGAAATATTCTAGAACTAATATATCTATAACAGTTATACCATTCTTTCAGTTCTCATAACTGTTTCAAGAACCGAAACCTATACTATAACCCTTTCCAAACCCCGCGTTCTAGACGCACCTCGTATAATTGAAATGCAGCGTAGATAATCACGAAACGTACCTGATAAAACGGGGAACGTCTTAAGGGAAGGAACGAAAGCTAATATCGCGAGGTGAGTGAGTTAAAAGGGGGTGCGTGGGCGCGCAATTTTCGACTGTGTTAAAATGTAAATCGTCAAAGGGAGGGTAGGGCCGGCGGCGCCTGTGTCGACATTGTGGTAATTCGATCCTGTCGAAAGTGGTTTCTTACTTGAAAATAAGGCATGCTCTTTACACTACCCCCGAGCGGAAGTTTTACCCCGAGCTACCGTTCCTGCTTTTACGTGATCGCCCGTGCAGCGTCGCCCACGAAAAACATTAAACATGCAACATCGTTCGGCGCAGCACGATGTACACACGTGTGCATAGAGATGAGAAAAATAGAAAAATCGAACCCTCCAAGGAGGACACGGGCGCGTAAAAATTTCCCGATCGGGTGTTACGTGACGCGAAAATTTCGTTGTCTTCGATCGCTGCGGGGACTTCCGTTCGATACTTCCACCATTTGCTGCTTTAGTGGATAGCAGTAAATTTTGTGAAAACATTTACACTATACTTTAAATTCTGCTCAATTTTGGTAACTGTTTCAAGCACGGAAGACAAACAGAATTGTAATGCAATGGGCACAAAGAAAGATAATTAAAACGGGTCCTTCTCTTTTATTTCCTGTCCATGTGTTAGGATTTTAAGAACTTGTAAAGTTTACGACACGGACGAATGTTACTGCTATTTTTTGAGGATTTCAACATCTGCACCTTTTGGCACATAATTTAGTTTATAACTAGGAAAGCGTCGAAGTCCGAATTGCACTTTCGGATTTCGACCTTTCCTGCTCGATAGCAATGACGTGTCATAATCTTAATCCGTAGAGTAAGGACTAGGACGACACATTTGGACAGCACCTGGGGACAGTACCTAACGAAACCGACGCTCCCCCGACCAACACGTGGACAGCAAGACAGTTTTTTGACCACCGTGACAGACTACTCCTTCGGGGGAGTGTTTAAACAAATTCGTAAAGACGCTCTCGAACTGACAACTTCTCCCTGATAGGACGTGACAATTTTCCCACCCTAACGAACTCGGACTAGGACACACCTCGAGACAAACAGACGTCTATATATATATATGACACGCACTGGGATTTGAAAGGAACCTTTTTGATCAGAACTTGGAAGAACGGCGCAAGAACCTCTAATAGAACTTTCGAACTTGTATGCGAACGAACATTCCTAACCATACAGTATAAGTGAACATTGATATATAAACACAAATTGTGCTTGAAAATAAATACAATTATTTGCTATATTTTCACTGACTCTAATCACCTTGGAGCCAAACACCATGTGTATATTTTAAAAAGAATAATTGATAGTATTTTTATTGCAACATTTATGTTTTTAACTTTTCTAGGGTGTTTGTTTAATTTAATTTAATGCTCCAAAGAATTCATTGACGATATTTTGGTTTGATTTTTTAGGAAACAAGTCGCAAAAGTCTGCAGAACATATTTCGAAATTTCGAATATTTACGTATCTTAGGACATATTTTAGAATAATAAAAGTCGTATGACTCGAAAAGTCAAACTCGTTTTATAAAGTGAATACTCACTGATTAAATATCATTGTTATCATGAATAAGATTGATCCTAAAATTATATAAAATGTAAATTTATTTATGCTAAACAAAGTATAGTATGCAACAGATGAATCAGAGAATCTAGCAAAATAACAAGTTCTGTATACTTTAATACACACATGTAGACTTACATATTTATAGTTTATGTACATATATTTCATTGTAAACAGATAAAAAATATGATAAGTAAATTACTATTGTTAAAGTGATCGAAATTTCCATATCTTTTTAAATATTTGAAAGTTACGGATGTATGTATATGTACGCTTTTGTAGCTAACTCTATATTGTCCGCAAATACGAGGTATACTAAAAACAATTTTTCTATTTGAATATATCGTGACAATATTTACCGAAAGTTAAGCACATGCATGTTATAATATTACTTAATGAAGTGTTAATAAAGTATTGCATAATAAATATACTGCTCCAAACAATTACAGGATCGCAACTATGAACGATCTTATTATCCCAACCAATTTTAAGCAAAAAGATTTAAAAGAAATTATATGGGTTTGATAGATTGACGTATCATTACGAAAAAGATTGAATTTAACGCCAGAATCAAAGTAATATCGGAATGGCGGCTTTAATAAGGGATGCCTTAATTATTTTGAGCAGCGTAATTGCTTACTAAAAATTGTACTACGGCTATTGAAAGAGTCAAATCAAGTTTATTGTATTTAAGACTTCTTTCAATTGGTGGGCAAGAAGCAAAAAGTGAATAGAAATTTGAAAAGCATTATGGTAATATTTGCAAGGATTTCATAGTGTATATTAATTACGTTTATTTGTAAATTATGTAAAAATAATCGTATTTCTTATTTTAAGCTCGTTATTCCATTTCAATTTGGGATTTTAGTATTCAAACATTTTGAAGTTCGAATTTCTTTATGTAATTATTTATAATTATTAATTTGATTGTTTGGTTAATATTAATCCTTTAAGAATAAGCTTCAGCATACAGCCGACCGCGCATTTTTAATGTTTTAAACTTATATCGATATTTAAATAGTTTCAATTAATACCATTAATAAACACTTTTGTTAACCACTTAACGACCATGAACATGTTAATATGGTCTCAATTTTCTGTCAATTTCCTTTATCCCGTGTTTACACAGTCTTACTTTACCGGTCGACTTTATGCAGAACTGAGTATACTCGGATATTACAATAAATGATATGTACAATCTAATTGTAAACTTGAAAATATGCAACAAATTTTATAAATATCACGCTACAATAAATAATGAATATTTATCTCACAATTCCGTATTCTATTATTTTCTGTACGAAAAATATTGGCAATTTGTGATCGATTTTTGCAAAATAATTCGGTTCTCAAGGGGTTAATAATGTGATGTAATGTATTACATTTATTAACGGGAAATCCCTTTAAAGTACAATATATGAATTAGTATAAATTAATATAATCAGAGAATAGTGTTCGCATTTGAGACGCTGACAATTTCACGTCTGAAATTGCATGCAGTGCCGCAAAAGTCAGCGCTTAGACTGTACTTATTGACGTTAACAATAATACCATTAAAAGAGCTGTAATAATCATAAAAAGTAATATGTTGTTCGCGATGTAGTAAAGCGCGATGCTTAATAGCTGCTAAAGCTGTGCACAAGTTACAGCATTTTCAGGTTTCAGAATGTCGCGACGCGACTTTAGGCGTAGCAGACCAAAGAGGCTGCGAAGCCGTTTTATGACTTAGTCCGCGACCAGAGAAAACACGCGACCTGCTGACCACGTGCGTAGGCAAAAATACCGTTGCCAGGAAAACGGTATCTTTTAGCAGGCCCAAGACAGAGACTCCGCACTCCGCGGTTGCACCACTTTCATCCCTTCTCCTAAACACAATTTTTACCTAAATCTTTCGACACCAACCCTCACGACGTTCAGTTCGCCACCAGTCACACAGAATAGTTCACAAACACGAGTCAAGCACATCACTGCGTCATACATAACACACATTCGTTCGAAGTCATCGACACTCTATCTGAACAGTTGTGATATTAAATCAAGGCATCTTAAACGTTCGCGAGTGTCATTTTATTTCTAAACCCACCCGTTACCACATTAAGTTAAAGCAAGGGCAGCGTTGCCAAGGTATCTATCACGGCCGATACGGTGACGCAACACATGACATGATCATATACAGGATATAATGAAACGGAAACTCGTTAAATGTTATCATGCCTTACCTATAAAGTGTTAATAATTCGATGAAAATTCCTTGAGTGCTATTATATCCTATCTGCAAAGGGTTAACGTTTGAAAATGTTTCATAAAATTAACGTATAAATCAATTAAAAGAAAGAAGTAGGTACTCGTACTTTTTATTTTAAATTCATTATTGAGTTTCATTAATTTTAGGCTCCAACATGTATTCCTTCTATATTTTTAATTAATTATATCGATGGCTTAATATAAATTCATTAAAATTCTAAAATTGTACATAATATTATATTAGGTGTACCAATAAGTACCCCATTACTCTCAAATAGGTTGTTGAGTTTATTTGACCAAAAAGATGGTGCTTCAAATTACAAAATAAATGTAGATCAAGTATAAAGTGTTGCACAACAACAGTAATTACATTTCAGACAGGATAGACATTTAATTTTGGTAAAAACAGATACTGAGTTTAATCAAGAAAGTGAATTATTTAATGGTACACTTAATAATTCTGTTTAAGAGAATAACATAATAACTGTACATTGTATCGATGGTTTAATGAACACATGTAGCACGTCCACTTTAAGTGACTTCGGGAAAAACAAGTTCAAAAGTTTAATGATACTTTATAATTGAATAAACACTTTTTTTATTTCATGTATGATGTTATATTTATTAAACAAATATTGAAGAATGTATTATATTTAAATAATAACATAAACTTTATTCTATAGAATTATTATAATAATTCGATAAAAATACATAGAGGATGGACATACTACCTTGATGACTTGTGCACATTTATTGTATGTCCACCTTTGGTGTATTATTACTCCGTAATAATAAATTAAAACACTACTTTGGAGTTCAAGCTTCGTAATAATAAAATAAAACAATAAGCTTTGGCATTTAAACGTACGTTAGAAAAACGAAAGTAACAAACTGGGATTTTTAAATCTACATAGTATTAACAAAAATAAACTTTCACATTCAAATTTATTGTTAACAAGAATAAAAGTAAACTTTGATATACAGGGTGTCTCGTAACTAGTGGTACAAGCGAGTAGGGGGTGATTCTACGTAAAAAATTGAATCGAAAATTTAGAATAACATTTTTTCATATGACGCTTTATTTTCGAGAAAAATAAGTTTGAAAATGTTGGATTATTATTTTATTCTAACGCAAAAATAAACTTTGTGTTGAGAGACACTGGGTCTGTAATAAAAGAAAACCTTAACTTTATTACCAGAGTTATGGGCCTCTGGCCCATGTGTCTAAGGGCCTGTGTGACAGACACGTTGCAGACCCAGGCCGTTATTTTCTTTCTGAATTGGGCGCCACATTTTCTACGTGCTTGAGAAAAGCCCTCACTTTTAGTTCGATCTTCGTAACGTTAAGACGTCCTTTCTCGTTACTAAATAAAATCATATCATATAGAATAAACCGTACTTTAATTAATTTAACCCCATATCCCAATAGGTTATGGGCCCAGTGATCGTTTATTTTTCGGTCTAGTATCTAAATAAAAAAGTGGCATTACTGAGTGATTAAGTTATAAGTGATTTAGTAATAAAAATTTGGTGATAAATATTTAGAGATAATACTTAGTGGCTATAAGTTAAAAGTTAAATAGTGATTAAGTGTTATTTTATTGAACTGTGTATCCAGTAACATTTTATTTAATTTAGTTAAATAATTTTTGAGTAAAAATGGAAAATTTAAAAACTAAAAGGAACATTGTACCTTTTAACGGTGAGCGATACAGCGTCTGGAAGCTCAGAGTGCGCGGTTTAATGAGCGAATTAGACGTAATACATGTGATCGACATGGAAGCTCCAGAGATGCTAACCGTTGACTGGATTAAAGCCGAAAAGGTTGCGAAAAATGTAATCATAGAACATTTGTCGGATTCTTTTCTCGGCTTTGCGAAAACAGGGAGTACGGCAAAGGACATTTTTAAAGACTTGGATACAATATACGAAAGAAAAAGTGTAGCTACCCAGCTAGCATTAAGAAAGAAATTATTATCGCTTAAATTGCAAGGCGATACCCCATTAGTGAAACATTTTACTGTTTTCGACGATCTTATCACCGAATTGTCGGCGGCAGGAGCAATATTGGGAGAGACAGATAAAGTGTCCTACTTGCTCTTGACACTTCCAAGTTCTTATGACGGAATTATAACCGCGATAGAAACATTGTCGGAAGACAATTTAACAATCGCTTTTGTGAAAACTCGCTTATTAGATCACGAAGTGAAATTGAAAATAGAAAGTGCGAGTACTAGCTCGAAAGTGCTTCAGGCGCATAATAATAGGGAAAACTTTAAAACAAATACCAAAACTTCAAATCAATGGAAAAATACAAATTTTAAAACTAATAAACATCAATTATTTAAACCCGGAAAGAAAGGATTCACATTGAAGTGTCACCATTGCGGTAGGAAAGGACACAAGATAAAAGACTGCTACTATAATAAGAGAAGCCTACACCACAATCAAGAGAGGAGGACCATCTAAACGATGCAGATGCAGCAGGAACCATCAGAAACACAGGGCACATCCGGATTTGCATTTATGACTGGGAATTGCCAATTAGAGGACACGAATAGCCTGACATTCTTATTGGACTCAGGAGCCTCCGACCACATAATTAAATGTGACAATTTCTTCTCTATTTACCAGGAGCTACAACCACCATTACAAATTTCAATTGCGAAAAATGGCGCATATATATACGCCACGAAAAGAGGGAACATTGAGGTGATCAGCAACATCGGCATCAAAGGAGTTTTAGAAGATGTCTTGTATTGTGAAGACGTCCCATACAACCTCTTATCCGTAAGAAGAATGCAGCAGGCGGGGATGAGCATCACTTTTGATGAAAATGGTGTGACAATAGCCAAAAACGGTAAAACCGTTATGACCGGTAAGCCCTTGAATAATTTAATTGCTGTCGATTTTAAATTTAATACAAAAAGGGTGAGCAATTTGCAAATAAATAACGCCGTAAGTAATGATTATGAATTATGGCATAAACGCTTGGGCCATATGGGAAGATCTAAATTTTTAGAATTAAAGAACAAACAAATGGTCGATGATGTAGAGTTAATTCATAAAATTATACCGAATGATAACCTATGCGAAGCTTGTATAAACGGTAAACAAGCACGGTTACCATTTAATAACGCAAAAGATAAAAATCATATAAAAAGGCCATTATTTATTGTTCACTCTGATGTTTGTGGACCTATCACTCCGTCTACAGTTGATAATAAAAATTATTATGTATCATTTATTGATGACTTCACTCATTATTCTACAACATATTTGATTACATACAAATCAGATGTATTTCCAGTTTTTAAAGATTTTATTGCAAAAAGTGAAGCGCATTTTAATTTAAAGGTTGTAAATTTATACTGCGATAACGGTAGAGAATATTTATCAAACGAGATGAAAGACTATTGCGTGCAAAAAGGTATTAGTTACCATTTAACTGTTCCACGAACCCCTCAATTGAACGGTGTTTCTGAAAGAATGGTTAGAACAATAACTGAGAAAGCACGCACAATGATAAGTGGTGCTGTTTTAAATAAAGTATTTTGGGGAGAGGCAGTGCTCACTGCCACATTTTTAATTAACTTAACCCCAACTAAAGCTTTAAAGGAAAATAAAACACCATTCGAATTGTGGCATGGTAAAAGGCCCAAATTGAGATATTTAAAAATATTCGGTTTTACAGTTTACGTTCATAGTAAAATTAGAAAAACTAAATTCGATGAAAAATCATGGAAAGTTATTTTAGTTGGTTATGAACCGAATGGTTACAAAGTGTGGGATGTGGAAAATGGTAAATTCGTCATAGTTAGAGATGTGATTGTTGACGAAACAAATTACTTAAAAACTCGTCCAATAATGAGGTTTGAAGGGGATAGTGAAAACCCTGAAAGTAAAACTGATGCATCTGACATAAAGTCAAAATCAGTAGAAATAAATGAGAAATCTCATAAATCTGATAACGATAAATCAGATATACCAGAGTCGAGTACAAAAGTAAATGCAGAAGTAGAATTAGGTAATGAACCTAATAAATCTGTAATTGAAACAGATATGCACAATGAGTCTGATTCTCGAAATGATAAAGCAAAAGAACAAGAAAAACATGAGCTTAGAAGGAGTGATAGGATTAAGAAACGCCCTCTTATTTCATATAATGAAGATGATACACAATTTGATCTTCTTGTGTGTGCACAATTGTTTGTGGATGAGATTCCAAATTCATTTGAGGAAATAAAATCAAGGCATGATAAAATTCGGTGGGAACAGGCAGTTAATGATGAACTAAATTCACTTTTAATTAATAAAACTTGGACCTTAGTTGAAACACTGAAAAATATTAATATAGTTGATTGTAAATGGGTATTTACTATTAAGAATAATGAATATGGAAACCCATGGAAATACAAGGCACGTCTTGTTGCACGTGGTTTTAGTAAAAAATATTTGATTGACTATGATGAAACTTTCGCACCAGTTGCAAGAATTGCAAGCTTTAGATTTATAGTAGCTCTAGCAAATCAATTTAATTTATTGCTTCATCATATGGATGTAAAGACCGCATTTTTGAACGGTACTTTAAAGGAACAGATTTATATGAAAGTTCCTGAAGGAGTTAAATGTAAAAGCAATCAAGTTTGCAAACTGAATAAAGCTATATACGGTTTGAAACAATCAGCAAGGTACTGGTTTGAAGAATTCGAAAGGAATCTTGTAACTAAGGGTTTTCGAAGTTCATCAGTCGATCGTTGTATATATATTTTAGATAAAGGAAATATATCTGAAAATATATATGTTGTACTTTATGTGGACGATCTTGTGATTGCTACTGGTAATAAAGAAACACTGAATAATTTTAAAAGTTACTTAATGAATAGATTTAGTATGACCGATTTGAATGAAATTAGTTTCTTTTTAGGAATAAAGGTTGATAGAAATAATACAAAAATAACCTTAGATCAAAGTACATACATAAAAACAGTCTTAGAAAAATTTAATATGCATGAAAGTAAAGCTGTTAGTACACCTCTCCCAAGTAAACTGGATTATGTAGCTTTAAATTCAGATGAAAGGTATGAAGCACCATGTAGGAATCTAATTGGTTGCTTAATGTACATAATGATATGTACAAGACCTGACTTACATAAGTGTTGCTGTAAACATTTTAAGCAGGTATACTAATAAAAACAATAAGGAGCTTTGGCAAAATTTAAAAAGGGTGTTAAGATACCTCAATGGATCAAGTAACATTAAATTGACTTATGTAAGAGGAAATTACAATAATATAATAACTGGTTATGTTGACGCTGATTGGGGCGGCCATGACGAAAACGACAGAAAAAGTACAACGGGATACTTGTTTCAATTATTTGAATCATGTACAATATGTTGGTCGACAAAAAGACAATCATCGGTAGCTGCTTCATCAACTGAAGCAGAATACATGGCACTATTTGAAGCTGTAAGAGAAGGAATTTGGTTAAGATCTTTAGCAATCAGCATCAATATAAACATTTCAAAGCCGATAATCATATATGAAGACAATAACGGCTGCATAAGTATAGCGAATAATCCAGGCAATCACAAAAGATCGAAGCATATCGACATTAAATATCATTTTTCTAGAGAACAGATAGAGAAAAATGTTGTTAAACTTAAATTTGTTTGTACAGAACGCCAGGTAGCAGACATCTTTACAAAGCCATTGCCAGCAGCTAAATTTCTGGAGTTTAGAACCAGGATGGAACTAGAATAATTTTATTAATAATTTAAATTGCATTTGTTTTATACATATACAGTTAGGCGTTTGAAATGGTCTGATCAGGTTTTCTGGGTTTTCCTGATTCTTCGCAACAAATGTTGGGCCATATGTATTTCCCAGGCAAGACAAGGAAGGACAGTCTTATTTTTAATAAATAATTTAGTTATGCTTAGTGTTGTGGTTTACATATACATAATTTTATAACGTATATATATTAGATTAGGTTCAACACAGCCGATTTATTTTTGAGGGGGCGTGTTGGATTATTATTTTATTCTAACGCAAAAATAAACTTTGTGTTGAGAGACACTGGGTCTGTAATAAAAGAAAACCTTAACTCTATTACCAGAGTTATGGGCCTCTGGCCCATGTGTCTAAGGGCCTGTGTGACAGACACGTTGCAGACCCAGGCCGTTATTTTCTTTCTGAATTGGGCGCCACATTTTCTACGTGCTTGAGAAAAGCCCTCACTTTTAGTTCGATCTTCGTAACGTTAAGACGTCCTTTCTCGTTACTAAATAAAATCATATCATATAGAATAAACCGTATTTTAATTAATTTAACCCCATATCCCAATAGAAAATTTTTCGAGTACGCGTCTACTTGGACCAGCTTCAGCTCGACGGATTTCATTGTAGATCACCTCCATTCTTGTTCGTAAACGTTGTCAATGTTTGTATCATATCAGTATACTCCCGATTGCTATAAGTTGCCATGCTCACAGTAATTCGGAAACTAAAAGTCCTGTCCGATAAGCATAAGAAGAAAGTAAAATCGATGTAAAAGATATCATCATGTTGACAATGTTTGTAAACATAGCAAGAAGCACGGAAGTACTCTCCTACTCGGAACAGTAAGATAGTAAAATCCGTCGAACTGAAGCTGGTCCAAGTGCACGCGTACTCGACAAATTTTCAAACTTATTTTTTTCGAAAATGAAGCGTCATGTGAAAAAATTTTATTCTAAATTCTCGATGCAGTTTTTCACGTAGAATCACCCCCTACTCGCTTGTACCACCAGTTACGGGACACCCTGTATGTAAACTGACATAAAGGAAATAAAGTAGTAAATATTGATGTTTACTACATGTGCTTTGTCACGGAAATACAACGTTTCTGTATTAGAAATAATGGGTGCAAGGGCATACGATAAATACGAATTCTATTTCAACATATTCTGCAAAATAGGTAGATATATATGATATTTATGCAATATAGGAGACGATTAGGATCTATTCATTGCATATCATAACTCAAATTTAACCAAAAGTGAACATACAATATGTGTGCATTAAACCATCGATATAGAAGCTTAATTATGCAATTAATACAATATTTGATTCAACGCTATTCAGAAAAATTCTTTAACATGTAAATGTTTTCAATTAGTACTTTGCATCTGCTAACGAAAGAAAATTTCAGTCAATAATATGAATTTTATAGCTGCTCAGATGTTTTACTATTTCTTACCCTCCTTAAATAAACGTTGCCATGATCTAAATACATTATACCATTTCCTTTACATATCTATAAAAATATTTTATATTACAAAAAATGTTTGATGCGAAAAATATCAATGTTGGCGAAAATTATGAAAATGAATCCAATAATAGCCACAACTCACATTAACCCTTTGCGGACGAGGGTCCACAAATAGTCGCCTAATCATTTTTTGGCTTTCCGAACCCATGTCGACTTTTAAAGCACAGAACTTAATGCAATGAATACTTAACGTAATAATAAACATTTGAAATGGTTAAAAATTAAATGGTTTGGAACTCAAAAGCGTGAATACTCGAAGTCGTGGAATTCAAAACTAAAGTACTCTCACAAGTGTTATATTACTTCTCGTCCGCAAAGGGTTAATCCCATAACAATACCTTCTTCCAAAATTTCCCTTTCAAAAACTACCAAATAGTACTTAATAAATCGTAATACCAAGTTTGCAAAAGCAAGAAAAAGGAATGCGCATAAGGATAATTTAGATCCTTGCAATTTTTATCACGAACAAACACGAAACACGTATATACGTATACGTAATTCTGCGCAGATCGCCATGGGATCACGAAAAGTTTTCGAAACGAGAGTCTGACCCAGGAACGACGACAATTTTGTATTCATAGAAACTGCACTGTGCTATTTGTACGAGAGAACGCGGTCCATTTGTCCATGAAACTTTCCGTAAATTTCAAAACGACACCTACCATGCGAGCCTAAAAATCAATTACCTCATAATTCGCAGCTCTGCCCGCAAAAAGTTAAGCTTAGGGTCGGGCAAGTGTTCTAGCATTCTGTTTTGCGGCTACAACACATGGGAAACTGCCTTGAGGCTACAGCGTGTAAAGAGTGCTTGCAAATCGAATTGAATCGAATTGTAGAATTTGCAAAGGCCCGAATGCGCTTGCGAAATTATCGATATTGCGCGAGATCGATCGCTACCTTTGCTTCTGCGTCGCCGTAGAAACCCATTTTCAGGTAAATTTAAGAATTAAGCATTCGATACCTTCCAAAATTTTACAACTGAAATCCTCCGTGCAAAACTTATCTTTTATATAAGTGTGTTGGAAGAATTATTAGCAAATACGTAAATAAAAGAAAGGAGCAGCTAGAGAGACAAGCTTATGACAATTTAAATGTTCTTAAAATAAATAGTATATCTAACTTCATCCAACTACACTGCGGATGTTTATACAAATTCGTATCTCTTTAAATAAAACTGAAAGAGCAGAGCTTAATAAAGATTTGTTTAACTCTCTGAATGCTATATTTTTGACCGTACTTTAAATACTTTTTATATTTTTACATACCATATAGAATCTATTCTTTCTTCCAAATATAAATTTGCCATAAATGCATAAACATTCGCAGTCTAATGATATTTGTTTGTAATAAAATGAGTCCAATAGTAAAAATTATTTATCCTCTGCATGATATCATCAACTAGTTATTCTTATAAAAACTTGCAAGTCCCAAAGTGATCATAACAAGCGGGTTCCACTCTATGTACTAATCCACATTTTAGACAGCGGCTTTATTCATTATCACAATCTCATCCGAATCTAACCCAACGCATGTTTACCCATTTTACCCACTATTTTCTAATAAATAAAACGGCAACGAGTCTCACACAAAAAATATTTAAAAAAAAAAAGGGAAGAAAAAAGCGACAAACTCGATAGCGAAGTCATTTAACCACCCTCTCCATTGATTATCGGTCAGATGTTTGTCAAAGCTTGCATAGTCTGCGAGGTGTCTCGTTTTGAAGGGATAGAGGCCGAAAAAAGGTAACCGTGGATAGCGGGATGGGTGAACCACGAGCGGAGGGTGCTAGTGAAGGGTGCTAGCGGAGGATATTACGTAGCCGCTCTATCTTTCAGCTCGATTTCTTCCGATATTCCTCTGTCTCGTGAAAACCCGCCTCTGAATGGGTATGAAAATTATTATCGCCGCGAGCCACGGACATTCTACGGGGCGGCGATTATTTATTGACACCCGATAGATAAAGTGGCGACCGTCGAATTTCTATGAAACTCCGAATCTTTCCGCCCGGCCAGAAGGAATGGCGTAACTCATCGGAAGCGTATTTATGCGTTCCCCGTGTAAGTAAGAACGATGGTCGAATGAATATTGGCCCGCAATTCTGCCACCAAAACACTTCTGCTCGGAATATCCGCAATTTTTGCTTGGGGAAATTTTTTTGCTCGGGTCAGACGTTGTTTAACGTATACTTTTTTTTCGCGGAAATGCGAATTTTTAGCGATATGGATACGTTTGCCGAAACTAACGTTTTTTGGGCAGGTTTAAACAAAAAATTTGGCATACCAGTGCAAAAGCAATGAATCGTGCGCTGATTCTTTGAAGCGTTTGCGCGATGAGGAATTTTTTCTATAACAAATATGAATATTTTGGGAGGTTGAAAAATAGTTACTTTATAAAAGGGTGCTGCTGAATTGATCGTTGATTTTGTCGAATATATTAAATCTTCTATCTCGGACTTTCAATTTTGTAAAATATCTACCTTATATGATTGAAATAGTTTTATACAAAGAGTTTATTCTAGAAAGATTAAAAATGGATTCCTTTGTAAACGGATAATATTGGAACAATCACATATTGATTTTTTAAAGCTTGTTGAACCTTTCAAGTTTTATATTTACTTTTATACGTATAGATATGAATACAGATTTCTTATAAATTACGGAAAATGTGAATTTTTAATGGAGTTAAGGAAACGGTTTCTTTATACTTGATTGTATACGACGTTGATTTTTTAAATTAGTGCTTTTTCAAATCTTGCTGAATCCTTTAAGTTTTACTTCCATATTTCATAAACATAGGTATGGATATACAGTGAAATCCGATTATTATAATCACAGATAATTTGATGAATCGGCTATTGCTATCATAAATCTATCGGTCAGAAAACGTTCTACATAAAATTGATTAAAAATAATCCGCCTGTTATAATCAAACTACGGTTACTGGTGTCACGTGTAATAATTACATTCGGAGACAAACGATAAGAATTCTTTGCAGATTCGTACTAAATGAACCTTTTCTTTGAAACTTACTTTTAGCCGAAACATATATTTTATCTTTTATGTGAGTGCATTGTAAGACGTATTAGAAGATACATAAATAAAATAATGCAGAAGTTAAAGAGAATCTTATGACAATTTGAATGTTGTTAAAGAAGAGTGTATACCCATTAAGCTATGTAAAAATGTGATAACTAGACTGCGGATGTTTATGCAAATTCGTATCTCCTTACGTAAAATTAAAAGAATGGATTTTAATAGAGATTTGTTTGATTCTCTTAATGTTACAATTTGTACTTCACTTTAAATATTTTGTATATTTTTATGTATCATATGAAATCTGTTCGTTTTTGCAAATTTAAATTTCCCATAAGTGCATAAAGATTCGCAATATAGTAAAAATTATTTGTAATAAAATCAGTTGAACAATGAACATTTTTTATCCTCGGCGTAATGTTATCAGCCGGTTATTCTTATCAAAAATTGCAAGTCCCAAAGTGAGCATATTAAGCGGATTTCACTGTACATATTTTTTATAAATACGGATTTCGTACAGTTAAAAGCTTTTCTCCAGAAATGTGAATTTTTGCTGCACTTGAGAAAAGGCTTTCTTCGTAGAGCGTTCTGTATAACCAGTTATACACGAAGTTACATGTTGCCCTATTTGTCGCTCTATCAACGTCACACCGTATGCTAAAAATGAAGACTAAAAAACCACCCCTAGCATGAATTATCCTTACAACTGACTATTATTGTAGTTTGAATAATTACGATATACGCAAGCCTGCCATTATTCTTCGTGTCCCAGATCCTATCGAAAGTTATCAATCGTGGTTATCACCGGAAAAACCGTGCCACCAGCAAACCCCTTCTCCTCTTCCACCCCTGAACTCTCACCAAAAGCCTCTCTCACCGCGGAAAATTACAGCGAGCCATGTCCACGCAGTTTCGGGCGTTTAATTTATTTCGTCCCTTGGCGTGAAGCCACGTGAAGCGATCTAGCGTCCCTAGGCGGAGAAAAATATCGATTCCAGTATCGTCATAGTATCACCCCTGTCTAGCCCTCTACTGTTTCGCTTCGATGGCTTCCGATATTCCCGCGGGATCGTTCTCATCCCCAGGACCGCGTCACCTTTCGCAATGGATGGACGCTGGAAAGAGTGCAGAGTGATCGAGCAAAAGTGAAGACTCTCGAAAGGGTTCCGGTCGAAACGCGAGAAAGGGCATTTGAATTTGTGAGATATATTCGGCTGCCTATTAATAAATTTTGTGGAAACGGAAGCTTCCGGTGAATACAGGTGAGCCTCCTAAAATGCGGTAGATACGTTCCTTGAAAATACACTATAGAATTGTGACATTGTAGGAAATGTTCCACATTTCCTAAACCGCGTTGTAAAGGTACCGCGTTGTAGGAAAATTTCCGCATTTTTCCAACCGTGTTGTAGCGAAACCGCGTTGTAGGAGGCCCACCTGTATTTATAGTGTGGCGGCTCTCCTGCACCCACCACTAGAGGGACATACGAAATAGGACTTTCTCGAAAGCACTCGCTCCAACTACCTCGTCCATATATATACCGCCTTTAACCTTTCTTCCAATATCCCAGTGTCTAAGGCAGGGCCTGCTAGGTAGCCTTACTGATGAGTCCACTAGCAGGCCCAGGACGAAACGCAATATCCTCCCTTTTCCCTATCCTATCCCCTCTCCACAGTTCCACAATAGTAAGGGGTATGAATATCTATGCAAATTCATATTTTTATGGAAAGACGATAAAAAGCGATGTAGAGATCTCAACAGAGATTCGTTATAATAAAATCTGATATCTTCTATGCATACCAAACGAGAGTAGTCGTCAATTTTTCATCCCAAAATCTGTTTTTAGCAGATGAATGTGAGTTGAGATGAGTAGCTGGAACGATTAAAATGCACCCGAGTGCACAGTGTTAAGCCACTTCTATGCCTTTGAAATGAAACACGTAGGATTTACTGTAAAATGTTCGGTTGAACGGAAAGTGGACTAATTTTCCACTCAGCCGCTCAATTAGTAATCGTATAGGGTAGATGTACCAATTATTATCAGTGTCTATATAATTGTCACTTTAATTCGTTTATTTAATAGCGAACTAATATACGAAGAATCGAAACTAACAAAATTTCAATACCAAATTTGGACTTCATTTTTATGTAACAACATATGAACGCTGCATATATGTTTATCCTTAATATTCAAAAACGAAATATTAGGAGGTAAATGTGTGCAGTAAAGGCGATGATTGTTGCGATTTATTTTCCATTTGTCGTGCAAACTAACGTGCTAATATATGTAAGGATCGTTTCCATTTAAACGGCAACTTTTCAAATGACAGTAGTAAGGATATTACACTTTGTTATATATTTTCAATGAATTAGCAGTTAATACATTGTATTGAATGAACAAAGAAATCATCATAAATAAAGGAGATTTTAATTAAAGTTGTGCACCAAGCCGGAACGATTATCAAATTTAATAACATCCAAAATAATTAAATGAAATTGCGCGATAAGCTTAAAATAGCAGTAATTGGAACATCTACCCTGGCTTAATATTGACTCCAAAAATTTTGAGGCACAAATAAAAGCTTTAAAGATGAGAAAGGTCACGAATGTCCTTCGGATATTTATAATAATGATTTAAGAGCCATTAGTGAAACAGGCACGCGTGAAACAACTTATGAGGTTGCAAAAGAGCTTTACGTTGATCATTCATCAAATGTTAAGCTATAATATGTCAATGAGGAAAACCAACCAATAAAAGCTTAACGCATTCACTAATGATTACGTCATTTGACGGTTTCGTTCATTTCGTGCTTTATTATTAATACTTGCTCCGCACATTAGTAAAAGAAGTCGCGTTATGAATAATTTAGAGAAAAGTTCAGCAAAAGTGAAAATATAAAAAACGAATACTGCAGGAATTTTAACATATTATCAATTTGCTTGGGCAAATACGTGCCGCCTACTTTGAAGATTCCTTCGTTGCAATCCAGAACGAACGTGTTAACGCATCCGCTACGAACCTCATATACATATATGCATACATGTGTGACACACTGAATTCCGTTGAGAACACAACTTTACGAATGTACAATACATAGGAAGCCTAAATTATACAAGTACCACATATATGCAAGTAAAAATCTGCAATACGTTTTACAAAAATTCGAAAAATAAAGCACAGCCTGCAATAGCGGTTTTTTCTCTGCAAAGTGACAGCAAACGTGTTAACCCCTAATTAGTATTGTCGGTTTGTGAGACCGCTAATAATAATTATTTATTCATCTCTATTACGGTTTCTGCATGATTTGCGAGCTTGTCATTCTGGGTACTTTTCAATTGTAGTATAATGTTCACGTACAGAAATCGAACCTGAAAAATAGAGATAAAGGAGTCATAGAGCCATTCACAAGGCCAAAGTGATTAACTCCACTTTTCGAATTTTTTAAAATTTCAGTACCAAAGCACTTGATTTATGCTTAACGTTTTATATTCAAAGTAAATTTGATTAATCATTGGGCTTAACGCCACAAAACGAGGAAAGCGTTTTTGGTCGTGGAAAAATAAACGATCTATAAAAACAATAAGGATTACTTCAAACATACATTACTTTGTCCATTTTATCTGTCATTGGATAAAAGCTTCGCCTGTAATAATACATTTCACAGCGTTTATTTGAATTTAAATTTCGTTTAAAAAAGATTACACCTTTATCTTATCAATTTGTCTACCTTCTATTTTGTGAAGGTAATCGATTTGGCAAAATAAGCAGCTCAATTATTATCAGCTGTCTTACAGACGTAAGTTTTCATAGATGTAGTAGTAAAGGGTTAATAAAAAAAAATCCTTTACGAGGTGCAATATCGTACACGTTTCCCCGCTAAAGTAACCCTTTTCACGTGAACCTGTTTTAAAAAATACCACGCCTCAGCATTCCCACGTTTTAGCTACCTGCTCGAACATGTGCATAGAAATCTATATTTTTATCTGGTCAACTTGTACCATCCCCAGACAGAAAAAGCCAGACACCAAACCATACAGAAAAGAGATTGCGAAAGGGGGAGAAAAAGGGCGCAGGAGTGCGAGCGAAAAGGGAACAGGGAACAGGGGGTGAACGCGTTTGACGTTTCGCGTTTTCCAGAGGTTCTCCCGCGGGATGGTAGCGGCTTTCGTGCTTGGAATCTGCCACGGGCGATCCGTACGAAATGGATATCGTGCACGCTTCATGGGATAACCGAATAGAGGGTGGCGAGGGGTACCAGTCACCGAAAAGCTGCGACAAATTGTCTTCTCGTCGACTGCTTGTCTGACTGCATGTTGCAATGTAAAATACATGGGGAAACAGGGCGAGTAGAGGGTGACTGAGTTAAACATTGAACGATGAGGGTGTTGATAGAAGAGCATGGGGATGATTCGAGTGAGATCCATGGATGAGGTTTCGAGGAGGGTTAGTTGAAAAGTTTCTGAAATGGTGTGTGACTGTCACAGTGAGATAATTAGGGGCTGGGAGTTGGATTTGAGGGTGAGAGTTAATTCTTTGGAGAAGGGTTTAATTAAAGGCAGTTCTCTTGGCAACTGGTTTCCAATTTCTGGTTTCTATGGTTTCTACGATTTCAGGGGAAACAGTTTATCACAAAGATATTTCGCCACCAGTGTTTGTTTCTGATCTATTGGGTTGAACGGAAAGTTCGTGGCACATTATATGTATATATGTATGTTATATTTCACAATGTTTTTTTGAATATCCAACTATTAGATCCGAATGTACCCTAATTTAGCTGTTCAAGATCAGTTTAAGAAAGGCCTTTAGGATAGCAAAATGTTTCAATTATAACTATAAAATTAACTATAAAAGTATAAACAAAGTCACGTAAAATCTTCAATAAATAATTGGCTCCTCGATTTTTCTGTAAAATTCGGTTCTATGATTGAAGAATCTAAAAAAATGTCAAGATGTATGTGTCACTGGATAAAGAATCTCCGATTTTTCTTACAACTTTTTATGCGATAGATCAAAGAAAATGAAGCTAAACCTGTAAATTATGTTTCCGCATGTAACTACCCTAATAATAAGGATAGGAAATTGAAACTTATATGAAAGTGTTTTCTTTGAAAGGCCTATTTATCATACTATTATTTAATAATACTTTTGCTATGTCTATTCAACTATGTGTATACCATTTCAATATAAAATTTGGCGCGAACTTTCCGTTCATCTAAATATTAAAAAACTAAACAATTTTTGCATTTTTGTTACATGCCTCGTTGATTATAGAAGTAGTGTAAGTTAAAAGAAAAATAGACAGAAAAACTTCCATATTTTTATGATACAAATGAACGTAAGACAAAATAAGTGAGAAGCTCAATTTGTTTTAATTTTTTGACATATGTGTATATCACTTTCATAATTATCGGCATGTATAAATACTTTACTGTAACATAATTTAACACTTATCAACCGAGAATTTTCAAAACTGGTTCACTTTCGTAACTGAAAGTCGCCTCTTGAATGTAATTCATCATATTTTATTAGATCATACAGTAAAATCATACTGTATGATCTTATATGAATTATTTGTACGATATTTTTAAAATAGAATATTTATCGATTAGGGATAGATGAATTTTAATATAGCAATTCAAGTTCAGTTTAAGAAAGGCATTCGAGGTAAAAGGATACTCGAACTACAAATATAAAACAAACTATAAAAATGTACGGATAATAATTTAAAAATCTCAATAACAGATCAAATCTGCTGAATTTTTCAATAATCGGCAAAAACTCTGAAAAATTCTCAGACACGTATCCCACTGATTAAAGTATCCCTTATACTTTTTTTTTACAACTTCTAGTGCAAGTGAATAAGAGAATTCGAACGTAACAGGAAATTAAGTTTTGGTGTGAAATCACACTAATGATAAAGAGAAAGGATTAAAACCTGATAAAAGGGATTTCTTTGAAAGATTTATCGATCAATATATCACAAATTTTATTTGATTTAGAAGCGTACTTTTATCATGTTTAATTAACTGTACCTTTTTGGTATAAAATTCGGCACGAAATTATGGGATGGTATAATATAACTTGATTTAAGGAATTGGAAACTGTAGGGCTTTGATGAAATTTGTTGAATCTAGAGAGATTTCAATTTAATCCATTAAATTTGTTATCCATTTCATTCAATATTATTGGGATTGAATCCGATTTGTTGAATCTAACATAAGGAGATTCTAATTCTATGAATTGAATTTTTTACTCAATTAATTGAATATTATGAAAACAATGATAACACATTTTATTTTTTTCACTACGAAGGATATATATGTTATAGCTTTAGAGATTCTGGGGTAAGTGCCGTGCGGTTCATGACAGTCCTCTTACCAGAAGGTACCCCCTACCTTCCCCACTCCGTGGCCAGATTCTCAAAAACACAAGCCTTATTCTTTATAGTAACGCAACGTCGGGCTGCTTGCTATCTCACGGATGCTATCTTTCTCGAACCTCTATAATTACTTTCCTACTGTAAGACACTTGGACGCTAACATATACGTTTATTAAACCCTTGCCATATTAATTTTTCCCTTTCTAGAAAATTCCACTTAGCTATCGACTGATTTTGCACTGTGTGGAATCCGAAATATTCAAATATTACACCTAATTTTGATTTAACAGTTCACAACATTATGGTTGAAATTACAATTTGTGTTATAAAGGCAGAGTGTATTTATCGTATTTAAACATAATCTTTATCACGAGTCACGCTCATCATTGTATGGTAAATGGTTAAAAAGAAAGACCAAATCTATACAGGTGCCGGAATATTTTTGTACCCGACTGAATGTACTATAATTAAACTGCGGATGTTTATGTAATTTATGGAAAATTTGAACAATAACGGAAGTAAAAGGAGTAAATTTAAATGGTAAACGGTAATGAATACACACAATATTCAATAGTAAACAAAATATTCACATGAAAGTGTATCTTTTAATATTTGCAAAATGAAATCAATCTGCATTTAACGATAAGTTCCATTTATATAGCTATAAAAATATGAATTTGCATAATCTGCTGTTCAATTATAATTGTTAAATTGTGCAGGTTTCTTTATACGTTTATAAGAAATTTAAAATGTGCAAATTTATAAACAACCTTTTCACCAAGTTTCTACTATAATTGTCTAAAATGTATTCATTTGTACATTTTTATTATGATTTTTTGGTTACCAAGGGTTTGTTACGATAATAAATATTTATTTCAAGTAGAATATACGGCCCATATTGGATTTTTGTTTTCGTAATTAACTGATTGTAAATTTGGTATATTGCGTCTATCGATGTAAATAATGTTGATGAAAATCAATTTATTTAATATTTTAATCACGATGAAATGGAAATTAATTGATGAAGAAATTAGCACTGATTGCAATTTCATTTCCTACAATTTATCAAAAATATACTTTAGTGTTTTATCAAATGAAATTTGACCACTTTTGTCAGAAGGTTTAGTTAAAAGACCGAAACTTAAATGCTGACTGAAGTTTCATTTCTTACAATTTTAGAAAATATTTATTAGGGTTTTATAACATAAAACTTGACCGCTTTTGTCAGAAAGCTGAGTTTAAAGACCAAAGAACTTACATAAATGCTGATTTAAATTTCATTTCTCGCAATATCTAAAAGATACGCTTTCGCATTTTATAAAATAAAATTTGGCCAGTTTTGTCAGAAAGCTAAATTTACAGATAAAAATAAGGGAACGAGAAAGGATGTAGATAAGAGATGGCGACAGTTCAAAGGGTTAAACTCGACACACCGTGATACAGAGGCTCCTATGCTTTCTCCAGTTACGATCATCCTCTCAGAAATGGTCAGAGCAGGTAGTGGCCAAAAGAATTCCTTTTAAATCCGGATTCTCCGCTAAAAACCGTGAAAGCTCGCTCTCCTTCGAAAATTTAATAACCAAGTGAAGTTTCTTCGTATACAATACGACTATGTGTACTTTTGCCTCGTGAAACTTCAATGAAACCGAAAAGTTGATGAAGATTGCGAGCTTTTATTGTATACTTTTGAAAAATTGAAATCTTTTACAACAAAAATAAAAAAAAGAAAAAACGAAAAGAAGCAATTTTGCAATGAGATGCTTCAAAGTGATATTTTAGAATTCGTAGTTTCCTATATAATATAAAGAAGTTGTAAAATAGAAATATTTTTTGCAGTTGATACCATATTTATAAACATATTTAAATACATTTGTCTTTACACTAATTAGTCAAACACAATGTAAAATTTCACTTTTTAATATTTGGCTAACAGTACTGGAAAGAAGTATAACTGTTTTAATATATTAATCTTTTTCACAATTAATTTAATTCTTTCAAGCACTGTGGGCACTATTCAAATATTTTCGTACATCAGTATAACTAAATCTAGTTTTTTTTCCTACCCCATATTTTACATTGTTAATAATGCAAAAATATAATTCATATCTTTCTAAAAGACGTAAACAAATGTTCTTTTTACGAAATTGTTTAGAAAATAATTGTATTCATCAAATGACAAACATTTACATTTATCAAAAATTAAAAATGAATACATGATACCGAAAAATACAAAAATTATGCTATCTTATCCAAAAGAGTTAAAAAATATTTTGTTTAATTATTCATTACTTTTAAACGGTCTTTTAATAATATTTAAGAGAACTTCCGATCCTGTTAATCAATAAGGATAATACTGAAGAGGTTTCAAATAATTTCTGTTTCTGTCTAATTAAAAAATTAATCGAACATTTAATTTAAATAATTCTATATCTAAAATTCCTACAATGTTATCCAATATTATAAATACCATTTTCTGAAATTTTCCACTAATATTTACGATATGAGACTATATGCAACAACAAACATTTAAATAATATGATATATAATAATAAATGTTAAGTATAAATATAATAAATTCATTTCAATTACCTCCTAATCGCTTTTAAAGCTAAACCAATTTATTATCAAAAATGAAGGCGCTGCGATTAAAACTGAACGCAAAGAAAGTTGAAAAATAGTTCTAATGTATTCTTATCAGAATGCGTTGTTTTACGTAACGTGAAATAGACGAACATATACGTAATAATTTTACCGCGACTTTGATCCGTTGTGAATCAAGTCTATAGATAAAACTTCACGTTAGTAACAAAGTTTTCATTAAGGCATTATTTAATGAAAAGTAATACAATAATAAAGACCGAGTTTCTTAAGACATACTAATATTACTTTTTATTAAATAATGTTTTAACGAAAACTCTTAAATTGATTTTCTCGAAATGAAATTTTAGCATATGTGCCTTTTTCCCCATTCAATGCCACAACTGTATGCCATTAATATTCAGTTTTTGTGTGCGGATCAATTCTAAAAAAAATTTTTAAATTTATTCGTCTCACACACGTCACTTCATACGGACATGCATTTTTTGGGAAAGTAATTTTTATGTAAATTCATCGAAATTTTTTGGGTTTTTCAGAAAGTTCATGACATTTTTTAATAATATTTAGATTATGGATTCTTATGCAAATTCACATTCTTATGACTATAATTAAAGAAATCGGGTTTTGGTAGAGATTTATTCTGCATTTTAAATATAACAACGTGTGTCTTATTTCCAACATTCTATGTATTTTTGCGTATCGCGTACATTCTGCAATTTTTTATAAACATAAATTTCCTATTAGACAGATAAACAATTTGTGATAAAAGGAAAAGATGAAAAATGATGAATTAAACCTGTGCATAAAGTAACTGTTTTATTTGTGGCGCATTTAATCGGCCGATTTGATCAGTTGTTTTCCCCGCATACTAATGAGTACTTACAGTTTTAATCCATAAGACTTTGTCCGTAAAGTTATCGTGATGAATAAAAAACGTAGTAAAATCGCTTTGTATACAATCAACCTTCATATAACACGGTAGTTACCACCCTAAAAAATGCCGTGTTATACGAAATCGTGTTATACACAGCTAAATATTACTAACAACAAGAAGCAAAGGTCGATTTCAAAAACTAATAAATAAGCTAAGGATATTTATGGAAATTCGTATTTTTATGAGCACAACTAAAGAAATGGGGCTTCGATAGAGATTTAGTTCGCCTTCCAAATATACCACTGCGCGCTTTACTTTGAATATTTTATGTATTTTTGCATGTGATGTGTATTTTGTGCCATTTTGCTCATATATGCATCCACATGAAATCCGCAGTCCACTAATAAAACAATTATTTTATTCCTCAATTATTTAATCGTGTTACAGTGAATTTTCGTTGCAAGAATGCCGTGTTATAATGGGGATTCCCACAATTTTTTAATCGCGTTGCAGAAATACCGTATTCTACAGGGGATTGACTGTATGCTGGCCTAATGTCCATTTGGCGTATTATTCGATTAATCATGGACACAATTAACAGTCGAAAATCATGCAGTGTCTACAATAATCGTATATAACTCAGCGAACTGTTAACAATTGGCGTCATTTATCAGCGGAGATAGTGTACTAATGGCACAGCAGCCGTGGACAAACATCCAACCCACCAAATTCTTCCCCTTTTCCTTTTTCTCTTAGCGGTACAGTGACCATCTGTCACTGACCAGAGCTTCACCGCAAAAGGACTCGATTTCGTTTCTCCTTCCTTTGACCATTTGTTTTCACGATTCTTTTCCGTTTCTTTTCCGGTGTGAAGGCTATCGACTCGGCGCTAGCATCGGAATTAACCCTAAACGATTCTCTGTAATCCACTCGAAGTTGCCAGTGGGGAATTGAAAGATGTGTGGTGGACTTAATGTTAGTGTGATTTGTTTCTCTATTGTAGATTATTCGACGCATGTTTTATACCATAATATATTGGGTTGGAAAGAAAGTTCGTGGCATTTTCTAAACAAAATTTAATGATAAAACTCATATAACGTAAAAAATTGTTGAAATACTTTTAAATATCTAATCTAGGGTTGCAAAATTTCATATCTGCAATTACTTTAAGGTATAATAAGGATAATTAGTATCCTGTTGGGTTCATGAAAGATCCTACTGTGTCAATGCAGAGTTAATGCCACAATCTATTATAGTCATAAACGAATGTTAAAGGAAACATACCAATTATTTAATTCAGAATTTATACTACAATAATGGTACTTAATATTGCAGCCTACCATAATTGTGAACAAAGATTAAAGAAAATATACTTTCCTAGCAACGCATTTTCTTATTACGACCAGAATTAAGAATACATCATTATTTAAAACGGAACTGATATTACAATAATGGTACTTAATAATGCAGTACATAATAAGTATAAAGAAATATCAAAGAGACTATACCATTATTTAAATCACAATTAACAATACTCCATTATTTAAATCAGAATTAATACCACAATAATGGTACCAAAATTGCAATCTACTGCGGTTGTAAATAAACAGTTAAAGGAAATACACGATTATTCTATAACCTTTAATTTTCGAGCAACAACAGTATTGACTATGTTAACGAGCAAATATTCGAAACACACATCTATACTAATATTCTTCTCCATTGAAGCGTTAAAAGACCTACGCCTGAAAATGAAAGTATAAAACATTTCTGAACGCACACCCATCCATTCGCACTTTTCAATTTCCTACCGAAAACTCCCGGATGTTCGAACGCTACGTCAAACGTAAAACTTTCTCGTCAAATCATCGAGATCAAATGAGAATCGATCCTCTTCGATTCCATGACGTCTCCCTTGTTCCTTTCTCCTGTCGATTTTATTCATTTTATTCATTTCGTCCGACACCGGAACTGACAATCACACGTGTCGCGAGGACGTCGCTGTTGATTGATCCACTGGCCAACGGAATGGCGTGGAAAATGGAGTCCATTTACTTCCAGGTTCAGCAAAACCAACTCTAGGGTGGCCTGTTTGCTTTTTTCGCTACGAGGAAACTCGATCTCTGCCGGCCAGTCCTGTTTTCTTCGTACGGCGAGCACAGAAAGCAACGCCCTGATCCTGTCAGAAGAAAATTTGCCACGCGAGGCGATCTCACGCCGGGAGTAAGATATGTACTTCAATCATCTCACTCGTGCGGAATTACGCATACATCAAAAGCAACGCGTGAAAAATATTCCACGTCTATCTTTAATGATGTTTGTAAAAGAATGTTTGATTATCTAGCGTATATCTTGAATGTTTATTTCATTCGATGATTAAGTCATTTATTATTAGTAACTTTGAAGTACACTTTGAGTTTTTATTAAGTATAGCTATTAATCTAAAACATTGAGACAATTGTGTCGCTCATTTGGCAAATTGATTAACTCTACAAAACGAGAAGTAGAGAAATTGATAAAGTAAATATACATTCGATTTTAAAATCCCTGTTAAAATTTAAATGCATATGAACACTGTAAAATATATTATTACAGACGTAGCTTTTATCTAATGACATATAAAATGCATAAAATAATATATCTTTGGAATAATCGTTATTGTTTTTATAATTAGTTTATTATTTTATGGCCAACGTAAAAATTTAAACATCGATCAAATGCTTTGGCACTAAAATTTCAAAACATAGGAAAATGGAGTTAATCTGCTCGGTTTATGAGTGACTGAATTTACGTATTACTATTTCAAGTTAATGACGATTCGGAAAGTGTAATACTTTTTACTAGAATATTATTTCAACTAGAACTTTTGGCTCGTATTGAATGGTTTGCATGTATGCAGCCTTAGATAATAAGTTTTTAAGTAGCAAGGTTTAATCAAAGAAGGAGTGCAATTATCGTAAAGAATTGGATATTCAATGATTCTTTAGATTTTATGAATATGGTGGTTGAGGGGAGGAGCTAAGAAGTTGGTCGGCATCGTTATCGAACATTCAATCTCTCTTTCTTCTCTCTTTTATTTCTTACTTTCTATAGATAATTATGCAAGTTTTAACCATTTGATTTATGAGGTTTCTTAAGTGGGTATGTTTGCAAGAATTAAATATTCACCAGTTGGTAATTTGATCGATAACCAATCGTGAAATCTCGTTAATATTTAGTCAATTGCAATTTATATGCTCGGCTAATAAAACGAAAAGGAATTAAAAAAATAAGTTAGAAATCTTGCAGTAATAAAACATTGTAATCCATAAAGTAAGATTAACATGTGCTACTTAAAAATTTTCCAAATGTTAAGTTACAATAATTAGCCGCAAAATTATCACAAGAAAATTCACAAACATATTTAAAAAGTAACTATAATTAACAATAAACGCATTGGTCACAATAATTAACTAAATGATTAGTAAATCTACAAAATTACAATGATTGATATATTTACAAAATCTCTATACTTCGTTCACCAATTAATATTAAAAAATTCGCGCAGGTACCTGGAAGCAGCAAAAAGAAAAGTAAATGGATCATGAATCTGTGAAAAGCAGTACAAATAACTTTGCAAATCTCCTATAATATATTCATTATTGATTTTACAAAACTCCCAAATTTATACCAAAAAAAGGGAAAAATAATGCACTAAATATATATATATATACAATATAGAAAATAATTAGCGGAGTAATAAAAATTCTCTAGATTTGATTTTTCAACTGGTTGCAAGAATAAATAAATCTCCAGATTCCATTCGCAGTAATTATTACTACAAAGTTTCGAAGTATATGCAAAGAATGGAACAAAGTAAAAGTACTTCAGCAAAACAGTCTTCGGAATTTTCATATCGTTCGGTATGCCGATATACTACCACTTCATAGAAGACAAAAGAACGCTCACTAGTATACTCATAGACGTCGACGTTGAAGACGTTTATTAGACTACTCGACTCCAACGATTCAATTGACCTGGCATTTTGTCGATGAAGAGGTGAAATCAAAGAAAAATCATATATACGCCGAGTATAGCAGAAGAGGGTCGAAGGTTGGCCGATTATCGAACGATCGATACCCACTATATCTCGGTCATACAGTGCACACACATGCACACATCCTCGTAAAAACGTGCAGGTGCGGCCATTAAAGCAAAGATCGATAAAACTGTCACTACTTTCCGTCTAATGATATATCCTTCTCTTAAATCTTCTTATGGTGTTTACTTTTCAGCACAGAGACGATGGAATTATTATTTAACTCTTCCCACTAACCGTGCAACATTGCAAACTTTATGAATTACAGATTTAAACGCGATTTTCGTTATTAGCGAAAACTAAAGCGACTTTATGAATTCTAAAATTATGGAAGGATACGCATAGAATTTGTGTTCAACGCCTTGGTAGTTCAATATAATATGCGATAGTTTAAATCAGTTTTGGTTTGGAGGTATTTATGTTACTGTAAAATACCGAAAATTGTTAAATCCTAGGATTTGCTGGTTAAGCCTAGCATTTACCATATTGAGGTGGTAAAAGTCCGAAATGAAAGGGTTTATAAGATCTTTTCAACCTTCTACCAAACTATTCCAGTAAATACTAGAATTTACTAACACCAATTGGTAAAAATCTGATATAAGAAACCAAAAAATCATACACTCCCTTAAAAGCACAATTACCATCAGACAAAGTGAACTTTTACCAACTGGTGTTGATAAATATTAGCATTGGTAATGATTTGGTAACAGTCCGAAATGAAAGGATTTAAAAGCTGTTTTCAGATTTTTACCAAACAAATCTGGTAAATACTAGAATTAACTAACGCCAATCAGTAAAAGTCTGATATAATAAATGAAAAATAAATAAAAATTAAGAAAAGATCGTACATTTCCTTAAAAAGCACAATTACAGTCAGATATAATGAACTTTTACCAATTGGTGTTTGTAAATCTTAGCAAGTGTCGTGTTGTCTTGATAGCGGGTCTGATGGTATGACACTAATGTCGCGAAATCAAAATAGCTTTGATTTTCTAGTAAACATAATGACATTAATTTGAATGAAAATAGCTACCCAACAAAAATCACGCTGTCACGTGAAAACATACCTTAAACAAACCACACAAACCGTCATCTCGTTTGTGTTCTTCGATACCAATGTTGCAGTTTCATTTATTTTCCCTAGTCTACCTATCTTCTTAGTTTCATTTTCTCACATTTTTTATTTGTTCTTCAATGATTTTCTCAGGTTTTGTGGTATTAGCGATCTGTGATTGTTTTGGATTTCAAATATGTGACTAGTGATCGATATTAAATGCTGCGTAGTAATAGAGAAACTCCCTTTACATTAATATACTTAAATAGTAATACACTTAAACGCGGTACAATGAACTGCAATATAGATATAATTGAGTGAAACATAGTACAGAAGTGTAATTCATTTCGTGTTAGAACGAGGCTAAATGGATTATGTCGCGTGTGTGGCAAATGTTACTCCTGAAATCAATTTATAATAAATTTCCTGCCTTCGAAGGAACTATAAATTCTTAATCCATCGTTGCTCTGATGTACTGATATTAGAAACCGTTTTAATGACTGCAAGTTTTGCACGAACTTCCGCGAAACGTCTATTATTAAGCCGTTCTACTTACAGGAAGAAAGAAGCGTTGATTATTGACCTGTACTACTTAAAGAGATACTACCACCGATATTAAATTTGCCAACTTTGCATTTGGCTTGTTCAAAACCTATAAAAGGATATTCAAACAAAATTTTGACCACGTATTTTATGAACCTTTTTATGCACATTCAAGTGTTGGAATTTAAAAATATTGCTTGCAACCAAAAATATAATTTTTTCAACGATACTTCACCTCTTCCTTTTACAATTTAATAAAAAATATTGTCATCAATAAACGAAACAAGATACAAAAAATATGCGGTTAAAATTTGGTTTCAATATCATCTATGGCTTTTGAAAAAAAGGTACGTAAAATGAAAACAAACAGATTTATCGATGATAGACCTTTTTCTTCCTCTTTATCCGTTTAAAAGCCAATATTATTTAACGCGACAATGTATTTGCAATTTCTTCAGTCAACTTACACCATTGAATTCTATATTTTAACATTCTAGTTATCAAAGAGTATTCCAGGGATTTGCACGATGATTTTTTCGTCGCTACTTCTTTTTTCACTTAAATTCGATAACTTTACAAAGTTAACAAAAATACGAACGAAACGTTGCATTAATGCAACGTTGGCCCTTAAAGGGTTAAGAGTACCTCCTCTAATTTTGATTCAGAATTTTTATTAATGAAAAATGTATAAATTACTTTCTGTGTTGCCACTTTATTTACTTATTTACTATTATTCGTTTTTTTTTGAATACCTATTGTTGGTTTTTCTCTTTCAAGAAGAGAAAGTTTTTCATTTACAAAAACCATCTCTGCGCGTCTTGCGTTTCTTTACGAGACGCAGCTCAAGAGGGTGCAGCTGTGTCTCGTCTTGAATTGTTTAGACGAAGTTTGGGACCGATATGGTCTATGGGTACGTGACGAATCTTTCTTCACTGACTCACTGACCTCTCGTCATTCCAACAGTTTCTTTCGTGCTGTAAAGACGTGCCCTTCCACGTGTTTAAAATAAAGACAAAGTTTAGAATCGAAAGTATCTGAATTTTTCTATTTTATAAAATTCCACCACCTATATTTCCAATAGGTTATGGGCCCAGTCAGTTAGTTGTGCTATCTGCGTGTAGTGTGGAATAAAAAAAAATAGAAAAAAAAAGAAAAAAGCTAAAAGGCAAAACTATTGTTAGCGACCGTCGCTAATACGGTTTATGGCGCGGACGAATCCACAGGGCTATTTTTGGGATTTAGAAAATTTACTTAGAATGCGAATGTTTTTAGAGCCTCAATTAGTCCCGGCGAGAGAGGGTCATTTAGGAATCAGAAGGTACGAGCTTTAGAAATCCGCTTCTCTCGCCTCTCAATAGCTGCGTCCGTGCCATACACAGGGAAATTCCGAAGGGTGGTCGAACATGTGTTTGTAACGGTAAAAGGACCGAGAGAGTTCGTCACCTGGAGGAATTTCCCCAACGTTGCCAAATGTTCCACCCACGGAAGCATCGCGATACCCCTCTCTAAGCGAGCGCGCTAAGGGCGCAAGGAGGTGTGCCTGCGATTTGGGACAGGCTCGCTGATTGGTGACTGCCCAACAGAAAGGGGACCCAATCAGCGAGCAATAAAAAATTAGTAACTTTGGCGGAGACGGCAAAAATCGCCAGGCATTCGAAACTGAAGAGTCAGTCAACCAACAGCAAGAAGAACGGACAGAAGTTACGAGTTCAGACCCGGAGCAAGTAGGCTCCCGTCGATTGAAGACCGAGCGTGGCTTCAATCAAGAACGCGTAACAAACTAGCTCACACGTCACCACCACATCCAGAAACTCACGGTCCCAATCCGTCAACATTGGGTGGTCCTTCGAGAACAACCTTAGACGGCACAACTAGTGCAATAATCAAGGGCTTACACCCCTTAACATTTGCGTATAAACAGATCCTGATATTTAAAAATATTGTTGGTAATCTAAGGATCAACTAGCGTTACAATTTAATATAAAATGGCAGAACAACAACCAGTCATGGAAATAGAGATACCACCAACTTCTGAAGAACCAACACGAGTGGTAGTAGATGCTAACAACCCTAATTTGGTGATTCCCTCATCAAAGAAGGTTCAGGTCCCACAAGAAATAGGAAAGAAGATAAAAGTAATGAAATTTATTGCTGATTCACACAAAAGGATATTAGAGGCTTTATTCAAAGACAATCCAGATTACAAGGATTTCAGCGTAGGAGACCAGGTACATAACATCTTATTCACTGCCTACAGAATCCTGAGACAACATCACAACCAAACAGGTGGCACCTTAGCTACTAGAATTGCTTCCACTGATTTCAAAGTGACTAGTGGGAATAGAGAATACACTATCACGAGACCTGCAATTTTCAACCTAGTAAGTGCAGCAGCAACAGAATTCGAAATCCCTTTTGCAAAATATGACCAAAAAGACTCAAGAAATTGGTATGGGATAGCTAATCCTTTGTTAAATTTCTTGTCTGGGTTCGCTTTAAGACGTAAAGAACTTCGATTAGGCCATCATTTTATGCCCATTGAGAAAAAGAACAATGTGGAAAAAGATGTGAATCTTGCTCAATATGGGATATATGGAGTACACCATCCACTCTGTGAGGGAGTCACTTTTCCTCCTGAAAAACGTGCCTCAATGCCACAAACTGTGTGACCCATGACTGCATTACTTTGCTTTTTGAAAGCAGACAGAAGATACTCCCAAAAATGGGCTGATGCGGTTAAGAGGGCCTTTGCACATTTTCCTGACATAGACACTGTGATGCAGGTTTTGAAAGAAAAAGACCGAGCGTGGCTTCAATCAAGAACGCGCAACAAACTAGCTCACACGTCACCATCACATCCAGAAACTCACGGTCCCAATCCGTCAACATTGGGTGATCCTTCGAGAACAACCTTAGACGGCACAACTAGTGCAATAATCAAGGGCTTACACCCCTTAACAACTATAATTGCTGTGTATATATATATTATATTAGTGTGTATCTTAGTGTAATAATCCTTAGTGTAATTTTAGTGTATAATCGTCATAAATATATAAAACAATGGAAGGTGTAAATATTAAAAGAAACATTAAACCATTTGATGGTGAGAAATATAGCGTGTGGAAATTTAGAATTCGTGCGTTGTTAACGGAACTGAATGTGATCAGTGTTATCGACGACGAAGTTCCGGACATGCTAACTAATGAGTGGACAAAAGCAGATAGTAAATAAAACACTAAAATTGCAAAGAGATATACCGCTATTGAAACATTTTAAAGTGTTCGATGAAATTGTAACGGAGCTCGTAGCAGCAGGTGCGAAACTGGAAGAGACGGACAAGGTGTCTCACCTATTATTGACGCTACCTACCTCCTATGACGGCGTAATAACCGCCATTGAGACTCTTTCGGAGGATAACTTGACACTGGCGTTCGTCAAGACGCGACTTCTCGACCACGAGATAAAATTAAATGACGAATCTCGTGACACTAGTCTGAAGGTACTCCAGGCCAATAAAATGCCGAAGCGGATGAATTTTGAAAGTGCAAAGCTGTACAAGAAAAATCAAGGAAAACTAAAAAAGGGACAATTTAAATCCAACAAATTAGGTACCATAAAATGTCACCATTGTGCCAGAAAAGGTCATATGAAGAAGGATTGCTTTTATTATAAGAGAACAATACAGCATCAAGGTGAAAAGGACAGAACTGCACAAACGGTGCAGGTGGCTAACACATCGTCTACATCCAATCAAAATACCTCCAGCTTCGCATTTATGGCTGGGGATTTTGATCAAGAAGGCGACGGAAAAAGGATTGTGTTCCTGCTCGATTCGGGTGCAACGGACCACCTAATCAACAGAGAGGACTTGGCAACAAATTTTGAAGACCTGCAAATGCCAATAAGAATTTCCGTGGCAAAGAGCGGAACCTTTATTGCAGCGACAAAAAGGGGCTCGTTGAACATCGTCACGAACATGGGCATCCCAGGCACAATGGAGGAAGTTGTCTACTGTCCAGATGTGCCGTATAATTTATTGTCGGTACGCCGAATTCAAGAGGCCGGTATGACCGTAACTTTTGACGAAGAAGGCGTCAAAATATGCAAAAGTGGTAAGGTCATAATCTCAGGTAAGCCACTGAACAATTTAACTGGTGTAGAATTTACAGTTTGTTCAAATATAGTAAATTCCACGATATTATTGAGTGAAATCAGTAATTATGAATTATGGCATCAACGTTTAGGCCATATAGGGAAAAATAAATTCTTAGAATTAAAGAATAAAGAAATGTTTTTAGACATGGACCAATTAGAAAAAGTTAAAGTCCATGATAGATTATGCGAAGCTTGTATAAAAGGAAAACAAGCACGATTACCGTTCAGAAATGCAAAAGACAAAAGTCATGTAAAACGACCATTGTTCATAGTACATACAGATGTCTGCGGTCCAATCACTCCTTCGACAATTAATGACAAAAATTATTTTGTTCTTTTTGTAGACGAATTCACTCACTATTGTGTTACGTACCTGATCACACATAAATCAGATGTATTTTCAGTCTTTCAAGACTATGTACCAAAGAGTGAAGCTCACTTTAATTTAAAAATTGTGAATTTGTATTGTGACAACGGGAGAGAGTATTTGTCAAACGAGATGAAGGGATATTGTGTAGAAAAAGGTATTAGTTACCACTTAACGGTTCCTCGAACTCCACAGTTAAATGGTGTGTCGGAACGTATGGTAAGGACAATAACCGAAAGGGCTCGTGCAATGGTTGTCGGAGCCAATTTAGAAAAGGTTTTTTGGGGTGAAGCCGTCCTTACTGCTACGTTTCTGATAAATTTAACCCCGACTAAGGCTTTAAAAGAGTCAAAAACACCATATGAATTGTGGCATAATAAAAAGCCTCAATTAAAGTATTTAAAAATTTTCGGTTCGACAGTCTATATACATAATAAAACAAGACAAACAAAATTCGAAGAAAAGTCTTGGAAGGGTATTCTAGTCGGATATGAATCGAATGGGTATAAAGTGTGGGACGTGGAAAGTAATAAATTTGCCATAGTTAGAGATGTGATTGTAGATGAGACAAATTTCTTGGAATCCAGGCCTGTAATGGTACAGCCTGAAGGGGTTAATGCAGAAAACTCCCATCATAATAAAACCGATTTGGTATCCAAGTCTGTAGAGGTACAGTCTGAAACTGATTCACCTGACATGCAGTCAAAATCAGTAAAGTCTCATAAATCTGATAGTAATAAATCAGATACATTAGAATCTGAAACAGTAAAGGCAAATACGGATACCGAATTAAGTCATAAACTTAATAAATCTGTAATTGAAACAGATATCACATGCTCTTCATCTAGTAATAAAAGACAATTATCGCCCGAGGTAAGAAGGAGTGATAGGATTAAACATCGTCCACCTATTTCGTATAATGAGATTGATGAGCAAAATGATCATATGATCTGTGCTCAATCTCTTGTTTGCAAAATTCCTGCATCGTATCAGGAAATTAAGAATAGGGACGATAGAATTCAGTGGGAACAGGCAATTAAAGAAGAAATTAATTCTCTTATAATTAATGATACATGGAATTTAGTGCCAAGACCAGAAAATAAAAATATTGTAGACTGTAAATGGGTATTTACAATTAAAAACGATGAGTTTGGAAACCCATTAAAATATAAAGCTCGCCTTGTTGCGAGAGGTTTCAGTCAACAATATTTAATTGATTATGATGAAACATTTGCACCGGTTGCAAGAATAGCAAGTTTCAGATTTTTAATGGCATTTTCGAATCAATATAATTTGTCAGTTCACCATATGGACGTAAAAACTGCTTTCCTGAACGGTATATTAAAAGATGAAATTTATATGAAAGTTCCTGAAGGAATTGATAATAAAGAAAACCAAGTTTGTAAATTAAATAAAGCCATTTACGGGTTAAAGCAAGCAGCGAGATGCTGGTTCGAAATATTTGAACAAACTCTTAAAAGTAAAGGTTTTCAAAATTCATCTGTTGATAGATGTATCTACATTTTAGACAGAAGAAATATATTGAAAAATATATATGTGATACTTTATGTAGATGACCTGGTGATCGCTACTGCTAATATTGAAGAAATGAATAACCTCAAAAATTGTTTAATGAATAGATTTAGCATGGTAGATCTAAAAGATATTAAACTTTTCTTGGGGATAAAGATTGAAAGAAGTAAAGATAAAATATCAATGAATCAGAGTGCATATATCCGAACAGTTTTAAATAAGTTTAATATGTCAGAATGTAAACCTGTAAGTACACCTCTAGAAAATAAATTAGATTATGTAGCTTTGAACTCCGATAAGAAATATGACGCTCCTTGTCGAAATCTTATCGGATGTTTAATGTATCTAATGCTATGTACTCGACCAGATTTATGCACGGCAATTAACATTTTAAGCCGATATCTGAATAATAACAACAAAGAACTTTGGAAATGTTTAAAACGAGTACTAAGATATTTGAAAGGATCGATGAATATTAAATTAACTTTTGTTCGAGGTGTTTACGATAATGTTTTAACAGGTTATGTAGACTCTGATTTGGGAGGAAATGATGAAAATGACAGAAAAAGTACTACTGGTTTCTTATTCAAATTATTTGAACGTTGTACTGTTTGTTGGAATACAAAGAAACAAGCATCAGTAGCAGCTTCATCCACTGAAGCTGAATACATGGCGCTTTTTGAAGCCGTCAGAGAATCATTATGGTTAAAGTCATTAGCAAATAGTATTAAATTAAACATTTCAGACCCAATTATTATCTATGAAGATAATAATGGTTGTATTAGCATAGCGAACAATCCAACTGATCATAAAAGGTCAAAACATATCGACATAAAGTATCATTTCTCATGGGAACAGATTGAGAAGAAAGTAATAAAACTGAAATATATTCCCACAGGTAGTCAGCTGGCAGATGCAATGACCAAGCCGCTACCAGGAGTAAAATTCCTGGAATTTAGAACAGGAATAGGACTGCAATAATATAATGATATTATTTTTGTAAATATGTAAATATGTATATACATGTATTATATTTCAGTATAATGATTTGATTAGGTTTTTCTGGGTTTCCCTAATCCTCAGCAACAAATGTTGGACCATATGTATTTGCCCCAGAAAAGCACATGGAAGGTGTATCGTCAGTTTAACGCAGTCGATTAATTTTTTGAGAAGGCGTGTTGGTTTTTCTCTTTCAAGAAGAGAAAGTTTTTCATTTACAAAAACCATCTCTGCGCGTCTTGCGTTTCTTTACGAGACGCAGCTCAAGAGGGTGCAGCTGTGTCTCGTCTTGAATTGTTTAGACGAAGTTTGGGACCGATATGGTCTATGGGTACGTGACGAATCTTTCTTCACTGACTCACTGACCTCTCGTCATTCCAACAGTTTCTTTCGTGCTGTAAAGACGTGCCCTTCCACGTGTTTAAAATAAAGAGAAAGTTTAGAATCGAAAGTATCTGAATTTTTCTATTTTATAAAATTCCACCACCTATATTTCCAATACCTATAAATTGAATGTGTTTTATTTCCTACATCGACTTTGTTTAAGAGAAATCTTATATTATTATTTTCTAAACTAAGTGTAAATAATGCGAATAAATAATGTTGTTTAGAATATGTTCTAAATGGTACTACTACCCATGGCAGACAGTTTTCGATCAAACAGGAGAACGTGGAACTAACTTGTAAGAACACTACAATTTTTGAAGTGCGAAATTCTGCTTCACAAATGAAAAATATACGAGAAGATTGAATAAATATAATACTAAATAAATGGGGAAAGGGGAAGAATATACGTAATCGTTTACTATCGAAAATTAATTTGAAGTTTAAAGTAATAAAATGTTAGGTGCGTATTAAAATACTGTTTTGTAATGATAAGTTACGAAATTAATCTATGCTGTATTATATAAAATCTACGAGGCGTATATATACGCCTTTCGTAGTCAAAGGGTTAATAATGAAACGATACTTTACCTAATATACTCTTATATTTCTACGTCCATTACGATTATTTTGATCTGCTCTGTAGCATTGATACTACGAAATTTTCGCAACATGTAGATGGAATTTCGTTTTATAATAATTTAATTATTTCTCGAAGCTGGTTTTCACATTTGGAGACATTTTTGTTAACTAATGTTGCGCCGTGTTGTCTATAAATTCTGTAGTATGTTTTATAGTTATACAATGAAACTTTGCATCACAAAGGTATTAACATTCTCTAGCTACGTTTATATTCTACTATCGTGTTTGGCCAAAAACTTTTTGCCAGGGACAGTAATTCTTCGCGTTCGAACAAAACTTTCGGTGGTGGTTATGCATTTCATTCTCAAGCGGTAGATAAACTGTTAAATTACATAAAGTGTTAAAAACACGTGGAATAACATCGATGAGCATTATGGAAAATCTGTTCGAAATTCTGGGAATGTCGTAAGACGTTTCCGGTAGAGCATCGCAGATAGTTGGTATTCTCATGCGTGTCGAGCAGATTCCTAGATAAATTCCCCCGAATTCCAAGATAAATTCAATTTATAGGAGCCCGAGCGACGTCGTTTATCATTGTATCGATCGATTCAAAAGTAACGGGGGACCGACCTCGAGAATTAGAATATTCGCTCGATTTAACGCGATGTGACTATTGATAAAAATACTTGCACGATCAGGATGGGAACGAATGTTATCGGTTTCACCAAAAATTGCTAGCGGTAGGATCAATAATAAATGAAACGTGATTTGTTGCGAATTTCTACATTTATGTAGAATGTATCATAAAATTTAACAGATATATTTGTTGTAATTTTAATGGGGTAAAGTTACACCTTATGCATTATTTAATCTTTGCATATGAATTCAATTATTCTCTGCATGCATTCGAATTAATTCTACGTTGCAATCTGAAGCTGTATCAAAAATTGTGACACAGGCTAATGGATTATTTAAATTACTGTATCATTCTACTTCCTTCGAATGTAGAATATGCTTCGAAAAGAAATTGGAGTTTATTTAATATTTGATAGAAAGTCAATTGTTGAATAATTTGTATAGTTAATATTTAACAAGCTTTGAAATGTTTTAATACAATAAGGGATCAAATTATTATAATTATTTTGAAATTATCACTTCGTTGAAGTTTGAACAAATACACTTAAGATGAAACTCGCTTTTGTTATAGAAAGATTTGTTGTATTTTTGTAAATCTATAACAAGCATTTTGCAACTTCGACAAGTTATTTAAAATTATTAAAAATACACTCAGCAGTAAAATTAAAAAATTTCAAAATTTTGCTGATCTTTGAACTGTTGTAATTTAATGAAGAAAAATTGTATATATTAATATATTGATATATTGATACATTGATGTAATGATATATTAACATACTGATATATTGTTATACTGATATAGTGATACATTGATACATTCATGCATGGATCCATTGATACATTGATATATGGATATATTGAGATATTGATATAGATACATATTAATTTACTGATAAATTGATAACTTTCATTCTGATACATTTGTATGTGCATATGTATACAGGGTGTTCGCGGTAATTTGTACCGGCGTTTTTTTCCTAAACGGTAAACATTAGAAAAAAGCAGAAGAGGAGGAAGTTATACTATATTTTACGGGCAATATGATAGTGTATCCCAATTTTTTATATTTTTAATATCTTTCGAGAAACAAAGGTGACCTTCATTTTTTTAAATGGAATGCTACATATTTTTTTACATCGTATGAAAGCGTTCATTAAGACGAGTTCAACCATGTAGTATACTGTTGTCTTCAGTATAAAAAGGGCAGAAATAAAGGAAATACGTTTAACAATTCGCAATATTGTATTTATTAGTATGTTGTAGTGATAAGACTACATAGCGTGTTCAATGTGACTTCCATTAGCAAGAATGTATTTCTGAGTCCTGCTGACCACACTTCTGGTAGTTTCTGCCAATGTTGCATTAGATATGGATGCACACGCTACTTTTATCTTAGTTTGCAAGTCATCCAAACTTCTCGGTGGTGTAGTGTAATCG